>JAOSBN010000178.1:4517387-4588486 GCA_027563595.1 Erythroxylum suave | reverse complement strand
GAAATGGCTTATGATATTGGCGGTCCTTCTAATATCAAATTCCAAGACATGTTATCATCTTCATCTTCATCGTCGTCGTCATCAAGTGATGATCAACTTGAGTTGATGATGCTTGGAGATGAAATAGTCATACCAAATTTGATACAGAAAAATAACTTAGCAATCGAGCTTCTTCGCATTCAACAAAGCAACCAAGGTGGGCATCGTGGCTCCATTCCAGGACATATAGTGATCAACCGCGATCGTGAAGCTGCAGATCATAATTTGTTTATTGATTATTTTTGCGAAAATCCGCGGTATAATGATAATATGTTTCGGTGACGATATCGAATGTCCCGAACTTTGTTCTTTCGCATTGTTGATGCTGTAAAAGAGCATGATAGCTATTTCTAGCGACGAAGAGATGGGCTTGGTCGACTTGGATTATCCACTCTACAAAAAATAACAGCCGCATTCCGGATGTTAGCGTATGGTATACCTGTGGATGCTACAGATGAGTACGTTAAAATTGGTGAGTCAACAGCAATTGAAGGCTTGAAGAGATTCTGTCGTGCCATTGTTGAGATTTTTACAGAGCAGTATCTTAGATCACCAAATGCTAATGATATTGCAAGTCTTCTTCATATTGGTGAGCAACGTGGCTTTCCAGAAATGTTAGGTAGTCTTGATTGTATGCATTGGAAGTGGAAAAATTGTCCGACGGCGTGGTCGGGACAATATGCTGGACGTTCAGGATCACCAACTATCATTCTTGAAGCTATCGCTGATTATAATATGTGGATATGGCACGCTTGTTTCGGTATGTCAGGTACAAATAATGACATTAATGTGTTGGAATCATCACTTTGACTTTCTAACCTTGCTCAAGGTATTGCTCCTCCTGCTCATTATGTAATTCAAGGAAAAGAATATAATATGGGATATTATTTAGCTGATGAGATTTATCCGAAATAGTCCACCATTGTGCAAACAATTCATGAGTCACGTTCTGTAAAGAAAAAATATTTTGCAATGAGACAAGAGTCATGTAGGAAGGATGTGGAGCGTGCATTCGAAGTTCTACAATCGCGATTTGCGATTATTGCAGGATCAACTCGTTTTTGGAAAAAAAAAAGTGTTGCATGATATCATGACTGCTTGCATTATTATGCACAATATGATTGTTGAGGATGAATGCGATCTAAATGGACCAATCACAGCTGTAATGGAAGCTCCAGAATCGACTGTAGAAAGGGTTACAGATGAAAATACCCGATTTCAACAATTTCTTGCCCGGTATAAACAAGTCAAGGACAAAAATGCTCATGTCGAATTAAGGAATGCATTAATAGAACATTTATGGGAGCAATATACTAATTCGGAGGATTAGTGATTATGTTATGTTTATTTTTAGTTTGCGATATTATCTTTTACTTATTTAATGTAATGAATGTTATGTGATCTTTTACTTTTTTTTTTAATAAATTTTCTGTGCCTTTTTTAATGTTAAAATGTTTTTTATTTATGAAATTCAATTACATTTACTGTTTGATATAACGTAATTACCTTGTCATTTACTATAATTAAATAATATAAAATAGTACAACATATCTCATATATTATTTCACTTAGTATTATCAAATAACAAATTATAATTTAATTGAAATTTTATTATTTATTATTTATTGACATAAAAATATAACAATAATAATATTATGAATAAAAACATACACAAAAAAGAAAATTTGTTTTAATTTTATAAAGTAATTTTAATAATCATTAATGAAAGGTATAAAAGAATATGCTGAGAATATTCTTTTTTGGTGTGAAAAATAGAGTTGTGAGTTGGAGTGAAAAACACTGTAACATCTCCAAAATGGAGGAAACTTTACTCCATTTTGGAGGAATGAGTTGGAGATGGCCTAAGGCTAGCAATTTAATTTATTTCTATTGCTAAAGATGTTGGTCTGTCTCTGTAATTACTCGGCTGTGCTTACGCCTGTACTTATGTGATCCCTTCGTTGTGGATGGTGGTAAACAGGAAAATGCAGCGTTGGTCAAACTTATTGAGTAGAGGAAGTATCCTTTTCATTGTTCTATTCTTGTTGATTGAGCTTCTTCCTTCCTATGGACTTCATGGAAACTGAATAGGAAACAATTTGAAGTTTGGTATCAGCTTGTGATCATGGGTGCTTTCGCTAGTGGGAAATTTTCAATTGCATTCGTTAGGTTAGAAGTTTTGGAATTAAGTTTGACTGGATTTGGATTCCTTGATTCCGATGGTCCAGCAAGATTATAGAATTGAGTGGAAATGAATTGCGGAATCTGCTGATGAACTTTCAGAAATTGCAGTTGCAGAACTGGAATCTTGCTCAATCAAACAGCAATATTTTAGCAGTTTGTTTCTCTTTGTCTATGTAACTTTTTAATATGCGTTAGTTTCTGGAATTCAATTGCAAATGACTCCGATTATTCTATTGTCGTTTTGCAGGAGCTTAATTTAGGCAGAGAAAAGGTTGGTTTTACATGAACCCGACCTTCTTTCCTGAGTAGACTAATCATTTTATTTTCTGACATCCTTCCCTTAGTCAGGTGCTGACTTGAGAATTTGATGTTATGTTTTTAGTTGAAGGCAGTGAAGCATCAAATTGTGATGAAGGATGCGTTACTAAAGGCCAAGAACTTGGAACTACAGGTTTGTTTTGGTTTCCACTTGATGATTATCCAAATTAGTGAAATCTTTAACTTAAAACACTTTTTCATTCAAGTTTCATAAAAGGAAGCAGTGCATGGATAATATCTCTTAATCCATGTTTAAATAGCGTTCTTAGTAACTCCTTAAAATATGAACTAAGCGAGAAAATAGATTCTTTCTTCGCATGTCTGGAGTAATTTATAATATTGGCAAGTTTATATGCATTATGGTTCAAGGGTGGTATTTCTCAGGTTGCGGTTAGTTTTGTCAAGAGTCTCGTCTACCAAACCAGGGCAACCTGCTAGGAACCATCACTTGAATGTAGATACTGGTATCCTGAATTCATGAGAGACCTAACAAGCTAGCCTGTGAATATCCAGTAGAGTAATGAGCCTAACTTGTTTGTCTATTCACTCCAATAGTATAAAAGCAAGAAATCTGACAGTGCATGTGTGTTTAAGGAACAGGCACAGTGAACTGCAAGATGCTTTCAAGGAGAAATATTTCATTTCGGAAATGAAATGTTGCCTGAATTATTTTGAACTTAATCTTCCTGCATTTTGTGGTAAGGTCTGATCCATGCTTGATAACTTGGTCCTAACTATGGCATCTTTAGCGGCAAAAGTGGACCAATCCATGTTCTAGATGATTTAGATAACCTAGTATTCAGTAGCACTTAAACGAGAAATTTACTCGGGATGGGGGTAAATTTATTTATTTTTGGTTAATGTTATTCTTCCCTTGTTAGGGTAATGGAGATGCTAATTGCCGGAACACTTGCACCCAGGTTAGTCTCTTGATGAGTCTATTACATTTTGAAAGTCCGATGTTTCTATAATTTTCTTTAGTTCACCGAATTGATTTATTTTTGGCTCAAGGAAGAGAAGTTAGAAGCAGGTTGCTCACATAAAGCTAACAACGATGGAAGAAGTTCTAATTGCAACAGAAGTAGAGCGGCAAGAAGTCGATGTAATCATTTAAACCAAAAAAAGGCTTAAGCTAAAGGTTTACTGCTTCCTTGTTTCATATTTGCTAATACTTTTTCAAATAATTTGCAGCCATGGGCCCTTCTACTACACTTCGACAACGCACAGAGGAAGTGAAAGTAGAGAACAAAAGGTTTCTTGATGGCATATCTTTCTATATTTCCTGAGAATCTGTTTTCAGCTTTAGAACTGCATGCTTGTCATGTCCACTGCTTTGCAGTGTCTTAACAGTGAACCATTTTCTTAAACAGTTTCCCACCTTGTGTCATGTTTTTTAAGTTCCGTACTCATTGTGCAGGCGTTGTTTGAGAAGGGAATCTGCCACGTTCAAATCTCAGGAGCAGGAACCCGCAGAGGACTTGTTTGAGTTTGAGATTGAAGATGCTGAATGTCCAGAGACGCAGCCACTTATTGACCATCCAAAACAAGATGGTCCAAGTTTCCCTGCTTCACATGTGGAAAAGGAAGAACAAACTTGGGACCATATAAATGAAACACAAGTGACACAAAGGTCTTCAATAGGAAGACCTTTACGCAAGGCAGCGGTGAAGGTGCAGTCCTACAAGGAAATGCCGGTTAACATCAAAATGCACAGAGTGGGATGACCGCAACATGAAACAGTTAAAAAGAGTTCCCAAACATTATTGCATCTTTTCTATTCCTGCTGCTTGTAATACTTTAATGATAGTATTTGTTGTAATGTTGTAAGTTCGGAAGGATTGAGAGAGTCTAAGGCGTAATTGGATTAGGTACTTATGAGCTCGTATATAGTCAGACATTGTATTTTTGCCTTTGGTTCAAACGAGTTTATATATAACTCGTGTGATGTTATATTTTAACTCAAACGTTTAAGATAATACATAACGAGCCTTATTTTTATATATAATTTATTTTATATTTATATTCTTTTTTAATGTGAAATAATTTCAATCGTGGATATATAATATCTCCCACTCATATATGATTTTATTCGTATCGAACTAATTTATCCTCAACTTGTAATTAATTTGAAATCATTTGGTTCGCACCCTACAAAATCACTATTTATTAAATCCAATTTTATAAATCTTTGTTTTTAATACTAATATATAATTATGAGGCTGCTTAAGAAAAATATTCAACCAAATCGGATGAGTTCGTGTACAATTAAAAATATTATATTGTGATTTAAAGTTGTAAGACAATAAAATGTAAATATAAATATATTTTATTTTTATGTCCATTTTTTAATTATGGATAACTCCACATTTAATTTTTCAACAGGGTCACCATCCAATCTAAAATGGTTATTTGTTGCAATTCCTAGTGATTGACTTCTCAAACTTGGGGTTATTTTTGGTTTTCTGAAAAAAAAATTGTTTCTCTTAACCTTTTGTTTTTGTTTTTAGTTTTAGTTTATTACAGTTTTCAAAAATTATGAAAACTATAAGAAAAGAGTTTTTGTTAACGGTTTCCTTTTTTAATAATCTGATTTATTATCAATTAAATATATTATTTAATGTATTCATTTTAATAAGAATTACCAATAATTTAATTTAATATTACATTTAATTAATTAAAATTATTCATTAATAAGAATTATGAATAATTTAATTTAATTTAGTTTTTAATAAAATAAAATAATTATTAATAAATATAAACAAATTTAATATCTTTATATTCAAATAAAATTTGATTGCAAATAAATATTAATGTATAAATAAAATTTTAATTTTAATAAATAAAATAATTTATTAACAATTTGTTAATAAATACTATATTAGAGATTAAAATAAAATAATTTAATTAAAATAATTTATCTTTTATTTTTATCTAATATGTAATTATTTTAGTGATAAAAATTTAACTATATTAATATTATCAACAAAAAAGTTTTGGTTTTAATTTGAAAGAAAAACAAAAATTGAAAAACTATAAACCACAACAAAAATAAAAATGGAACCAAACAAGGTTTGTTAAAACATATATTTGGTAATAGGTAATTATGATATTTATTAAATGGTTTAATTTGAGACTACAATTTTGCTACAATTGTTGATGAAATACTTATAGAAGCTGATGGAATATCTACAGAAGCTGAAACAGAACACAAGTTAGTTGACATTTTTTTTTCAATTATAGAATAAGTAATCTAGTAATCTAAGCAAACACGAAGACTGGATATGTAATAGAAATTATTACTGACTGTTGGGCTAATGTATATAACTGATTAAAGATTAAATTTACTAGTTTTTCACATGGTATCAGAGCAGGGAGAGTTTCTCGAAACTTCTTTGCTTTACATTGTTCTTTGAATTACAAATCAATGGCTAAAGATATGAGAGAGTTAAGTTTTAGATTTGAGATAGAAGCATCAAATAATGATGGAAATCTTAAGGTGATCATCTGGGCATGATTCTCTTTACTACTCAACTAAATGGAAACAATTACTTATTATGAAGCAGGGCAATGAAGATAAAGACGGGAGCTAAGATAAAGCTTGGTTTTACCAATGAAAGATGCGTAAAGCCAAATGATGAATCACTAGATTATTGGCATTGGTGCAGAGTGGATTGCATGGTGACTTCGTGGATCTTGAATTCGATTTCAAAGGACATTGTCGAAGCGTTTTTATATACAACTTCTGTAAAGGAATTGTGGGAAAAACTGGAGGAAAGAAATGGAGAATACAATGGCCCATTGTTATGCTAGATTCAAAGAAAGATAAGTTCAATATCTCAAGGAAACCTTTCAGTAGCAATTTATTTTACAAAACTAAAAATTTTGTGGAATGAGTTAACTTGCTTAATGCCACACCCTCAACGTAAATGTGGAGTAAGGAAACAAATTGCAGAACTTGAATCTAAAAATAAGTTAATGCAATTTCTAGTGGGTTTGAATGAAGTTTACTATAGTGTGAGAAATCAAAAATTGATTATGGATCCACTGCCAAGTATAAATAAAGCATATTCAATGGTATTGAGAGTTGAAAAATATCAGGAAGTAAGTGTAAGTTTTACAGATGAAGTTGAAAATGCCATGATGGTTAAATCACTAGCAAACAAGAAAGATGGAATAAGTGCAAAAAAAGGTATGATGAAAAGAAAAGAATATGTAGAAAAATCGAATTTACATTGTGATTTTTGCAACATGGATAGACATAAAAAAGAAATCTACTTCAAGATGCTTGGGTATCTAGAGTGGTTTATAGAATTAAAAGAAAAGAAGAATAAAGAAGGACAGAAGTCTTTAGTGACTTTTATTAACGAAGTGGATGAAATAGGTGGAAAATTCTCAAAAGAAGACTAGTGTTTTAGTTATGATATAAAAAGAGATTGACAAGTTCTTTAAAGGGAAAGGAAAAGTAAGACAAGTTCTTTAAAGGGAACGGAAAAGTAGGAGCTGAAAAACATAAAGTGAATTTCTCACTTCGATGATTTTGCTGGTATGGTTCTTAATCATGTTCCCCATTCACTTGAATTATTAGATATGGTTCTTGGATAGTTGACACATGAGCTTTAAACCATATGTATGTAAATTTGAAATTGATGAAAAATCCCTCTTTTTTGAATGATTTTACTCCTGTACATTCACCTGATGAATCTATTAAGCTTATTCATCACATAGGTGATGTTCAACTACATGAAGACTAACCTTGATTGATTGCTTAATATTCCTTCTTTCAAATTCAATATTTTATCTGTTATTACAACTCAGGCTAAAAGCCCAAATTAGGGCTTAACCTTTTTGAGTTTAATCAGTTTGGGGCTTAAACTTGAAAATTAATCATAGAAGGCTTAAAATTTTACGAGTATGCTCAATTTAAGACCTTTTTGGCTAAAAATTAGGACATGTTTACACGCACCGTTACATGCAACAACGTAACACTGTTACCTTTTTTTTTAAAATGTCAGATATAAAAGAGTAAAAGGTTTTAAGTTTTAACCTTACAATTTTGTAAATTTCATAAAATAAAAAAGAAAAACCTAAAAGTTACAAAAAAAACCCTAAAATCCCATCACTGTTCCCCTCTCTAAAGCATCTTTAGCGTTAGCCATTTCACTCCAGTCTTCATGCAAGGGTTGTCTTATCTAGTTCATGCATCAAAACCATCACCAGATCCGTGCTTTATCCTTCATTAAAGGGGTTGTGTTGCTTGGTTGATGCATCTTCATCGATCTGTGCTCCAGTATTCAAGGGTTGGCTTGCCTAGTTCATGCATCATCTCTTAAAACTAAGGTAAGTCCTATAATTAAGTATTAGCCATTAGACTTAAGAGTGGTAAAACATTTAACTATGAGGTAAAAGAGGTCTGAGGTTAGAGCAATAAAAAGAAGAAAGTGTAAAGGTTAGAATAGCCTGAGGAAGATATTATGAATGAGACGGGCAGAAGAAAATTGGTATTAGTTTCATCTTCTACCGAAAATGGTCAAGATCATTCACCTTGAACCACTGACAAATCCTAGCAAAACCTCAGATGCTAAAGAAAAAATAGAAAGCTTTAAGTTTGAAATATTTCAAAGAAGTTGTAGAATGGGCAATTGCTAGGACCAACTGCTTTTCTATTGCGCTCTGATTGGCATCTCTCTTTTGTTTTTCTCTTTTTTTTTTCAAAATGAAAAAAAAGACAAAGTAGCCTGAAAAAACTAATTGTTCCGATGGAACCTTCTCTTTTCCCGGAGATTGAATTTTTCCGAAGATTGTATGTTGATACATGATCGAAGCGATTAATTTCTTTCTATTCAGAGCGCAATAGAAAAGCAGTTGGTCTTACAAAATCTTAATTTGATGCTTTTAATTCCGTTGCCCTCTTACATCCTTTTTGCTTTATTAATGGGAGTATTTGTTATATAAGTGTGTATTTTTTTTAATTGCATCTAATGTATTGTTTTTATGTTGTTATTTTCAATACTCTGACTATCATTGATGATAATTTAAAGTTATGATTTTGTTATTCTAGTAGTAACTTAAATCTGAAAGACTCTAATTACTAGTAACTTAAAGCTAATGTAATAAGTGAATTGAATAATGATTGCATTTAATATGGATATTTTTGAAATACAAAGGCATAATAAACCATTAGGTAGGTATATAGGCTGGAAACTAATGATTCAGCTCCCATAAGACTTATAGGTAGAAAATTCTATGAGCCTAGAAGCCACAACGAGAACATGTTTCTCAATTCACAAGTGTAAATAATGCCATGTACCTTAATTAATAGAACTTAGTAAGTTGGTTGATGGAACTGTTATGAACATGTTAAGCATCATATATTGTGCTAGGCTTGAATTTTCAATTTCACTTTAGTGTTTCCTTTCAGCATCTGACTGAGTCTCTTCATTTTCCTAGAGTTGGTTTTTTGGGTTTGGCAGAATGACATTTGATGAAGTAACACTGAGGTTTCACCATATGGTATGTTTTGTTAATGTGGGTGATAATGTTATATATGAGGGTGGTTTTGTGGATAAAATTGAATTTGATCATGACTTACTGAGTTATTTTGAACTGGTTAATGTACGTAAGAGAAGTGGGTATAACATTGTGAAAAAGATATTTTATCTTATGTCTAGTTTTGAACTATGTAATGGTTTGAGACTTGTACAAGATGATGCTAGTGTGTTAGATATGGTTAGTCAGATGATGGGTACGAGTGGTATTGATATTTATATTGAACATAGTGTGGATACCCCTGTTAAAGTGATTGAGGATGAATGTAATGAGGCTGATCAGGGTAACGTAGTTGAAGATAATGATGAGGATGTTGATAATGAAGGGTTTGGAGATACTGTAGGTAATTTAGACAATATGTCAAATATAGAGGATGAAAATGATACATATATGGAGAATGAAGATGATATAAATATGGAGGTTAAAGAGGATGAAGAGGATTTAGAGCGAAGAGATGAAGGTAATGGTCCGAATGAAGATGTTAAAGAGGATTTACAGCAAGGAGATGAAGGTAATTGTCCTGATGAAGATAACGGACCACATGAAGCTGATGCAGATGATGAAGATGAGGTAGTTTTGTCTGAATATTATGATAGTGATGACTATGGAGAACTTGTTAGTGATGTAGATGATATGGTAGATGATGCTAGTGGGAGGAAAAGGAAATAAAATGTTTACGATGAAAATGCAGCTGAGTCTTACATTGAATTAGGGATGATTTTTCTTAATCATTTGCAATTTAAGTGTGCAGTGAGTTTGTTGTCCATCAAAATAAAAAATGCTGTCATGTTTACTAAAAATAAGTCCAACTTTGTCCAAGGTAAATATAGGACAGAGAACTACCCTTGGTATATATCTAGAGCATTGAATAGGAAACTACAGTTATTTCAAGTTAGTAAATTCAGGAACAAGCATGACTGTAATAAGGTATATACAAATCCTAGGATGAACACCAGTATCTTATCTGATTTTTTGAAGGATAAGCTTAAAAGGGAGCCAATTTTGAAGAATGATGATATCAAATTTTACGTTAAGGAGTTTTTAGGTGTTGAAGTGTCCATAAATATGGTGAAAACAACAAAGAAAAAAATAGTGGACAGTATTGTGATCAACATTGAAGAGGAGTTTAGGAAGCTTGGTCTTATGCCAAAGTGATTAGGCAGACTAACTCAGGAAGCACGGTTTCATTGACAGTGTCTCAACCAATTCCAACATCTCCACCTATATTTGAAAGAATGTACATGTACTTATAAGCTATTAAATATGAGTTTAGGAATGGATGCAGGCTTTTTTTTTTGGCCTAGGTGGATGTTGGTTAAAAACCAAAACTAAGGGTGAACTTCTATGTGTTGTAGGAAGAGATGGAAACAATCAAATGTTTCCTGCTACTTGAGTTATGGTTGAAGTTGAGTTGACAATCATATGGAAGTGGTTTATTGAAAGACTGAAGGAAGATTTACCTCACTTAGGCTCCGAAATTGGTTGAACTATAATGATTGACTAACAAAAGGTAAAAGTTTTACATCAATCTTATTTGAAATATATAATTGTTATGAAATATGTAGAGTTGTGTCCACATTCCTATTCAAATTGTTATGTTTTCCCTTGTAGGGACCTGATAGAGCCATTGCCAATTTATGTTCAGATGCTGAGCACAGGTTTTATCTAGATATGTTTATGTCAATTGACATGAAAGAGGACATAAAGGGGAAGAGATGAAAGAGTACTTTTGGAAAATTGCAAAATCCTCACAGTAAGGGAATATAAAGAAAATTTGGATAAGCTCAAAGGTAAGAAGTGAAGGGTAGCAGAAGATAATGAAAGTTATGCACCAGTTCAACAATGGTGTCAGGAGGAGGATTCTATGATTAAGTTGGTTGACAATAACTTATGTGAGGCCTTTAATAATAATTTGGTTGATGCAAGAAAAATGTCAGTTTTAGGGTTATTTGAGCATAATAGAAGAGAATTGATGAAAAGAATTGTAAGAAAAAAGAAATATGCTGCCAAGTGGAAGTTAATTTAGAGCCAAGAATATGGGAAGCAATTGAGAAGATTGTCATGATTGCTCAACATTATTCAGTGCATCATAATAGAGAAAGAGAGTATGAGATTGATTATGGACAGAACAAATATGTGGTGAGATTTCAAAACAAAATTTGTTATTTTAGGTGATATACCCTTTCTGGCATTCCTTGTGCACATTTTATATGTGCTATTAAAGATAGCTATTACAGACAGTAGGGTTAATATTGAAGAGTACACTTCTAGTTGGTTGGGAAAGACTGAATATGTCAAAGTATATGGGAAAGCAATTCAACCAATGCCTAGTATAAAGGACTAGCCGATTAGCAATGAAGAAACTATTAGGCCACCAGAATTCAAATAAGGGCCTGGTAAACCCAAAACAACTATGAAAAAAGGCATTGATGAGCCTCGAAAGAATACAAAAGTAAAATATTGACCACGTATCTAGGAGGGGCATGATTATTGTATGTAGCCACAGCCATACAGAAGGACACAACAAAAGAGGCTGTCCTTGGAAGGGTCAAGAGGTAATTTATAAGTTATTTTGTTTTTTGATGGTACGGCTAAGATTCTTTTTCATAGTAGTGGGAATCTTCTAGTTTATTTGTTTTATTATCACTATTATCAATAGCAGTTTCTAGCTCAATTTCAAAATCCAAACCCAAACCAGTCAACTGATTTCCATATAGAACAAAACATAACAAACTCAAAGTCAACCCCTGAAAACATATCCACAGTTGAAACTAACACTGACAACCCAGTAAGTACCTCTAAATCTACGTCCGACACTGAAAGGAGAAAGAAAGGTAAAGAAGAGCAAAAGCCTTTGATTTTGCCTTTGCCTCTACCTCTGCTACTGTGTCTGCATCTGCTGGTGCCACAACTACTTCAGTTACTGTCAACACCTCAAGTACTACTTATGTATATGGAAGTGCAAATGCAACAACCTCAGTTGTTCTCCCAACACCTGGAGGTGCTTTAGAAACAACAAATATCTGGACATCTTTAAAGGTCACCACCAAGAACCAAACCATAGGGAGAAGAGGACCTAGTAATGGCATTGTAGATGATGGAAGCAGATTGAGGATGTTAGCAACTGGCAGATGTAGTTCAAATTCTTAAGCGAAAATTACAGGAAGGCCTGTCACATACTCTTCTCTTCAACATGAAGCAAATAGGAAGATCAAGAAATGGATGAAAGGGATGAGTGTATACACAAATGAAACCACAGGGTTGCAAATACTAAATGTAAGTGTTAAATATTTGCATTCTTACTAAACATTAATTAATTCATATAGCATAACAAACGTTTGCATTTTATCTACATCCTGGAAGGAAAAGTCAGAGATTACTAAACTTTGGGCAGAAATCAATAAAGAGGAAAGAAGTTGTTACTGCACATGTGAATCCAATCCAACAAAATCAAACTGCATATTCAAAGGGAAAGGATAAAATGTAAACTTAACATTTGCTTGTTAGTGAATTGAACAATTTTGTGATATTTGTGATCTGAACAATAATAGATTATAAGGATCTTGTTGGGATTAATGTTTTTAAACAATGAATCCAATGACTACCAATTTCAATTTAAATTGCATTTCTTGTACATTTTTTTCCTTTTTGTTGAAGTTTATGAATGAGTTATCGAGGGTTATGGAAGCTTGGTTAGAATTGTCAAATTCTCTACAATGTTTTTTATTTTTCAAGGAAAGCTTAAAGTCTATAGATGGAAAGAGATGATCAACTTTTCGTAATAAAGTGTTAGTTTCCTTTATTTTCCAATCAGTGTGAATTACATTTCTTTTAGGTTTTTTCATTTTCGTTGAAGTTTATAAATGGTAGAACATATACATTGTTAATACAAAGAATTGGAATTATAGGTCTATTAAACATCTTTGTCTCCACATCAATAATTTGATGACTTATAAAACAACTTAATAGTTGTGTTAATCATTGGATTGGAGGTAAAGTATAGATAACATTTTTCAGAGTAGTCAATTGTTGTCTCTTTTAACTCCTTTTGACTACTAACCAATACTCCATCTCCATTGAATAAAGATCATATTTTGTCGCTAATCTTCCTACCAAATGTTGAAACATCAAACATCTTTAGGCTATTACATCAAATATGTTTAGGCAAAAACATCAAATTAACAATACAGCAGATGTCAAAACATCGAACACTTTGCACTTTCCAACATCAGGTTAGGTGTAAAACATTTACACGTTGTTCTAGTACATCAAACCATTTCCAGATAAGACTTTAACGGTACAACTATTGCTTCTTTTTCCTTCGTTGTTTAGACTAACAAACATAAACAAAACTACTAAACATAAGTTTAAATAAGCAAACCATTTCCAACACTTCATTGAATGTGTTTCATAACTAATGCTTGTGGAAACTGACTCATTCTTCAACTTCAAATTTTCTACAATCCTTTTAGCTTGCTAAACATGTACTACATTCTCTTTTAACTCTATTACTTCAGCCTTTAATAGATTATTTTGACGATATAACATCTTCTCTCTGTTTTTCAGCTTTAAAATAATTTTTCTTGTTCTTTTACAAAATCTTTGATCATGCCATTTATGAAATCCACGAACATTTTCACTCTACCATTAAAGAAAAAGTAGCAATTCGTTAGTGAAATATATGAACATATTTAGCTAAAACAACATAAAAATGTACCAACATACTAGAAAGAGTCAATAGCTATAAAACCTTCTTCCTGGATTTTCATGAGTCTATGAAGTCCATCTAGGTGCTTTCAAGTTACGGTAACAATATTTAGCCTCTTATTTATAGTCCCATTCAACTGAGTAAGTTGAAGAAGTCAGTTTATATGATCTCATATCAAGCTTAGAACGTGTCCCTCTACAGTCAAAGTTGAAATTTTCAAAAATTTCAACCTAGCACAAAATCACAACCAAGAAAACAACAAACTGAATCCTCTAATCAACTACCCTGAAGAACAATGCTGTAATGTTGATTGTGTACCCACTGATAGCTAAATGATTTCTATAGAACTGAATTTGTTTGCTCCTAATAATCTGCATCTCTTTCATGAATGTCATACTTTATCTTTAACCCAGTAGATAGAGAAAAACAAAACATGGATAACCATTAATGAAGCTAAATCAATTGACACAAATCATATCTTACATATAATGTCAAGTACATGGGGAAGAGAAAACTTGATCATATCCTATATATAAATGTATAATAGAATTATACATGAAAAACAATTATTGTCTACATTATTCAACCTAATAATCAAACCTATTTAAAGAAGATAAAATACTTTAAGTAAATGTAAGATTGTTAGGACAAACGAATAAAGTGAATATTAAACATCATAAATTTATATATAAAAATTAGAAGGGAGTATGACACATTACCTACTTCAGTCTTTAATTACAACACATGTATGTTTCATATCTCCAAAAACCTTACGGCCCATTCACCTCCAACGCCAAAAGAGAGATCTCACACTCACACTACCAAGAAGGCACAAGTGAGGTTGGAGTGAAGGCATATGAATTAAGTAATGATATGTCCAAGGATTAGAGTAAAAGCACAATCGAGAGAAGAAAGAAAAAGGTGAAAAATATGTTCATAAAAATCGTTGATTTAGGCTTGAACAGTATTTCTGCATCAGTCAAAATTTAAACGAAATTAATAAATTTTTTCTTAAATTCCACCTGGCCTAGACAATAAATTAGGTTTATTAATGTGGTATGTAAACACTAATTGACCTGCATGTAACAGCGTGTGTAAACATGTCCTAATTTCTATAAAAAAAAGCCTCTAATTGAGCAAGCTTGTGAATATTAGCCATTCATTGAGAAGGTTTCAAGTTTAAGTCCCAAATTGATCAAATTCAAAAAGGTTAAGCCCCAATTTGGGCTTTTAGCCTTATAACTCATGTGAAGTTTAACTTCTAACCTATATTGTGCATAATATAGGACTAATGATTGATGATATGATTGTTGTAGGAAAAGTGATTGTACGATTGTAAATTCTAGATTCCAGCTCTTATCATCCTGAAATAATAAAACAATATACCTCAAAATTGTATCACAAATCTCCTTGTAAACTTTGTAAATATCATTGATTCTTGGCATCAAAGCTTGGGACATCCATCTATGAACGTAATGAAGCATTTGGATGGAATAAAGGATCTTTCTATTGAAAAGAAATTACCTTATGCAGTATGTCATTTATCCAAACAGAGTAGACAACCTTTCCAAACTAGTGACATTCATTCAACCGCATGTTTTAAGCTTGTTCATGTTGTTGTATGAGGTTCTTACAAGCATGCTTTAACCAATGCAAACGATTATTGTTTGACCAATGTGGATGATTTTAGTAGAAACACATGGGCCTTTTTGCTTAAGTATAAACATAATTTGTTATAAGTGGTGAGATATTTGATGTTTCAATCATATGTTCCTATTCATTTCTTAGGAGAAGCCATAGTTGTCAGTTTTGGAGGGCTAAAGTGGTTAAAACAAAAAAAAATTAAATGAACAAAAGCCTAAAGAATCTTATCATATGACCCCTTTATATACCGAAAAAGCATATAGTGAAAGCATGTACACCATTATACCTTGAACTTAGTCTCCAAACAAAATAGAAGATCTCACAACTATGTCTCCATCCTCACGGCTGTCTCTTCTTGCTCACGATTGTCTCCTTTGCACCAAGTGAGATGCACTCCAAGGTATCCACTAAAAATCGATTAGAAGACCCAAAAGTTCACAAAGCTAGACGGTACTTCAACGAGTTATCGTTGATCCTAAAATTCCCAAAAATAAATCATTTAAATGGGGATTTATTACTCAATACATGATATAAATGGCTAAGCTTTTGGTTCTTGTCAGATGGAAGAAGAAAATCGCAAGTTTAGAAAAAGACCAAAAAAAAGAGAAGCTGAAATTATAGAGAGAGGAAGATGAAAAAAAACCAACATCTCTTCTTCAAAAAACCAGAAAAACGAAACTAGGGTTAAAAGGGTTTTTTTGAAAAAGTCTCAAATGCCTTTGTTTAAAAGAAATAAAGGAACAAAGCATAAGGTTAAAATTTGTAAGGTTTTAAACATATCCTTATGTTCTTTGCATGAACAACCCATGTCCTTATAAGTTTGGCCCTGTAAATTTCATTTAATTGCAATTTTGTCACTTTTCTACTTTGCCATTTAATCTCCTGCTTCAAAATAATTAAGCATTTGACCCAGTTGCCATATAATTATATATATGTATTATTTTGTTGAGTAATAAATTTATAGGATATGTCATACATATTAAATAACATATTCAATTTCCTTTTTCTTATTAAATCTTTTCTAATGTGACCCATTAGGATCCATGTCATGTTGACAATAAAATTAAAACCCCTTTTAATTCTATACATCTTAAGCGGTATCTATCAAAATACATTATAATTACTCAAATAACATAAATGATAAGTATTATATACAAATCACAATCGCAAAGCAAAAATTGCTATTATCAATTTTCTTGTCTCATAATATTCTAAATAATATAAGACTGGAATATGTCATTCTTGCATTATTCCCTTTTGATTTCCAAAGTAAATGGTAAATATGATTAACTCCTTAATCATATTACATGCATTCAATATTACTTAATCAAGGGCCCATAGATATAATTGCTCATATCTTATATGGGAGACAATCTTGATGAACATTTGTCATTTATACAAGTCACACATACTGTGGCATTATTTGTATAGCTACCTGTTATGGTTAGCGTCAGACAATACCAACAAATACACATTTCTCATGTAAGGAAATGAACATCGTATACCATATAATTCATGACACGTATGAAACATTAATGAAATAAACACAATCCTAATAATGTTTCATTTAAGGTCTATCGAATACCATAATCTCCATTATGTATTTGTGTTATTAAATCGATAACTCCTTATCGAATGGTTTGCAGAACATGACCATCATTTAATCCACACATTGATCTTTTAGTGGTTAATTAATATTCCATGTTAATTACCAATATTAACGACATTTCAAAGCAATCATCTTTTTCCATTATAGAGTTTTACAATAATAATGAAAACTCATAGAAAAAATGATATAAACCATTCAATTCGTGAACATAACTGTTAGAATACAACCATCTAATGATTGGCTTCTAGATCATAACACTAACAACACTCACAGCTACTTACATGGTAAACAAACTTTCATCATCTATTACATCATAGAAAACTCCTTATCAAACACTTTTCCATAATAAACCAAATTATTCCTTTCTCAAAATCTTTGGTTGCTTATGTTTTGCCTCAAATACGTTCCCTCACAAAGATAAGTTTGAACATAAAGCTTTCAAGGTTGTTTTCATTGGTTATTTACTTGGACAAAAGGCCTATAAATTGTATATGATTTGGAAAAGAAAAAAATAGTTATTTCCAGAGATGTCATTTTTTATGAGAACATATTTCTATATTAAGACATGGATGCAGATGATATTAATATTCCTTTACTTGTGATTTGCCCAGATTCAGATAATCCAGTCACTCCTTTGTATCATTCTAGCTCTAATGATGATACTTAAATTGATCATGTTCTTCTGTTTGCACCTGATTCCTCCTTAAAGCACATAACATCTTCTCACATTGAAACTCCAAGTACAACATCAAACAATGAAATACTTTCTATAAGGAAAAGTACTTGATCAAAGTAAAAACCCTTATAGATGAAGGATTTTGTTTCAAATTCCGCATAATCTTCTTTGTTTTCTAACTCTATTGTGAGCACTCATCAATGATCGCAATACATACCACCAACATATCCCTATTTTGTTTCACCACATTTCTCTTCCACATGCATGTCGTTTTTGGCAAATATGTGAAATACTAAAGAACCAAGTTCATATTATTAAGCCAGAATATATGAGAATTGGCAAAGAGCGATGCAAAATGAATTACAAGCTTTGGGGAAAAAAACCAAATGTGGGAGTTAATGGATTTAGCTCCTAACAAAAAGGCATGTTATAAATGGGTGTACAAGGTTAAATACAAAAATGACGGAACTATGGATAGATATAAGGCTCGATAATAGCAAAGGATTTTCATCAAATAGAAGGGGAAGCTTGTTATGACATCTTCTCACTTGTTGCTACAATGATGATAGTCAAAACGTTCCTAGCTATTGTGAAAAAGAAGGCATGGCATTTGCATCAGTTGGATATTAGCAATGCATTCTTACACGGTTTCTTATATGAAGAAATTTATAAGGATCCCCCACAAGGTTATACAAAAGCACTTGATGGACATGTTTGCAGATTAAAAAAAGTGTTGTATGGACTTAAACAAGCATTGAGACAATGGAATCGGTAGTTTTCTCATCATTTTCATCAATTAGGTTTCCAATAGTTAGCTTATGAAAATTATCTATATATCAAAGGAATAGGTTCAACTTTCTTGGCTCTGATTGTATATGTTTATGATATTCTTCTTACAGACGTTTAGAAGCCAAGCAATTTCTTCATCAACGATTTACTATCAAGGATTTAGGCTATGTAAAATATTTTCTTGATTTGGAGATTTCTTGATCTTCTAAAGGAACATATGTTAAGGCATACCAATTTAATGTTGAAGATGCTCTGTTATTTACATATTCAACACCATATCAAAGATTGATTAGTTGTTTATTCTATCTGGGATTTACTCGGCCTGATATTACACATTTAGTTCAGCAATTGAGTCAATACATCTTGTCTCCTATTGTTCTTCACTGGAAAGTTGTTCTACGCCTCTCGAAATTTGAAAGGATGTCCTTTAAAAGGGTTATATTATCCTGTATCATCTTTTTTCCATATTACTACATATTGTGATGCCGATTAGGCAACTTGTTCTATTACGCGATGTTCTCTCATGGGTTATGGTATTTTTCTTTGTTCTTCTTTGAAAGCAAGGAAACAAGTAACAATATCAAAATCTTTCGTTGAAGCTAAATATCATATGGGAGCAATAGTTTGTCAATTATAATGGATCAGTTATCTTTTACAGGATCTTCAAATTCCCACTCAATTTCCAATTTCTTTATATTGTGATAATCAAGGAACTTTACATATTACTGCTAATCCTATTTTCCATTAAGAAAACGAAGCATTTAGAGATTGATTTTCATATTGTTCGAGAGAAATACAAAGTTGGTTTTATACATCCACAGTATCTCTTCTAAACAACAATTGGTTGATATTTTTATAAAATCTTTGGATGGTCATATCATTTAGAATCTATTCCAAGTTAGGTTTGTATATTTGGCACCAAGCTCTAACTTAAGGAGGGGATGTTACAACTGCTGATCGAATACCTACAAAAGCTAATAAGATATCTATAGAAGCTGAAACAGAGCACTAATTAGCTGACAATTATTTTCAGTTATAGAATAAGTGATCTTGTAATAGAAGCAAACATGGAGATTGAATATGTAATAAAAAAAATACCAACAACCGAGCTGATGTATATAACTAATTAAAGATGAATAAAGATTAGAGTGACTGGTTTTTTACAAATTCTCGGTGATGCACTTAATAAGTTTCTGTCAAACAGATTGTGTGCACTTAATTGGAAAATTATGTCAAACACCTAATGTGTACTTAATTGAAACATTTTGTCTAATACTTGGTTTACTATATAATTTTCACACTTTTAGACTCAATCAATTTAATATGACAAAATATAAGTGAAGTAGGTTATTACAGTTAAATTTGGGCAAGTAAACAACTAACAATTTAAGAATGTTTTTTAGGTATTTTCGCTAACAACTGATGCTCGTTTATTTTAAAGACGATTTGACATAGAAAATAAATGAACCCAAAACATAAATAATGGAAGGATTTTTATTAATGTGTTAAAGCATAAGACACAAAATGAGAACTTGCAAATATAGTAACCATTTTCAGTAACTAACGTTATGTTTGGTTGTTTGTAAGCTTTTTAATATAATGAAATGAAATAAAATGATTTACAATGAAATGAAATATAAATGGATATAATATCAGAAAATTGTTGATTGAGAGAGATAGAAAGGTTCATAATGTATATAATATAGTGAAATGTTATTTGAAAGAAAGGCTTATAATGTAAGATATAAAATGTTGTTTATCATTTCACATTCTATCCTAAACTTTTTCAAATCGAAGATAACTTATTTTTATTGTTTAAGATAGAAATGAGATATAAGAGAGTCTTACAGCAATCATTAATGTCTGGTAGTAGTCTCCGTAGAAACTTGATTCTAACGGGCCGCATTTTCCTGCACTCTTGGTGGAGCCTTTGTGAGTGCGTTTGTTCCGTCCACTCTCTATTTGAAGGCAAATTGCTAATGAAAAATGAACAAATTATAATCGTTTGATTGATACATAAATTGTTGATTCTAGCTTTCTTCTCTACATTCTTTTGGCAAACAATTTCCCACGAAAAGAAGGTCCCCCGTCCGCCCACCTAATCAGTAAACATACCGCGTGGCCCTATGGTGTCGTGTTTTATAACGGTGACTCCCAAACTTGGAGAGTGACAATTTCCAGTAAACCCACGCGGACAACTTTGCACCTTTCCTTGTTAAAGCCCAACTATTAGGTATCGAACCAATAAGAGACAATGGAGACCCCTTTCCTTGCACTTTTTTAATGTTTGGTTTTAACAAGTTCAAATTGATGGCTGGAAATTATTTTTCAACTTCATTAATCCTTAACAAATTAGTTGTTTTAAATCAAATTGATTTGAAGTTAACGAATCAACTCAAATTTAAATGAGTTTAAATATTTAAACTTAATTAAATTTAGACTAAAATTCAAATTAAATTTTGTCTAATTGAATTCATCATCAACCCCACTCGTAAATAAAATATAATGGACTAAAATGACTCTCTCTCTCTCTCTATAGAGCTTTTATCAACGTTTCTCCCCAATCCCAAATGAAGAAAACGAATGTCAATTTGAGGAAATTTCAAAATCATTATGGATGATATATACATGTATGTATATGTATATGTATATATATATAGGTTAGAAAGGAAAATACTGATTGTATTGTTATATGCCTGATTAGTCAAAGCCATCGAGGAAAAATGAACCTAAAATGTCCAATCTATCAATACTTGCCATAATTATACTTGAAGATTTATCTCAATTACCCGCCTAACTTGTTCATGAGTTGCCTCCAACTAATCACTGGATTTCTGTTGTTGAAAATAATTAGGATAAAACGTTTAGAAAATATTGGAGTTCAGTTTTAGCATTTTGTGCGTCGCTTGGGATTCCGAAGGTCTTCAAGAACATGACATGATTGGGGATGAACCAACTTAAGACTAAAAGAGCCTCTTAATGGCCTCCCACCACATACACCAACATCCCTAAGACCCTAACCATTTGATTCTCTGGTGGATCCCACACGCTTAATCCATTATTTTCTCCGACAGGTTTTAGCCATTGGGTCCCCGCCCTTCTCCGATCTATGTGGCTCTATAAGTTAAAGTCTAAACCCAGACCCTAATTTGAATTAGGTATACTCTAAAACTTGATGTGACCCCAGAGCTACCGCCTTACATGCACATGGAGCTGAGTCTGATTCTCATGTCTTGATTTGATATGCATTTAGTTGATGATCGATGGGTTAAACGTCGAATTCATATTGGCAAAAGTTTGTCAAATCGTGCTCTAAGAAACTTTATTCTGTTTCTTTGCCCAGTTCGTTATGACTGAAGACTTACCTTTGGCCAATCAAACGACGGATACATATAGAATAAATCATCGCATACACATAATAATTAATAGAATTATATATTGTAAATAAATTGCAATTGCTCAGAGATAAGTAATAGTGTTTCTGAGAAATTTTTGATCTGGACTTTTGGGTTTGATATTTTCAATCCTACTTGAGGCTTATCTATGATGAATAGTTAATAGAAGAACGGGTCATTTTTTAACGGATATTAGATCATATTAATACATGCATTTGTTATCTTGATTCGACTTTATTATGTCACTTACTAAATAATTAGTGAGTTATTAGAATCGGTGAAATTTATAATCACTAATTTTCAAATATGTATTTTAGATAATTATTAAACGAAACAAAAATTTAAAGTAAATAATGAACTTGACCATTTGTTAGCAGGGTTCCATCTTATCTCCACAATTATCAGTTATCAAAATTAAGTCTTTCGCTGACTCCAACTTACCACTAATAAAATGGGATGTTCTTAAGAGGGTAGCGCCAGGATTTGGATCACCGCATTGGAGTACTAAATGATTTATTGATAACTGAAATTCTAAATAACCAACAAAAATTTGAGATTTAATCTGAATTTAGTTAGATATTGAATACTGATTTGAATAGTCTTATTTGTGGAGATTGTCTAAACCCTTGTGTATTGATGTAGATACAATAAATACCTTTAAATTGGAAAGAGAGTAAACAAAGAAAATGTCAATATGATATCGTTTAATTAACTGCTCTAATATATTATCAAGTTATTAGGAAAATGTATGAAGTGTAAAAACGATACGAAGAGAAGTAGAGTATTTTTTCTATCGATATTGGGCAACACCAAGGCTTCTCTTTGAATCCCTTTTTGTTTATAGTAGTAATTGACAATCTCATTAAGAATATCTAAGGAAATATGTCTTAATGTATGTTATTTACTGATGACATTGTTTTAGTGGATAAGACAAAAGGGGTGTTAATGACAAGTTTGAAATTTGGAAGGATATGTTAGAGTCGAAGGGCTTTAAATTGAGTAGGGCTAAGACTAAGTATGTAGATTGCAGCTTTTCGACACATAGGGTGGCTACCAAATGGAGGTAAAGATTGGTTCAGAAGTTATACCACAAAAGAAGTGTTTTAAGTATTTATGATCTATCATCCATAATGATGGAGATATTATTGATGAATATATAGTTCCTTGTATCGGATTAAGGTGTCTTAAATGGAGAAGTGCATCAGGAATTCTACGTAACAAAAAGGTACCACTTAAACTTAAAGGTAAATTATATTGTTTAATAATTAGGCTGGTCATGCTCTATTGGGTAGAGTGTTGACCATTAAATAGGTGTATAATCATAAGCTAATGGTGGCAAAGATGAGGATACTCTATTGGATGTGCAACCTTACTAGAAGAAATGATGATAAGAATGTAATGGTAAGAGATAAGTTAAATGTGACTAATATTATTGAAAAATTAATAGAGATTACGTTTAGGTGGTTTAGACATGTTAAGTGGAGGCACTTAGACACTTCGATGAGAAGATACAAGAAGATTGTACTTAGAGACTGTAAGAGGAAAAAAGAGGGTCCTTAGATGAATTGGGAGAAGATGATTAAGAAGGATATGGTTCTGTTAGAACTTACCGAGGACATGAACCATAATAAAAAACTTTAGTGTATTAGCATACGAGTAAAGGATCTCACATAAAGAGGTCATTATCATTCTTATAAGTCTTTTAGCATTTCCCTCTTCTCACTTTCTCTCTTGTATTATTTTTTATATATAAATAGGAGTCATTCGAAAATAACCTCTCTGCTAATTAGAGGTAAAGCTGTATATCATTGAACCTTTTTAGACCTCACTTATCAATGAAATTTTTACTGAGTTGTTGTTTTTTAAAATAAATAATTGATATTAACTATAGAAAAATCTAATCACAACATTATAATGTGTTCAAGGCTGAAAGCCCTTAATTAACATTAAAAAGATTAAAAATAAAACTAGTACAAAAAAAAGTTCAGATCTAGCTTATAAGTTCCATCTCTGCTTCATTTTCGGAAAAATATCATGCTGAATGTTGTTAGCAACAATAGCCAAGCGTATCCAGTTAATAATCTTGTTTGCAAGCTAGTACTTCTCTTGTTCCTTCTATGAAAAAAGTTTGTTATTTCTTTCCTTCCAAATTGTATAGATAGTATAAATGAAAGCCACTTTTAGAAGTTGACCATTAGCCCTCTTCTGTTTCAAATGGTTAATCACCTAATCCAATGTTTGCTCCCATCCATTTATGTATGTGTCGTTGGCTAGTAAGTGTAAGATCCTGCTCTAGATTGCTTTAGAAAACCTGCATTGAAAAAATATATGATCTCTGTCTTCCATCTCCAACTCACATAATAGACAAGTAGAGTCTATAGTACCATGTCGTTGGCTCTTAGTCTTAAGTTTGTTTTTAATGGCAAGCCAAGTGATGAAAGAGGCTTTTAAGTTCAAAGTGTTTCTCCAAAATATGTTATACAAGGGAACTCTAGGAAGTCCAATGGTAAATAGCTGCTGACAAGATTTGTTTATAAATATGCCATTTGGAGTGAGTGTCCATAAGATAGTATCCTCATTCAACATATCATTTAAAAGAGGAAGATATCCATGCCATACACCATTCTGTATCAAACATAAGACTCTGAGGTTCAGAGGGATTCTATTTCTTAAGTGATTCAACATAGGATTGTGTATAATAAGGCTTAAGCCTAACCAGTTATCAAACCAAAACTAAGTTTTTTTTTCAATTACCTCTTTTATGTTTAATTTGTGGATAGATAGTATCCTCATTTTCATCATTTGTATAAAGTAGCCTGCTAGAAGTTGGTATTATGGAGATGGTATTGATGGACCCATTTAATCCAAAGTGCATTTTGACTTGTATAAAGCTGCCAAAGCCTCTTGCACATTAGATTTTTTTATATAGTTATGATAGGGGTAATGCCAAGGCCTCCTTACTCCTTTGGTATGGTAACCTCACTCCACTTAATCTTAGTATTTTTTGAGTTGTCTATTCCCCCCGTCTATATAAATTCTTTCATATTTGTATCAATTTCCTTAGTAACTTTCTTGGGTAAGGCAATTTGAGCTATCCAATAAAGGTGAAAACTAGTAAGAACTGAAACAATAAGGGTGACTCTAGCTGCATATGAGAGAAATATGTTCTACCCAAGCATTAACTCTTGCTTTGATCCTTTCAATGAGAGGAAGGCAATCTTGAAATTTATTTTATGAGGATGTGATAGGAATGCCAAAGTAGCTAAATGGAGTTTTGTGTATAATCATGCTCGTGAGTTGCCTAACTTCCATAAGATTTCCAACATCAGAAGATAGATAAATGCAACTCTTATCAATATTATGATTCAACCCCGACCATTCAACAAATAGTATCATAACTTGCATCAGAAGGATTATAGATTAGGAATCAACATCACATAAGAGTATTAATTCATCAGCATAGATAAGATGGGTGAGGTTGACAATTCTGTAATTTTGATCGTGTTTAAACCCTCCGTTACAAGTGATCAGCTTGTTTAGCATCCTTGAGAGACCCTTCATAACAAGAGTAAAGAGATAAGTGGATAGGAGATCTCCCTGTATATTACCCTTTGCATTTTTGAAAGGCTCTGTAGGGAATCCATTTATAATCACATTGAATGATGATTTTTGGATGCAATTCATAATCCAATTAACAAATCTCTTAGGTAGTTGTAAGGCTTCAAGGCAAATTTGAATGAAATTCCAACTGATAGTATCAAAAGCTTTTAAAATCAACCTTATTGAGCAACTATTAAGTTGTTTACTTGAGTTGTACTCTTTCATCAGCTCTTGCAGTATAAGAATATTTTCTCCAACATTTTTGTCAAGGATGAACACTCCTTAAGCTGGATTAATAATACATGCGATCAACGCTTTCAATATGTCAGCTAAGAGCTTGGAAATCACCTTATATTGTATTACAGCAGTCAATAGGTCTAAAATCTTAAATTTTGCGAGGGTTTTTCTTTTTTGACACTAAGCAAATTAATATATGGTGAAGAAGAGAAAAATTCCAGCACAACCTATGTAAATAGTTGTCCATTGATATCCCATGTAGCTTGGAAAAACATAGTAAGGAAGCTATTAGGTCTAAAGGATTTAGAAGGATGTAAGCTGAAAAGAACACCCTTTTGACATCAATCTTTGTAATCAAGGATATAACAAAATCTATTATAGCTAGAGCAATGGAGCTATGGAATAACTACTGCATATTGTAGTTTGGGGAGGAAGTGAAATCATGGCCCATGGGATTTGAGTAATAGCTTCTAGCTGTGTCTTGAAGTTCAATATATGATTTGAGTGATCTAGGCCAGAGGAATCCGACAAAGAGGAAATTTTGTTGACATTTCTTCTTACTAGTAATGTAGATTGAAAGAATTTAGTATTAAAGTCTCCATCTCTCAGCCAATTGATTATAGTCTTTTGTTTAAGAATGGAATTTTGTAGGACAAGAGCTTCTCAATATTCTTGTATGAGCTTAATCTCTGTCCTTCTCAAGTCATCATTACGTGGAAAGTCACAACAAGCTTTTTGAGCTTGAGCTAGTTTCCCCTTAAGAATGTTTAATGCCTGATTTCTGTCATGCATGAAGCTCTTGCTAGATCTCTTCACTATCTTCAATTTAACCATAAGCTGATAGGATTTATAATTTGACACCTCTTGATTCTAGCATCTAGAAACCACACCTAAGAACCCTCCAGTTGACAAAGGCCATTGAAAAATCTAGAAGGAGTACCACCAATTCTACTCTCAACTATCCTTTGGATTAGCACATAAGAATGATCAGACGTTAGATTATCTCCAAAGTGAACAAAAGAATTTGGAAAATAGTTGAGCCAAGAGGAATTAACCATAGATCTATCCAACTTTTTCCGTACAAGCCACTTATCGTGCCAATTATGGCTCCAAGTGAGTAATCTCCCAATAGAGTGCAAATCCACCAAGTCTATCCCAGTAGAGTTACTGTTGTTGTTGTTTACTTAATTATACGTCTGTTATCAGTTATCACCAATCTTCCAGTGAGAATTGAAAACCTTATCCATGTCACGAGATGTCACTTGAAAGTATAACTTAGAATCGAGTTCATCACTGATTTAGTTAAAACATGTACTTTGTAACTTATCCTATACATCAGAATATCTATTCATTTGTTATCTATCTAAAAATAAATTACAACGTTAAAAAAAATAGTGATTGCGATAAATAGTATCATTGCATGTTACGGTTATCATGATCTCTCGCTCTTTAATCAAGCTATGTTTCCTTTTTCCCTTCCGACTTTGCTGATATAAATGAATCTCACGATTATTCAATAGTTATGGGTGGACTGGACAAGCATTTGCCATATATTGCCTGTGCTTCAAGTTTTAGTAGATAAAGATAAGGATAACTTCAATTGAATTTTCATATATTCAAACTTAAAGACATGCCATTCAGACAAGCATAAATGTTATGATGGATGACCATCAAATGCCAAGGGCGAGCCTAAACTCTGATGGGACGTAAACCCGTTTTATCCATATTTACTGTATGACCATTTTTCTTTTTCCTTTTCGTTAATCTATGCTTCAAATAAACTTAATAATACGGGCCATTTTCATTAAGATGTGTTTATAAACTAAAAATAAAGGTAAAAGATAATGTAAATTTATTTATTTTTAAAAATATTCTATTATTTATTGTTTATAATATTAAAAATATTTGTAAAACTCTATGATGAAGTTTATATCAAATTATTTTAATACAAATTTGTTATTAAAATCTAATAAAAATAGTTATACAAATAATATTAGGTATGTAAAAGTTAATTATATAATAGTATAAATTAAACTGATTTGACAGAGATTTTATAAATATTTTTATATTAAAATATATTTTTAAATAATTTAAAATTATTTTAAAAATATATAAAAACAAGCAAACTTATGAAAAAATTATGCTTCTTTTGAGGAATTGTTTTTAAAATTTATGAACAAATTCTGCTTCTTTATATCCTAAAAATAATTGGTTATTTGCGTCGAGAGTTAGTCAAAAGAGATGCTTCCATCTTTCCAAAAAGGCGGACTTTAACGTTGAAAATGGGTCCATTGCCTTTCTTTGAGCATGGCATTGGTTGGAAGGAAGATTTGGTTACCAGCTCTCTTTTCTGGCCAATGAAATTGTTGTATACCATCTACCGCCCATAACATATTATGAACATGAAAGTGAATGAAAACGAAATGTGTAAAATGCCTCACAAGAAGGGTATGCATTGAATTGAATATTTCTAAGGTGAGAATGAAGGGCACATGCAGAGATAGTAGACAAGTCAAAAAATGAGACCCGCGAGATGTGCTTAATGTGTTGTTAATTTCTCGATTATTTATGAGTATGTGTACTTTTTGTCAAAAAAAGAGGTACTACTGTCCTGTTTCCTAAATATGGACAAAAGACTTCCAAAGTCTTTGAAAAATTCTCTGATGTGAGCTTCTTCAAACATTTCTCTGCACGATATGGATATAGAAACTACGAAAGTTCATCTTAAAAGGGTGCAAAATCGACCTCATTTTACCTGGCAAAATTTACCTCACCTCCTTACGAAATAAATGCATGGCTACGGTATTAACCCTTGTAGCCTTATAGTGGCATGTTAAAATACTTCATAGCTCTCGCACTACTACAACATTATTCCATCTTATAAAATCTAATTTAAGACTAAAATATAGAGGAAGAGAGACATTCCTTTGACTTGTAGCTTAAACGAACAAACCCCTTGAGAAGAGCCCGACCATAAAAGGAGAGAGAATAAGAAGCAGCCACCATACCTACAAAGTTCTAACTTTGTGAATCAAATCCCAATGGCAAATAAATTTAATGCTAGTAGGACATTCGACAATCAGTTTGTTGCTCTTGTTTGGATTGCGAGAAAATTCTTTGGTACACTAAGTCATAGTGAGAACAGCGGAATTATTCTACAGAAATTAGAAAGATACGAAACTAGCTAGAAAAGACAAAGGGTTAAGTAAAACTAAAGCAACTACATTATACAAAACTACATCACCTTTGAAACCCTCTATATACGAACAAAAGAATCCACCAATTTCCAAGTTAAAAGTAGTCCTTGCTTCTGTTTAAGAGAAGAAATTAGCCACCTTCCAAGTTATTAGGTACGAGTTCTTGGAACTTGCTTTATAATTTCCAAAAGATGCGTTAATTTCAATTACTACTTCCTAAGCATGTTAAGCAAAAATAATTTAAAAATTAACGAAATAAAGTTATCATTCTTATTATAAAATAAAGGGAACTCTGGAATTAAAGTTATAAAAGGAGTTTCTTTTTAACTTAAGTTTGTTTTTAAACTTTTATCGAGTCTGTTACACCTTAGTTGATCATACGAATGAATTCTCTTATTGCAAGGAGCTGTTAAGGATTGATCACTCACACAACATCAAAAAATAGACAGAAAGTAATAAAGAACAAGAATATACATATTTAAAGGGGTTCGGCAATTTGTCTACGTCCACCAGCTGTTAAAAATTTTGTATTATCACTTTGTTTTCTACCAGTATACCAAGAAGAACAACCATCCCTATTTATACTAATAAGAGCCAGAGCAACAATAGGAAATCAAACAAGAATAAGAAACTATACAATATTAGGAAACTGCATAAGAATAACAAACTCTACAGAAATAGGAAATTGCCTTCTAATCCGACTCTTACTCCACCTTCTAATTAGACTCCACATCAAACAATCTCCTACTTGGAGACTAATGTAGAAACCAACTATTTTTCCCCATCCAATGCAGATGTGCTTAGTTCTGGAATGGAACATGGGATTCTTAGCTAATTAAATGGCACTCTGGCTATCACTAAAGATTACACAATCCCGCCGCTTTTTGCCAATTTGCTCCAGAAAGTCTTTCAACCAAACCATCTCCTTTCCAGCTTTGGACATAGCCACATACTTAGGTTCTGTAGTTGACATAAAGACACACTTCTAAAGTTTTGACATCCAATTAACATTTGTTCCAACAATAATGAAGACATACCTAGATGTACTCTTGTTGCTATCCACATCTCCACTAAGGTCAACATCAACAAACCCGTCTAGCACCACCTTGCCTTTCCTAAACTGAAGTGCAGTACTAGATGTACCCTTCAAGTATCTCAAAAGCCACTTCACGACTTCTCAATGAGCTTGTCGTGGATTTGACATATAGCTGCTAACTGCTCCCACTACATACACTATGTCAGGTCTAGTGTATGCCATAACATACATTAAACTACCAACTACTGAGGCATACGGTATCTTAGACAATAGTCTCACTCCTTAAGTATCTTGGGAGACTATTCCTTGGACAATTTGAGATGACTTACCAAAGGCGTATTTCTGGGTTTTGCGTTATCAACTCTTGAACCTGCTTAGTACTTTCTCAATGTACTGTTCTTGAGACAGTTTTAGCCTCCCAACCGATTTGTCCCTAGGAATCCTCATACCAAGAATTTGCTTTGCAGTACCCAAATCCTTCATCTCAAAATTCTATGACAACTTTTTCTTTAGAACGTTGATCTCTTTCATGCATGAACCTGCAATCAGCATATCATCCACATACAAGAGCAAAATAGCATAAGAATCACCAAAATTCTTGAAATAACAACAATGATCCTTATCACTCCTGTGGAACCCACTATTGCACATGAAAGCTTCAAACTTCTTGTACCACTGTCTTGGAGTTTGCTTTAACCCATACAAGCTTTTAGCTTGCACAACATGTGTTCCTTACCAATAACCAAATCCTTAAGTTTTTGCATATAAATGTCCTCCTCCAGGTCACCATGTAAAAACGTCATTTTTACATCCATCTGCTCAGGATGTAAATTTTCAGCTGCAACAATACCTAACAAGATTTTAATAGTAGTTAATTTCACAACGAGAGATAAATTTTCATTATAATCAACACCCATCTTTTGTGAGTAACCCTTAACCACCAATTTAGCTTTGTAACGCTTCCTACCATCAGGTTCATCCTTGATCCAATGCACCCACTTGTTGAATAAGGCCTTGTTGGCAGGCAGTTCAGATAACACCCAGGTTTGATTCTTTTCAAGGGAGCTCATTTCTTCATCTATAGCGTGCTCCCATTTGATAGAACCATCAACCTGAATAGCTTCATCAAAGGATTCTGGTTTGCTAGCATCAGTTAACAATAGAAAATGCAGGAAAGGAGAATACCGCTTTGGTGGCCTTCACACTTTAGTAGTCCTTTTTACTGCAAACTGTGGCATAACTTGTTCTGGCTCAACTGTAGCAGTTTCGGGAACTAGAACATTTTTAGGACACCCCTGAGATCTTGCTGCAACATCAGCTGGCATGATTTCCTGCAGTTTTACCATCTCAAACTTCTCTCTCACCTTTCCTATATTGTCGGAACCCACCAAAATCTTGTCCTTGTACAGAACATTCTCACCAAAGGTTACATCACAGTGTCTCAGAATTTTTCTATTCTTCTCATCCCAAAATCTATAACCAAAATTATCATAACCATATCGAATGAAATAGCACTAAACAACCTTAGGATCTAATTTATCTCTCTTCTTAGGATCAACATGTACATAGGCAATACAACCAAAAATTGTAAGATGAGAGAGATTTACCTCCGTTCCTGACCATACCCTCTCTGGAATTTTGAAATTCAAAGGAAATGAAGGCCCCCTGTTGATTGGAAAGGTTGTTGTATTTACTGCACCTGCCCAGAATGTTTTGGCGTCCCGCATACAATCTCATGCTTCTCACTCACTCATTCAACGTTTTGTTCATTCTTTCAATAACACCATTCTGTCTTGCTTTACCAGGAACTGCCCTAGTCAATCTAATCCCACTATCTGCACAAAACTGCTTGAATTATGTCTTGTCATATTCACCTCAATTATCCGACCTTAGATACTTGATCTTCAAACCAGTCTGATTTTTAACTTTAGCTTTCCACCTTTTAAAAATAACAACATATTAGATTTATTTTTCACAAAATAAACCTATACCTTTTCTGTTGAAGTCACCAATGAAGGTGACATAGTATCTCAAGCCACCAAGGGATGAAACCGATGCTAGTCCCCTCACATTCGTGTAAACTAGTTCCAACCTCTCTGCCTTCAGTTCCTATCCAATCTTTGAGAAGTTGACCCTCTTCTGCTTACACAGGACACAACTTTCACAAAAGCCTAAAAACTCGGCAAAGACTTTTTTTTGAAAAATTAAAAAATTGGATTGATAGATAAAAGATAAAGAACATCGTTACGAGAAATATGGTACTCTCCTTAGTCTCCTACGACAAAAACAACAACACACTACAAAATACAAACTAAACAAATTGGAATAACGGCATAGTGAGGTCACCGTTGCTTATCTTAGGCAAGTCAGTCGTGAAAGCGGTAAAAGAACCCTCTCATCTGCACATCTAAGAAGCTGGTGCTTCCAAATTAGGGCTAAAAGAACAGAGGTAATCCAGAGGTTTCCTAGCTCGCTTCCATCATTATATTGACATTATGACAACCCAACTTCTGAAGAAAGGTAGTGTTTGTTTATAAAACAAATCAATTAGAGACACCATTTATACTTCATCCGTAGCATGCCAAAACACCATAAATACCCTACTGTTGGTATTTGGAATTTTTCTTCCTCTTCCTAGATAATTTCCTCTTTGCGGTTTTTACCTGCACACAAAAATCTCCTGGAATGTCAGGGATTTGGTTTGTTGCTGATGGAGAATCACAATCGTCTGCTGTCAAATCTAAACTGCTTTCTTTAAGGGAAACTATTTTCTGTTCAGCATTTTGAGAGATAATATTCTCAATCCCCCGATTTGTCACTTCGTAATCACTGCAGTTTACCATTGTTGGCTGTTCTTCATTCTCCATCCTAAACTTAGAATTCTCATTTTGCCTAATAGTTGCTAATGGAGTTAACATGTTAGCCCAATCCATTTGATAATGCCCCAAATATTGCGAGGTGAAGTGATGCACTTCATTTTCCAATTCCTTGAGAGAGACGTGTCCAGATGCTACATTGGGGTTCCCATCCTCAATATCTAGGGTATCAATTGTTAAGTTATCATTAACGTCAATTTGTACACCCGCAACCTCATCATTTTCCATTATAGAAGCATCAACCCTCCAATAATTCATCTTGCCATCCAGTTTGGAAAAGTTTTCCCGTAGGAACCCATGTTTTGGTTGAATTATAAGGCTTCCAAAGATATGTGACCATAATTTCAGATTTATCAATCTCCCCTGTTTCACTTATTTTGAGTATTGGTAAATAATTAAGTAGTATAACATTCCTTTTTACCTTCACACAGATTTTTGCATACCCAATTCGCTCCATTTAAAATGTTTGAGCATCCATATAAAGAGATTTTCCTAAAGAACTTGTTAAAAAACTCAACCTTTCAATTGTCCAAAATTCTAGTGGCAAATTATGAAATTGAACCCATATAAGAAAAGATTCTACACATTCCTTATCAAAACTATCCCAGGTTTCCACTTTTGCATAAACATGGGTTGGCCACTTATATGTCAGGGTCTCACTTTTAGTATTTCATTCAAATTACTATCCACAGTAAATTTAAACAGAATAGTGTCATCATTTATGAGTAAAGTTTTTTCCAAACCTTTCTTAACCTATTGTGCAGTGGCTCAAGCATTGCTGATTGGAAATGCAGACCTCTTAGTCCAAAAGGATCCAACCAAGGCAGTAGACCAAGCCTTTGCTCTGGCTTGCAGCAATTTAATCGGTGGACTGACAACACCATCCTTCATAGCATTTGGGTAGTATTTCAGACGTATCTTAGTTGTTGCACGTGAATTTTCTTTTTCCAAGCACCAATCTTGGGGGAGGGGTTTTGGAAATTTGAAGCTAATGAGTTAACCCCCTTTCCAGATGCGCACTTTTAACAAACCTCTCAGATTAGTACAGGGAAATCTTTCATGAATAGGGGTGAAGGTGCCCCATCCCTTTCCATGAAAATCACATCTTTGTCCTTTTGCCTTTTGTCGAGACTCCTTCTACCGTTATCCTCATATTGCAGCTCCTCCATTCCCACTTTTCCCATAACCCAAAATCCACCCAGATTTGTTTATCCTAGAGAGCAAAGCCAGATCTATTTTATCACGACTCACCGAGCAACCCGCTGGATGAGAGATCTACTGCAGCTACTGGCTCTTCTTCTTGTGTTTTATAGCTAGGTCACTTGAAGAACACAACGTCGAGAGCGCCAGAAGTCATGGCGTGGAGAGCAGAGATTTGGGTAGCGCGAGCCTGGGCTACCCAAAGGACGAGGGTAACCCATCGACCAGGATTTGTGTTTCCTTATGTCACTGAGAGCAAGAGATCATGGCCCCTTTTGATTGCAAAATCTTCATCCCTTTCTAGCTTATATGACCAAGTCTGTTATGCCACAAACTTGAATTATTTGCATTTATAGCAACAGCTACCTTGTTTGAGCATCCTGTTGTTGTGTATAATGTCCCTGTCAGCATAACCCGTGCTACTACCATAGCACCCTTGATAATCTTCCAGGAACTGTCCCCAAACACCATTCTGTAGCCAGTTTTATCCAACAAACTCATTAAGATCAGATTCTTCTTCAGATTAGGCATAAACCTGACATCCTGCGATTTCCATGGACTCCCAACAGAAGTCTTAATGCGAATATCCTCTTTTCCCATAATCTCCAAAGGCTTGTCATCAGCAAGATACACCTTACCAAAATTTCCAGAGACAAAATTCTGGAATAATTCTCTACATGGAGAAGAGTAAAATGATGCTCCAGAATCCAATATCTAGGATTCTATAGGGCTGTCCAAGCTCAAGACTAGAGTATCGTTAACATCATCTGTGGCAGTATTCACAGAATCGCTGTCATCATCTTGAGGCTGCAAATTCTTCTTCTTCTTCAGTTTTGGACAATCCTTCCTAAGATATCCCTTATCCCTACAGTTCCAGCGAATAACATTAGTTCTCTCATTTGATTTTCCCTGCCCCTTTGACTTCCCGCGAGTATTCTGAGCTCGTTGTTTACCAGTTCCTCTACCTTTTGCATTTAAGGCGTTACCTGATGATTCCCCTAATTCCTTCTTACGAATACTTTCACTAAGAATTATATCCCAAACGTCATCAAATTTCAATGTGTCAGATCCACGAGAACTAATAACCGCAACTACAAGTGTATCCAAATCAGGTAAAGAAGATAGCATAATTAGGGCTTTAATTTCATCATCAAAGGTTATCTTCACCGAACTTAATTGACTAGTGATCATATTAAATTCGTTAATATGATCGGCCACAGAACCACCATCAAACATCTTAAGATTAAACAAATGACGCATCACAAATACCTTGTTGATGTTAGATTGTTTCTCATACATATTTGCCAATGCCTTTTAACAATCCTATTGTCATTTTCTCATTCATGATATTGAACGCAACGTTTCTGGCCAACATCAATCTGATTATACCTAGCACTTGGCAATCCAAGCGTTCCCACTCGGAATCCTCCATCTTTTCCGACTTCTTTTCAGTCAAGGGCTGGTCTAGATTTTTCTGGTATAGATAATCCTCAATCTACATCTTCCAAAACTCAAAATCCCTTCCATCAAATTTCTCAATCTTCACCTGAGTCTTCCATCGCTATAAACCGTGTGATTTGCCGACCCACGCTTTGATACCAGTTGTTAAGGATTGATCACACACACAACGACGAAAAATAGACAGAAAGCAAGAAAGAACAAGAACACAAAGATTTAACATGGTTCAGCAATTTGCCTGCGTCCACCAGCTGCTAGGAATTTTGTATTATCACTGTGTTTTTTGCCAATATACTAGGAAGAACAACCATCCCTATTTATATTAATAAGAGCCAGAGCAACAATAAAAAATCAAACTGCAATAAGAAACTATACAGTACTAAGAAACTGTATAGGAATAACAAATTCTACAGAAATAGTAAACTGCCTTCTAATCCTACTCTTACTCTACTTCCTAATTAGGCTCCATATCTAAAGGAGCATGCTGTGATGTTTAATAGTTATCTTCAAAAGAAATTGTTACAAATTGACCACAGAGTACACAACTTTGCTGCATGTTTTAAGGTAACATCTCCAAACTATCTTCCCTAGATGAATAGTGGCAAAGAAAAGTACACGACGTTGTATACAGACAAGTGCGGTCTATTCCCGCTTTCGCCGCTAATATCTGATTTTTTATTCTAGTTTGTACATTGAACAATAATAGACTCAGTACCAAATGCTGACCCTCGGAGAGAGAGAGAGATAGATCTTAGGATATACGTAGAATTGGCATTGATAAGCCTTTGGCCTCTTCTGCTTTTGTCTAACACCTACTGAGAAAAGAAATAGGGAAGGCACGAAAGGAACAGTAGACGCTAGTGGTTATAAGATCTACCGAACCCACTCAAAACACCTCCCTCACATTTCTCACTCTAATCCTCTGTCCCTACAGACAATTTTGCTCTAGTCCATCAGTCCCAAGAGTCAGCATGGAGAACCAGAGAAACTCTGTTTTGAACTACTACTGCCAAGGAAAGGTTAGACATCTTCTTCAGTTTCATTTACTATGTCATATAACTGTGTTTCGAGCTTCTTATTAGGAAAAAAGGATTTCTCTCTTTTTGGTGTTAAGTGGCTAACCGTGCTTAGCAATGCTCATTTCGACTACAGACTATGGAAGAACTGAGACACTCCCTTCTGTATACAAGTGTGGAGCTTGAGCAGACAAGGCTAGCAGTTCAAGAAGAGCTTCGAAAGAGAGATGACCAATTGCTACATCTCAAAGATCTGCTTAGCAAAACCATGAAAGAAAGAGATGAGGCACAAGAGAAATACCAAATACTTGTCCTGGAAAAGCTTTTTCTCCAGCAGCAGCACCAGAATGCTCCTCTCTCTGGCATTTCAGAAGTTGAAGACGAACCCAGAAAGGGGGTTGACTCCAACAGTGGCCTATCGTCATCAGATTGTGAAGAGAGCATCGTTTCATCCCCTGTACTTGATCCAATTGCACAACGTCAACTATTCCCAACTACAGCAGTACCTCAAGAAACAGCAGACTTAGTCCCTGAAAAGCCATTGCCTGAAAAGGGGAAGCTTTTGCAGGCTGTGATGAAAGCCGGTCCACTCTTGCAAACTCTGCTCTTGGCTGGACCACTTCCAGAATGGAGACACCCTCCACCACCACTGGAGTCCTTTCAAATCCCTCCAGTGACCATCCCTTCACCAAAAACACCACCTCTTCTGCCGCCACTCCTCCACCAAGACTCTTTCAGCAACACCATGAATGGGTGTAATAGAAAGAGGATCCTTTGTAATGGTTTCGACTCACCAGTAGAGACAAAGAATCGACGGATACTCCTTCACTGATTACTAGAATCCACTAAATTCCACATATTACATATTTTATAATCATTTCTAAACCACTAATTAGGAAATCGGAAATGTAAGATGGATCGCACTGATCTAGCATTTTTGTATAGTAAGTTTGGTTTTAGTCTATCTAGAGAAGATATTCCAAGTTGGCTCACTGGGGTTTGAGATTGGTCATTTCTGCCAGTATCTGGAATTTAGAGTTTTTGGTCTCTACTTTCCTTTCTTCGTCACATTTTTAGCTTTTCGGTCCATGCTGGGGAATGTTTTGGTCTCTGCCTTCCTTTCTTCATCTCTTTTAAGCTTTTTGGCCCATGCCGCGGAATGGGACACCAATGTCCTTTCAAATTGGGTTGATATGCAAGTAAAAGTTAGTTTAAACAGTCACATTAGAAAATACTTCTTTTAAGCTAATATAAGTACGACGTATACCTAGTTACCCACAGAGCATACGAGTAACGATTTGTGAAATTGTACTTAGTAAGGAACGTTAAAAATCCAGCTGAGTTTTAAAAAATTGTTATTTATTGGCTCAGCTATACAAATTCTCAGTTCAGAACCCAAATTCAGGGATCCAATCACTATAAACCCATGTTAATGCTGTGTTTGCAAAACTTTGGTTGGAGAACTTATGGGCTATTAAGACGAACTGGATGATCAATCTGTAAGGGGTTTATTGACGGCTTAAGAGAAATCTAAGTAGTTTAAGTTAAATTAAACAAATGCTTTCTTAGTTGTAATGATCAGAAATCATAATAATATTATTTTAAGAATGTTAGAAGTTAAAATAAAGAAATTGAGCTCTAAAAGAGCAAAAGAAGTTTATTTTTAAAACTAAAAGAAAAAAAATTGTTAAACTACAATTAAATCCCAGTCTCATATTTGTATACTCTTGTTTGTAATCGTAATTACATGTTGAACTACAAGTTTAAAGATCATATTCGTAACCTGGTAGATAATAAGATATTTATACTAGTACTTTATTAACATCGTTTTAAAGAGAACTGTGTGGCTTGAGAGTCATTTTACTTATGTTATATATCATTATATATATTATTGGTAAATGGGGTTCAAATGTAACTGAAGCATCCACAATATTACGTATAATGCTAACAATGCTTATGGCTTAAAAGGCCATAAAATTAGGAGAAGCCTAATAAATGTGTAACCAGAGAATTTATGAACAATGAAAAATCAGAGAATTGGGCAATTATAGCAAAAAATTGTTTAAGGATAAAAGGATTATAAATTCACCAACGTCATGAGAATGAAGAAAGGACAATCCTAAACCAATGCAATCACAATACAACAAAATCACCCTCTAGAAAAATCAATCAACCTATGTCAAACTTATTTTGTTCTTTTTTAACTTTCTTTATATTGCGAATTCACTTTTGTTAGATCGAATTCTCTTTTGCAATTTGTGATTCTAACATAGTGGGAATGGATAAGCAAACATAATTCTAATCCAAAAATTTAAAAATAAAAATTCTCACAGAGAAAATAAATTTTATTGATTGAGAGCTTTGTTAATCTCTCTCAAAATTTGTTTAAACAAGTTTATATAAACCTCAATTCTTCTTAAGAAGAATTCTAAAGAAAATATGAAACTCTAATTCAGTCGTGATGAGACTTTTAAAAGAAAAAGGGAAACTCTAATTTATCTTAGGAATATTTCCAAAAAAATGAGAAACTCTAATTTACAGACTTCTAAACAAAATAGAAAAGGAATCAAAGAGATTGTGTAAACTTTGAAATAAGAAAAAATAAAATAAAATAGAAAATTATCTAAAATCTTATAGAGAAGGGTATTGGATAAAGCATGATCATGTGCTGGTCAATATTTTATTTTGCCTAATATGAAGATATAAACTTAAGAAGACAATGTTTTTTAGTTGAATAAGATAAGTTAAAGTTTACAACCAACAAAATGAAGAACAAAAGAAGATTAAGACTCATCGATATCATTTTACACTTTGTATTATTATTTGTAAACTATAATTTGAAGATCCAAAAGGCCCACCATGTAAAAACATTTTATTTTACTTTATTATATGAGTCTTTTCATTCATCAATAAGCATTAAAGCTTTTGATTTTAACGTAAAAGTCTTTTGATTTTTTAAATATTCTTCAGGAAATATTTTGGGAAGTGTTTTAATCATATTTGCAAATTAGTTTTAAGCATTTGAAGTTGTTAAAATTATAATTTTGGAGTGATTGATCGATCTATATCAGTTAGTTAGTGGTCAATAAATATAAGTTAAAGTTATTAAATTTGAAGTATTAAGAGATTGTTGTAATATTATATTAGTCAACAAATATAGGTTACTGATTGACTAATGTCCCAACAACTAATGATTTTAGTACTGTAAATGCATACTAGTCAACCAGTACACTAAGTATATCCACTGTAACAACTAATTCCTTTCTCCAACAGTTATTTTGGGTACCAAAATACTAATCATCGGTGTTTTCTTATTGATTTTAGCATTAAGAAGATTTTTGATGTTTTATACACACATTTTAAAGAGTTTTTAATCATTTAAGTGTTATTGTGTCATATTTGTGTGAGTGAGCCATTTTGAAGTTATAAAGTGAGGTGTTTTGAATTATAATATTTAGTTAGGGCAATATAATATTATATTTGGGGGTAGTACAAGTGAGATTGAGGTTTTACTTTACCTTAGAAGAAGATTATAAAAAGGGTTCCTCTTTATTGAGAAAGATGCACAAAGGTTATTCTTTGTCTTAAAAGAAGAATTATAGTGAAATTCCAAAAAGAGTATTTGGAGTAGACATTGACATGGTTTATTTGCTAAAGCACTATAAATCGGTTTGCATTATCCCTTCCTTATCCTCTTTAAATTATTGTTCAATTAGTTAACATATTTTTGTTAAGTAATTGTCTTAATTTTATTTTTATTTTTATTAATTGTTGTTAATTAAGTACTTTGGTTAGAAAATTTGTTAAAATTTATAAACACCTGACTCACCTCTCGGTTGCCATTAGGGACTAGTAGATATATCTCTTGGGATATATAGTTGAATATACTTATATGAATCCACAGTCTAATAGTTTTCAAGGTCTTCTCCTTCTAATAGTTTTCAAGGTCTTGTACTTCATCTTCTCCCACTCTTTATCTTTCATCTTCTTTGATTTAGATGAGACATCATCTTTTATACTTTTATCCATATTGGTTTCATACAATACATGGGAGCTTCCATTATATGTCTCTATAAGCAATAATGCTCACAAAAGCATCAAGTACACTTAACTAATAACAAACTATCAAATAATATAGATGACAACGAGAAAAATTGGATGCATGATTTTACCAAAAAGAAATACACCAAATCTAATAATATCAAGATACAAGCATTAGGGTTTCGAGCAAAGAGCACCTTACAAATAACCACAGCTAAAAGGAACCTTTCTTACTTCTATAATTGAGTAAAAATTCACACACACACACACACACACACACACACACACACACACACACACACACACACACACACACACACACACACACACACATATCAATACTACTCTTACCCAAGAAATCGAACTATAATAAAATTGTGATTGAACAATGCTATTTGGACTTTAAAAATTATTCTTTCATCATATGTTTCTATCTCATGCAACTTCCATTTCTCATTCTTATTTCTTAATCTTAAAAAAGGATAAGATTTTATACACACGTAGTCACCCATATGGCTGTTTATGGTGACCATGCCCTTCAAAGCTTGATGTTATAGAGATACACGTTCATATTAACTTACACGGTCACGATCATGTTAACTTATACAGTGATGTCTAACTCCACATGTGCATGTCTAAAATGTCACCTTTCAACTTACACCCTGTTATAGAAGCTTACATGATCATGCCCACAGTTGTGTCCACTTTTGACGTGGCTGTGTGCCTCCCAGACACTAGCGTGTAGTCCAAAAGTAACTTCAACTCATTCGTTTCTGTCTCAAATCTACCTAAACTTTATTATTATTTTTTTGTGAAGACGACTAACACTTTTGGAGTCCGAATTTAGTGGAATTAAATAAATAAAAATCCATAGAATGAGATTGAAACAGCAACAACTTGAAGATAAATTTGCACCTTTTTTTCAGTGCTATCACTTTAACAACTATAAAGGAGGACATTTCAGATTGATTGGGTGCTCCCACAAATAATAGTTACTCCAAGTAATTGGTATTCCCTTTCTTTGTAGGTAGCTATAATATAGCACTCCACTTCCACCAAGCACGTATCCGTACATCCCCAGGACATTCGGACACACATCCTATGAAAGCGGATCACTAGAGCAGTCAAACAAAACTCATTGTAAAATTTTTTTTTCAAACATTTACTAAAATTCCAGAGAATGTCCGCCCAATGGACATTTACTGGATAATTTCATATTTTCAATTCCTACAAGTTACATTTAACCTATCTTATGCACATCTATCATTTCTAGCTTAATTTCTCATCATTCTTACCTTGAATTCAATTTAAAACATCCACAGAACACATTATACAAGATTGTTGATCATAATCACATAAATAGAACATCTTCATATACGCATTCTTCATGAATTTTTGGCACATGTTCAACTTCACTTTTCACCTTCATTTCATTCCTAACTATCACTTTAATTACCTTATTTTTAAGACACCATAATACTCTTTTTCATTAGCTTCAAACTCATTTTATCTCATCTCTATAACACCCAAAGCAATCTACGCTAATACAAGGAAAACAGAGCATAAAACCATCCATTCACAAATCAATTTTCTGCACACATTAACTCTATTTTCAACGTTACTTTGTCTCTAAATTATCACTTTACTTATTCTCATTTTAAGACAATACACTAGCCTTTCCTTTAGTTTTAAACTCATTCTAGTTCATCTCTATAACATTCAAAGAAATCCATATTAATATACATTGAAAGCAGAATATGAAACTTCCATTTACCACTCAAATTTTTCTGCACAATTTTTACATCATTTTGATGATCTTTCTTTCTCTAAATCATCACTAAAACATCTTATGAATTATCAATCATCATATATTTAAAAGCAAGACAAGAACATGCCTAGATTTTCTCATTCACGTTTTAGCATATACATATTACCATTTCATGATCATTTGACCTTTAACTATCATCAAACATGTTTCATGTAACAAATCATGAAGAGTAATATGTTACTTGATTTAAACTCTAATCTTCTTCAAAATTTTGTAACCCTATCTTCTCCCATGCATCCCACGATCATCATCTTTCAAAGGAGGTAGGGTTAGGTCTCTAGTGACAAGATGGGGAAGAAAACAAAAAGGAGAGTAGCAAATGAAGGATGAGATCAAGGTTCAAAATGGTGAAAGTTGAAGATGTTGTAAATGGAGGAAAAAAAATGAAGAAGATGAAGAACAAATAAATACAAAACCTTTAGCCAAAAGTGAAGAATGATAATGAGCCATGGTCTTGCAATAGAAAATAACAAGGGTGAGGTATGTGACATGGCAAGTGACACTTGTCACTTGCCACATGTCACTGCCTTATGATTCTCTTTTGGTCTCTTTAATATCTAATCCATTTTTCCTTTAATTTCTAATCTCATTTTCTCCTAATTTTTCATGACGCTTGTCAATAAATCTCAATATCCTTTATCAAATTTTCTACTATCATTCGATACTTATTTTTACTATCATTTATCAATTGTCTTGCCACTTGAAATTTTTCTTAGTCTCAAAAAAATAATCAAAATTTCAATAATTTTTTAAATTTCACCAAAAATCCTAAATCAATAATTATTATTACTAAATCAACTTTCAAGACATATAAACTATAATTCATATCATAATCATATTAAAACAATTATTTATACCCAAAAATTGTCATATGAGTGCATGTACAATTACTGAAATGTGTGTAACAAATTCAATAGTTATGTATAAGAATGCTTATGTTATGCATGAATATAAAATACATTTTCAAATCTCTCTTTGCAATTTCTCGTATATCTTGATTTAACACCCTTTTTCCTAACCTTTACTACGAGGACAGGATGTTACAACAAAAGTAGCATATTATACAGGAGAGAGCTTTAAATGGAGTTGTCAAAGCATGTAATTTAGACTATGCCCACCTGTTAAACGTATGTGTTCTTATTACCAAAGAGTTTTCGTAAGTTCTTAAAAGTCATGTAATGAACAAATTTTTGGGAGATAACAACTTTAGGTGAATCAAATTCATAGGTTAGTTGGTCTGATTTACTTATGGGTAAAGCAAGTGAAGGGTTAAGAATTTGTTCTTTTCAAAGTTTTAAGTGGCCTCGCTAACAATGCAAAATTGGATTTTAACCTAATATATCAACTTTACGTGCGAGCTAAATAATTCTCTTGAGGAATTTTTTCAAGCAAAGAGAAGTGTTAATCCATTGAGGAATAGCCTCAAAGCAGCATCGTGGATGATTAAAAGGCTATGTATGAACGTCTTAGCAATCGAAGACATCTTAGAATATATAAAAAAAAAAGGGATTTTGGCTATGTATCGTATAAACAGAGTCTGAGAATATCTTTGGAAGAATATGATTAATTTTTAGAAGTTTTTGGAGAAATATAACTTACGGCACGATGATGGGTTAGGGCATTTTTTTGGAATACAAAAATAAAAATATGAATATGAGTACGATCGTAAACACAATTATATTAGTTTAGAAGAGGATTCTTTAAAAGATATGATTTAGAATACAGCCATACTAATATGGACAATAATTTTTTGAAGAAAAATACGGTTTAAAATATGAACATATATTAGATCTTGTGTCCTTTTGTAGACAAGGACAATAAATTAACTTAATTTTTGGTATGGTACCTTGTCTGATAACTTATTTTTTGTGAATTTCAAGTTTTAAAAAATTCTAGATTTTGTTACTGTCATGTTTAATTAATTTAGATTTAATGAAAAATAATTCGTATTGAATTATACTAATTAGAGTTTATAAATAATTACACATGTGTAAACCTTAATTTTATAAGAGACAAAATATATATTAATTGAAGTTAAATTAATTACTTTTGATTTCCGGAAAAATTAACTAATCGATTTAGTCAAACTTTATTAAGAAATTTATCATATTCTTTTTTCTTTTTTTTCCCCTTATTTTCTTCGTTGGAACTGTTTATACTTTCTCAACAGGAATCTAAGATAGTGGAATCTTTTCTTATTATTGAATTCTATATTCTGAAGTTGAAACTGATACCTCAACCATATTTTAACATGGATATGCATTATTAATGGTATGTTCACCGTTAAAACAACCTGTCATTTTATTTCTTCTTTTCCTAATAAATGCTCCAAGGCTATTTGTTCTAATTAATTAAAATGCAAACTCTATTATTTGAAGTGGGTTGTGGAAGTTAAAGCTTCCAACATAAGGTGGAGAACAAGTCCATTTTTCAGGTTTTTACACATTGTCAATTTATTAGGGCATTTTGGTTTCCATATCTTCTTAGTTTATGCGTTGATTCTTTGAATTTCTTAAATTTAATGGTTTGGTTTCACTAAATTCTCTCTTTTCAAGATGAGGATTTGATCTCCCTTTTCGTCATGGACTCTCAAATCTTAATCTCTTTGGTTTAATAAAAACCAAATTTGGCATGTCAAGAATGAAGTTACAATGTCTTCCCTTGTATCAAATGTCCTCAAGTTATTAGATGATTGAAAAGCTCCTTCCAATAAAAAGCTCTCTCATAAATGAATTCCTCCGGTTTCAAAATTGATATCTATGATGTTTAGACAATGAGGTTTGCCAAAACTGATTGCAAGATTACTATAAGTGTTAAGTCTTATATTTTGTTGTCGCCTGATTAAGTTTCAACTTTCTTCTCAGAACTTATAATTAGATTACTCAGTTGATAGTGAAAGCCATTTTCCTCCATGATTATTACATTGCAGGAAATGCCTTTAAAATCTTTCAATAAAGTGGTTTTCGTTGAAAATAAAATGATTGCAGCTCAATGAGCTGGGTAATAATGAACGGACCTTTATCTCTCGCAACTGTTCAATCAAGAAGAAAGTTAAAAAAAGAAAAGAAAAGAAGAAGAAACAAGCTTAACCTTCAATCACAGTTCGCTACCTCAGTCCAAAAGCTAACGGTTATATTTTCTGTCTACTAGGATGAGTTACAGGCGTTTCGGTAATGCATGCTTGAATGTCTTCTTCATGATATTGCTTACTACTTATATACCGAACTTCAAAGACAGGCTTAAAAGAGCTATGAAGTTTATAGCTCAAAAATCTCTTCATCTACGAGCTACTCCCATTAGTCCATCGTGTGTAGCAGTATCTGGTGAAACCTTCAGAAGTACTTCACACGGGATTCCAGCATGATCTGCTTTGCCATCACCTCACATAAATTTGGAAGAACTTACTTCAGTCTCTTGCAAGCTTGATAAAATTTGAATAAAGCATTTTCATAATAAATAATTCTTCTTAGCATTAGCTAATTCTATTAAGTACATACTAAGATAAGAGTGAAGTATATTGAGATTAAAATACCGTAAAAATATTCAAGACGTGTGAAAAAAGCTCGGGCATAAGTCAACTAGAGAACTAATCAACAACTATAAATTTTGTAGTGCTAACACTAGCATTCTGCTCATGGAACTATACGACTTTAATAAAGATGCAACAACTAAGATGTTATGTCTGTAGGGACAATGTAATGAGTTCCAAGGAGACAAACAAAATGCGTATCATTATGGTTCCATCCAACGAACAAAAGCATACCTTTATGCTAAAAGGGCTTCAGCGAGATTCACACCATATCATCTAGAGACCGCAGACTATGTTTATTTTCCTCTGCCCAAGCATTGAATAGGAAACACATTTTATCTACAATGCGCATGTCTTTGTCTGTACCATGTTCGTACATCTATTGCGATCCTGATCTAAATGTTTTGCTCTTGAATTAAGAATGACATCGATCTTCAAGACTGCAAACTTTTAAACCCTTACTATGTATGTTAGCTTGTGAAGGCATTTAATTGCCAAACGACACGGGCAGTCTCCTAGTTGTCGTCTTTGTTCTTAGTAATATACATAAGATGTGGGTTAGGGAAAAAAAATTTTATCGTCTACCCACAGGGCCTACATCATCATTTAAGCATCGATCAATCTTCGGACCACGTTAATCCTATTCCTAATAGGATGTGCTAAGATCAGGAGTGGTCGCTGTCTTAACAGTTGCAAAACATGCAGTGCCAGCATGACTCGATCAACGCATGGTTGGGACACCTACAAGTGGAAATGAGCTATAAATTCAAGGGACCATTGCGCTTCACAGTTTTTGTGCCATACATGAATGAACCTTCTCTTGTAGGAATACTCACAACGATTTGTTGGACGAAACTGAATGCTTAATTTTGAGTTATAATTAGATTGATAGTTTGAATGATTTTCAATCGTTAATATTAATGTTTTACTTAGATCATTTAATTTATGAATTATTATATATTTGAAATTTATTAAATATATTTAAAAAATTAATAACGTGAAATTTTCTTAACAAAAAATTTAAATAAAGAAGTATTTAAAAAAATATTTGAAAATGGTAAAAGCTACGAAAATTTGGAGTCCTTATCTAGGGGACGATCGAGATTGGAATGTAGTTAAAGAGGTGAGTGATTGTGAATTTGTGATAAAGACTTGACAGGACCTGGGTAAAGAATAACTGAATAAGAGTTCTTTGAATCATAACTTGAGTCGTGGCCTGGGCTACACAGTGATTAAAATTTAATGCTCCGGGTATACCATATGTAATTAACGTAGACATGAAAGTTCTTCAACTAACGGACGAGAAGATAAGATCGGTGCCCATTCATACCTAAAATTACGACATGAAATGAAATTGACATAGGAAGGCGACATGCCATATGTAATGCGAATGCCTTCCCTCGTACGTTGTCCTCGCTCCTTGCGCTGCACATGCATTTAAATGCCGGCTTGGTCCCTTATTGAATATGATATATCTTACAAGAAAATCGGTCAACTTTAAAAGTCTTATTTTTTTTAGTTTTAATTTTTTTAAAATTATTTCTCTTAAAATTTAATTTAAAAATAACAACAAATATTCACATATAAATATTATACTTTTCTAATCAAATAATATATATTCAATAACACCATTTAACTCTTAAGTTTAAGACGAACTAGCTAAATTTAACATAAACTAGTAATTTATTGTAGTTATCTTAAATTATTAATTACAGCTAAATTTAATTCGTTCGTACCAAATTTAAAAGTAAGTTATTATATTAGTGATATATAACTAAATCATGCTAATGTTTATACTGTGTCATTTTGTTATTATTTTTAATAGAAGTTTTAAAAAGGTTTTTTTTTTAGATATGAAAATAATGGATGATTCATGTCGTATTATGTCAAATTACATATTGAAATTAGTTTAACATGCTTTATATCATACAGGTACCAAAAAGAACTTTAATTGACAAATCTTCTTTAAAACATGCCTTTAACTATGCTAAGAAATTGATGATATCATTAGCTTTTACTTTTAGTATGCAACGGACGAATCTTAACTTATGTTTAATTAGATAAAAGGTTCTCAATGAACGATGTAATCGAATAAAATAATTTATAATACAATATAATATAAATAGATATAATATTAAAAAATTATTATTTAAAAATGATAGAAAGCTTTATAATATAATATAGTGAAATTTTATTTAGATAAATAGTTTATAATATAATATAACATAAAGTTATTTTTCATGTTATATTCCATTCTAATATTACCAAATTGAAGTTTTTTCTTTTTATTATTTATGACATGATGAAAAGTAATATAAAATTCTCCTCTTCTATTTTATTATATTCTATTTTATTATAAATACTCTTCTCAAATAATAAAATAATATTATATTTCATTCTATTATATTAATAAATCAATCTAACTATAATAACTTTAATCCTTTTATCAGGTTTTCTATTCAATCATTTATTATAAAAATAATGATGCAAATTTCACTTTTTTCGGGAATAATGTGGTCCACGTGCCAAAGAATCCCCTTTATTAATGTTTAATTATTATTTTTTAAAAAGTCTCTCCATCTAAAATGCCAAATCAAATAATCGAAGTAAATCAATAAAAAGTGAATCGATTGAATTTGAACACAAAAAAAAAAAGAAAAAGAAAGGAGTTCGAACTTGGGTCATTGTCGTGATTGACATGACTGGATGCTTTTCACAGCCTGACCTGATACATTAGGAAGCCCACAACCACAAGTGCCCTCTTCACTCAACCGCTGAACAGTTACTCAACAGTTACTAAGCTTCATCCATCCCATCTAAGAAAGGGATAAAAGTTCACCAAAATCCTTATTAATTGTGAGAATAAAAACAAAAATCCAGAAACACACACACCACAACACCTATCTCTGTCCCGGACAGTGCTTCACTTTAGTTAAGGAAACAGCCAAAAGCCTTACTCGCAAATAAACTAGAAGCTTTGGAATACACGCTCTGCCCCACCGTTCGTTCTGTCGTCTTTTCCCCTACATCAGATCGCAAGTATTTCACTTGTCTGCTAATATCTTCGATTTGGATCTCCGATTTGGTTTTTGGATTTTGATGCGGTGGTCAAATGGAGGGAAGAGTGACGAAGTACAGCACCAACAACAACAGGAGGCAAGTGAGTCCGGAGAGAGCCAAAGTGTGGACTGAGAGGTCCCCGAAATATCAACAGCAGCAGAACCGCAGCAATAAACAGGTAGGAGTAGGAGTGGGAGGAGTAGCAGCAGTTGTTTACTATCTATGCCGCAACCGCCTTTTGGAACACCCTCACTTCGTAGAAGTCACACTCTCTTCTCCTCATGGCCTCTATCTTCGGGGTAAAGTTCTTTTTTTTTTTTCCAACTGCCATTCTCTTTTTTTTGCTTTGTATTTATTTATTTGAGTGATGTCTGTTGTGCAGATTTTATTGAGAGGCTTAATGTGTTGAGAGGCAGAGGCATGGCTTCCTTGTACTCTTGGTCTTGCAAAAGGTCCTTTCTTTTCTTCATTTGGGAGACAGACGTATACCTGTTTTTCTGTTATTTTAATTGTTAGTATTATTTTTTTATTTTTTTCAGAGGCTACAAGAATGGATTTGTATGGCATGACCTATCTGAAGATGATTTGATTCTTCCTGTTAATGGAAACGAATACGTTCTCAAGGGCTCTGAACTTTTCGATGATACTAATTCTGGTGGGTTGGTCCCCGTTTTTTGTTGGATTGCTTTGTTAATAACCTAAGAATAAAGCTTTGATGTTTCTTTTTAATGTCAATCGCAGATCGGCTTACTTCTGTTGGGACCACAAAATTGCAAAATCTGAAGCAATTGCCAGAACCTGGTTCATCAAGAAGTCAGGATGATTCCTCGTCATCCTCAAGCTTGAATGGCAGAGATACGAAGCAATCTCAGGAAGATGAGTTTTCTCCTACCATTCGACGCCCTGCCTCATCTGGGGTTTCTCCGGATTCTGGAAAGAACTCATCTTGGAATGGTTCTTTGAGTTTGACAGAGTACAGGGTTTACAAGACCGACGGCTTGGCTCATGCTTCCACTCAGACAGAAGAAATTGTGTGTAAACCGAAGCCTAGAGAAACTTGTACTAGGGGTGTTTCCACTGATGATTGTTCAATGGAACTCGTATCCAATTATGAAAAGAATCCCATTCCTGAAATAAGCGAGAATTCGGTTTCACCCCCACCATCAACCTCTAGTGCTTCTTCATCTGGTGGCAAGACAGAAACTTTGGAGTCCCTAATTAGAGCTGACATTAATAAGATCAACAGTTTTAGGATCCTTGAAGAGGAGGAAATTCGGATGCCTGCCAATGCAAGGCTCAAAGCTGCAAACCTTTTAATGCAGCTGATCTCTTGCGGATCAATTTCGGTTAAAGATCATAGTTTTGGACTCATACCAACTTACAAGCCAAGGTTTACACATTCGAAATTCGGCTCTCCTCTATTCTCTAGTCCAGTGATGTTAGGCGAGTTTGATTGTCTTTCAGACAATCCGAGGCTGATGGGTGTGAGATTAGAAGACAAGGAATACTTTAGTGGGAGCTTGATTGAGACGAAAATGCTTAAGGAAGATAGAAATGGATTAGTGGCTTTGAAACGCTCTTCTTCCTACAACGCAGACAGGTTAGTTTGGTAAAAGAAAAACACTTACGGTAGTGCAATATATAATATTTTGGAAGCCATTTAACAAGGAGAACTTTGCTTATTGTTTGAACTCATTGACAACGTTATAATGCAAGTTCTTTTTAGTAATTACTATATCCCATCATCAAACTAATGTTTCATTTGTTAGTTTACCTTAACTTAAGATTGCAGATACTTGAGTTTTAGAAGATAAATCAACCTGATCAGTTGCAATATTTCTTGAGTGAGTGGCCATACTATGTGGTCTGATGGACGCTTTGTTTAGTTATTTCAAAAGATTGGTTTGGCTTTTGGTTTGCGAAATGTGGCTTATGCCAATGTTGTGTGCATGATTCTAATATTAGATGTGGGAGCTCTGTTGAAGTCTACTTAACAAAATGTTTGCGCTGGAGATATTGCTCATCCATATCCACATATACTTTCCATTCACATCATACATTTTCATATATGAGTTTTGGAATGCACAATTGAGGAATGCCGGGTATTGTCTAGTTTATATACACAAAGGAATGATGCTAGACTTTATTAGTGGCAATAATATTGGTGGTTGAGGGTTGGGGTTTTGGTTGTAGTTCATGGATTGTTATTTAGGCGTAGACCATCAGTTGTGACTGGCATTTATTTTAAGAGACATTGGGAGTACCATTTGATGTAAGAATACAACGATGGATTCTCCCTTGCTTATTCTACATGATCGCAATTTCTTGTGTGAAAATAAATTGCAGGACAAACAAGCAACTGGATTATGTGGAGGACAATGACGAATCAACTTCTGGACCTTCAAAATGCATTCCAAGGTCAATAAAAGCTTCAATAAGCAAGCATCCACGAAGTGAGTCTATGCGATCACCAAATTCTGATAAGCCTAGAAACTCGTCTGATGGAGTTGCTGACTCTCAAACTACCCGCAGTAGTGCATCCAATGGTAGTAGCAAAAGAATCACAGAGCCATGTAAAAGGCAACCAAAGAAACTTGATTCCTTTAGAGAAGACGAGGAGAAAGTGATCAAAATTGAAGAAAGTTGAGCGTTGACTCTCACCCATTTTAACAAGATATTATCTATTTGCCTCATTTTAACTTCATCCTTTTATTATTGTACATTATTGACATTGGCTCTGCTTCCTCCTGGCAGGCTTGCTTCAGGAGCTCGGGTTATAATTCAAGCCAAGGCACCGTGTGACACTATTATTTGCAGCTCCTAGAGCACTACTTGAATGCTTAAGCAGTTTTGGTTCCACTTGAGGGAAAAGAGTGTCCATTGTATAAAAAACTTTTACTGGGTCTAGAAATTTGGTTTGAATTTGAAATGATAGGTGATTTATTGGCGGATCCATTTCCATTGACTTTGTATGTATATGCGAAGATATCAAGACGTGGAGAAGAAAATGTAAAACGTAACTGATTTGAAGAGCTTTGTTCAGGGCGTGGTCCTGTGGGATCAGAACAATTTTTATTGCGAGTACAGTGATCACATTGTCTTTTACCAGTAATCCTGTTCGTTCAGACTGTCATCTGTCTGCAACAGCAACATTAACTGGTGGGTACCTAGTAACGTTTATGAAAAGGATAATAGTTTAGAATTGACAGTTGCATAAAAATATAGTTGACCGGCATCCTAGGGTAAACTGTCCTACTAACTTCATGATCACTCGGGGCAAAAAGTTACTCCCGCGAAGTCTATATGTTCTTTCTAATCAAACAAGTTCAACTTAAAGTCAATTATTCAGGCCTATAGTGGATTTGCCAGCTTCAAGTAACCTTTTAGAAAGTAAGATGTTAATGGGGAGGATGGGGGGCAGAAAAGTTATGCTTCACGTGAGACAAACCAGGCAAGAGACTGTGAGAATTAAGGCTTTGAAGACGCTTTTCCTCTGGAATGGTGTATGTAGGTCAACTTTCCCCCCCCCGCCCCCGCCGTTTGTTTAAGATATTAAATTGAGAACACCCTTAGAGTTTTGACTGTGCACTTTCTTTCGGCTTTTCAGGCTTTCTTCCCTGCAAACGGGAACAATCTTTGACTTCCGACTCACTTATAAACAGTTGTGATATGCCAAGATCCGAAGCATTAAGTGAGTACATACTCAAAAACAAAGGGTTTCTAATTGCACGATTATTAGGAATATAATCTTTGCAAGTCTATGTGAAATGTAAGTATGAAACTTTGGGGGAGTCATCCATCCCCAAAAAGGAAAGTTTATTTGAAACTTAATCGGTTCAAAATTCTTGTAATTAGGCATGAAGGTACATATGAAATCAGAGCTAATATCAATTCCTAATTGCTTTAACAATTAATGTATGTTCCTTGTAAATTTTTTTATCTTGTAGTAATACTGCTACAACAACCTGACATTTGCCGAACATCATGCCTTGGGAAGTTGGGTAGTTGTTCTCTTTGAGACATTGAATGCCACCGGAGGAAAAAGATAAAGCTGTTGAAGCACTCTGCTTGATATGTTGTTGGTGCAATGGTGCCTTATATTTATATGTTTCTGAGTTTTTTATTCGTTTAAGTTTGACGAATCTCGAAAGAGCTAAGAGTTAAATTTCTATTTTAACAATAACCTTGAACTGTAATTTCAAAAGGAATCTTTGGACTTTTACTTTTCTCTTCCGCAACATTTCTTTAATGTTTCTTTCTAGGGTACATAATAAATTTTGTTTCCATACATGTACTATCAAATACTATACAGATAATAATTAATAATATATTGTTTAAGATATTCAATCTGGTTTGCAAACATTTTTAAAATATTGAAGAGTAGATGTTAAATTTTGTAAGATTGGATCCAAATAAACTAAACACATACAAGCCCAAATAAGATTTCATTCTAAAATTAATTGGTGATAGAAGAAGCAACTCATTAAGCTTACATGCAGACTCAAGGTCATATAGTTTTTTTGTGTGGGATAAACTCCTACTTATATTTCACCATGTCCCCCCACTTATGGGCTAATTTAAAGCTCAACACGTGACATAGTCTATCGTGTTGAGGTCATGACGAATAGCTCAAGAGTAACCTGCTATGATACCATGTTAAATTTTGTAAGCTTGGACCCAAATAAATTTAGCACATATAAGTTTAACTAAGGTTTTAGAGTATTCTATATTGACTAAACATAAAAATATTAAAGAGTTTATAAGTGTAAGGACCAACTATCTAAATGACTAATTTTAATCATTTTAGCAATGATTGACCCAAGCCCTCTTTTTGTTAATGGGCTCTACACTCTACTTATATTAAAAATTCTAATATAGTATCAGAGCAGGTTTAGTTCGGATTATTAATTTCTCGATTATCTGTTTGAATGTCTAGTCTCAGGAGCTCGATCTGATTACCGCAATATTTATTTCAAGTGACAATTAAACATCTAATCTGAGTTGGTTCAGCCCATCCCATTTCCAATCCTGTACACGCCATTCCCAAAGGAGACTCCCTTAGGCGCTCCCTCTGCATGCATCTGCAGCTCTTTGCCAATATGTTTACAGAGCTTTGATTGACAAAATGTCAAACAACGAGAAATTCACCATCAGCAATCCCTGCTGTTTTGACATTGCAGAGCCATTAAATCAATCATAAAAAAAATCAACTCAAAAGCCATATCTACATACCCATTACCACATTCTGACATCAAACCTAAACGAAGATCTCACGTATGGAAGAAAATATAGTATACCCTACCTTGTAGTGTTGAAAATACTGGATTAAGAATGTGTTTGTCAAACACCGTCTTGTACTGCGGAAAAAAGATGCTGTTTGATATCTTCAACTGTCTTTTATCCGCACCATACTACCTAGTCAAAACGATGCTTATGAATAAAATGTAATATTGATTTCGTTTTTATTTTATAGAATATAACGTATTATTATCAACATATGTTTCGACAAAAGCAGTAGTATCTTATGAAATTGTGTGTGCATATTTAAGTGCTGAATTGAATAACTTTAAATACTATAAATTATATATTTACATTAGATTGTACTGTAGTGAAGTGAATATCAACATTGCAGGATTTTTTTAAATTTAAGAAAAGAAATAAATTATTTATATATTTTTAATTTTTTATTAAGACAAGGGATAATTCGTGTCTAATAATTAATAATTATTTAAAATTATTTGTCTCATACATCATTATTTATCCAAAAAATTTTGCTATTCTTTTCAAACTTATTTTCTTAATCTTTTTGTATTTCTAAATTTATTATTTTAACACAAACAATATGTAATTTATAAAACAAAGCAATATAATTGAAGAAAAATAGAATATGATAGTATGGAAACAAAGCCTAGTATAAACCCGGCCAACTAGATTTTGGAAATGAGGTTTAACGATTAAAAATCATTCACTCACATCCATTTCTAATTTCATGATCCAATTGGATTGGGGATAGAGACAGGGTCAGGATCTGACCATCATTAACGCTTGAGATGGTCTTGCCTACGTTTATAGCATGGATGTTAAACTGACGACAGGCTGACTCGTTCTTGTAGTAAGGTGATTTCTGAAGCAATTTGTGTGCATTTTAATTAATTTATGATTTAGATTACTCATCATTTTCATCTTTTGTAATATTAAAACATAAATAAACACTTTAAGGAAATTCAGTCATGATTGAAGCTTTTCTGTTTTTATTTGATGTATAGAGAAAGCATTTCGTTGATACATATAATGCAGTTTTATGTTTCATTTTCAATACAAATTAAAGGTTGAATTTAAAGTCAAGACTTAATTCACTCTTGGTCTACCCTGACTTGAGCCACAAGTTGATTGACCTATGGCCTGGCCCAGCCTCCAGCCTGAATGGCCATAGACTAAGCCCGACTTTATGTTTTTTAAAGAAAATTTAAAAATGACATTATTTTTTCGGTTGGCTCAGGCAATTGCGACCTACGACCTTGTTAACTTGGGCTGAAGTGGGACTGGGCTCACGTCAACCTTGAAGCCTGTGCCACTGTTCCTCCCGCCTCCTCCTCCTCTAGGTAATTATCTCTGTTTTTTCTCATTGTTTTTCACTTGCTTAATGACTATTTGGTTTAGGAATGGATAACTACTACTATTATTATTGTTGGACATTGTCGTTATTATTAATTTTCTTCTTCTTATTACTTTATTATTATATTTTATTTTATTTATTTATGTGAGTCATTTAAAAACAAGTTCTCTATTAAGTTAAGGATAAAACTGCGTATTATTGAACCTTTTTAAGCCAATGAGATTTTTATTCAATATTATTGTAGTTGTTATCAATAATTTAAACATGAAAGTACATAAATTAAAATAAGAAAAAGAAAAGAAAGTGATAAAAAGTTAAATCAACTACCCTTAAATATGTTTAAGTAAGAAAAAAATGTGAGTTAAAGTGGCATATAACAATAAAAATTTCTATTGAAGAAAACACCAATAAAATTTATTTTGTTTCTTAAACCACAAGAAGGAAGAAAGTTTTAAGGACACGTTAAAAAAACATACATGCATGCAATAAAGATCGAGTTTATTGAACTTATTTAGAATTCAAATTTAGGTGTTATTTTAGATTTAAGTTGTTTTCATGTTTAATATAATTTTAAACTTTTTAATTGATATATCTTATTTTCACATTATCATACTTATATATTATATTTTTTATGATTACGAATATTATTTCTATGAGAGGTCTCCTAAATTTTGATAGAAAGTGAAATTCTAAACATTAATTGATATCAAATTAGTACTACAGAAATTAAAAATAATAAAGGTGAAGGTCAGAAATAAGATAGACATCAAACCTGTGATACAAAATTTAAAGATGAACAAAAATAAAGTTTTAATGTCTCTAATCATATGTGAAAATAAAATTTCTTTATCTTTAAACTTTTTATATGCAATGCTAATTTATAAATATCTTTATGGGAATTATATGAAGTAGAGGTTGCCATATTACTGTCCTCGTATCTACTTTTCACAATAATAAACAAATATACTTTTTTATTCGTGGACATATGTCACATATTAGTTGAATTACATAATTTTTCAAAACCTTTTCTTCTATTTATTTCCTTCTCATATAATTTTGTTTGCATGATAATTACACTAAACAATTTCTTATAATATTACTTTATAAGAAAGCGATAATATATAGAAAGAATGAAAACAAAAACGCTTAAGAAAATATTTAGGGGGCGGTTGGTTCGCATAGGAGAATAGTAATAAGAATGAGAATGAATATAATGAGGAATGAGAATGGATATTATCATTATAATTATAATGTTTAGTTAAGAGAAATGAATGATTACTGTTACCATTGACATTAGTTGGTTTGTAAAAAATATTGAAAAATAAAAATTTATTATATTTTAATTATAATTAATTATATTATAATTAATTATATTGTAATTAATTTAAATTAAACATATTGTAACTAATTAATTAATTATATTTTAACTAATTAATTACAATATTTTAATTAATTAATATTGTAATTAATCAATTACAATATATTAATTAATTAAAATAATTTTAATTAATTATATTGTAAATAAATTAATAAATAATTATATTATAATTAATTAATTAATTAATAATATTTTAATTAATTAATTAATTACAATGAATGAATTATATCTTAATTGATTATATTTTAGTTAATTATTTATAAATAATATTTTAATTAATTATATTTTAATTAATTAAGTAATTGCAATATTTTAATTAATTAATTATATTATAGTAATTAATTATTAATAATATTTTAATTAATTATATTGTAATTAATTAATTAATTACAATATTTTAATTAATGAATAATTATATTTTAATTAGTTATATTTTAATTAATTAATTATATTTTAATTAATTATAATGTAATTAATTAATTAATAATAATACTCATTCATCTAGAACAATGATATTTATTCCTCTAGTTTAGGAGAGGAATGAAGTATTACCTAAAAATAAGTAATCAAAATAATAATTCTATAATATAGTCCCTTACCAAACCGAATCTTTTATTCTATATCTATTTTTCCTTTTTTTATACCCACTAAACAAGTACACCAACTTTATGTTTAATTAGCAAGCAAGCATCTATTTTATAATTTCAACTTGCTAAGCAAATCAATAAGTTGAAACCATGAACATCGAGACTATCACATAATGTAATAATTAAAAGAAAAAACACAGACGGAAACCGAAGCAAACAACGAGGGCATAGCCATGTCTGCGAACACAACGCATCTAAAAGAACCTAACCCCAAGGACCGCAAAATATTTTAGGGGAATCGAAACGTACTCAGATTTGATTATTATAAAATCTATATAATATTTTGAAATTATTATAGAATGCATTAGGGTAATCGTTTCAGTAGGATGTAACCAATAAATATAGCATAGTAAACGGTCATTCCACATCATCTCTACGTTAGCATGTTGAATTATTCAAGTCAAAAAGTTAATTAGACATGAAATAAGAGATAAAAACCAAATTACATCATCAAACTTCAAAATGATAGTGATCAACTTCAATAGTGATGTAACCTATCAATAATTATCACTTTTTAAAATTTCAGTCCATATCATGCTTGCCCTTGCATATTATTTGGGAGTAATTGCTCCATAAGAATATTGATTTCGGGAATTTTTTTATAATCAAAGAATTGATATTTTAACATCCTAAACTTAAATCCCTCTTTAAAGTACTTATCGAGTCTAGATTACTATAAGGGCACCAATTACCCAATTTACCCCCACTTTTCCATGGAGCTAAGAGTATCTGTAATTTGGTGGGATTGAGAAACGAGCTATTTAATGAATCATGCTTCGGACTGACATGAATTATTGGTTCTTCATATCAACTTATGTTTATGGAACTTTATGGTCATAGTCTTAAAGGATAGACGGAATGGACATATATAGCCGACAAAAGTTTTGGACGCATTCAGAGGCTACTTACTGCCTCATAAAATATCGATTAGCAAGTGTAGATATAATTAAATAGAAGCCTACTATTGCGTCATTTGTTAAAATATCATATGGGTTAAAAATTGGCTGAGAAGTGGAGCTAAACTTGTATTCAGTAGTAAAAAAAAAAGTGAGAATTCATAAATTAGAAGAGAACGAAAAGAAAAAAAGAAAGAAAAAGATAACAATCACAAAAGATGGTTTAGAAAAGGGAATTATGATGACAAAATTCAATTATAACTAGAACTTATGTATACTTGTTTGGTAGAGATAAGTGACACAGCGTAATAGAAGAAGACGTGAGCTTGGTGAAAAAAAGAGGGATTTTTTGTTTTATTTTATTTTTAATTAAAAAAATTTAAAACATATTTAAATTTTAATTAATATAATTATTTTTTAGCATTGATAATGATTACACATAAAATAAAATTTAAAGATAATTATTTTTAATTAAATACATTTATTTTAATCTCGTATATAATATTTGTTAAAAATTAATAATAAAAATCATTTTATTTATAAATTAATATTTATTATATATTTTTTAATTATTAAATCAAATTTTATTGAAATTTATATATTTTGAAGATATTTTAAATTTAATTATTTTTATTTTTATTTTATTTGATTATAAAATGAAATTAAATTGCAAGTAAAATTAAATTATTCATAATATTAATAATAATTAAATTCAATTCAATTAAATGTATTCATTATATTATATAAAATTATTCATAATTTTATTAATAATTAATATATTAAATAATTAAATAATAAATTTAGTTGATAATAAATTTGGTTATAACAAAATAGAAACAAAAAATAAAAATTAATTTTTATGGTTTTTATAATTTTTGAATACTAGAAGAAATAAAAAAGCAGAAACTAAAAACTCAAACAAATATATTTTTGTTCATAACTTTAAAAACAATAGCAAAAAATAAAAAATAGAAATAGAAACAAAGAGGCTAATGTTTGATTGTGACAAAGAAAGAAAAAAAATTAAGGAATTGAAAAATAAAGATTCTTCATATATCAATAACCCAAACATAAAAAATATATGCAGAAATAATTGAATGCCAACCTCATTAAAAGACTATTCAATTATTATCATATGTTAAATATAGTACATTAAAAAAATATAAAATGTTATAATATTTTTATTTCTCAATTATTAGAATATTAAAATGAGTTTGATACAATGAAATCTAAAAGACAATTATGAATTAAAGTTTTTGTTCATAAATTATATTAATTATAAATAAAATATAGAAATATAACTTAAAATTTCAAATTGAAATTACTAGGAAAAAAAGAAATTAGGATAATTTAATTTTATTAATTATTATAGTTTTGGTGTCAAAGTTTGAACAAGTCAGTAATTAAAATAAATAAAACTATAAAAAGTTCTCAAACCAAGGGAAAATGACTCGTCCCAAGAGAGCTTACAAAAGCAAGAGCAAGAACGGTAACAAGCAATTCCGCAAGGGTACTGATTACCCAATTCACTCCACTTTTCCATGGAGCTGCTCTCCTTCTTCCACATCCCTTTCATCTCCCTAGTAATTGCCTTCATAGTCCTAATGGCGTGTACAAAATCAAGAACCAGCAGCAGCTTCACTTCGATCAAGCTACCGCCCGGTCCGTGGCGGCTACCAATAATAGGAAACCTACATCAGCTTGCAGGACATTTGCCCCATCACATCCTAACACAACTAGCCAAGAAATATGGACCTATTATGCATCTTCAGCTTGGCGAAGTTTCTACCATTGTCATTTCTTCCGCAGAACTTGCAAAAGAAGTGATGAAGAATCAGGACTCCGTTTTTGCGACAAGGCCCTATGTATTTTGTATGAGTATCTTAACTTATGGTTATAAAAACGTAGCTTTGGCACCGTACGGAGAGTACTGGAGACAACTGAAGAAGCTTTATATTTTGGAGCTACTAAGCGGAAAACGGGTTCAGCTGTTCAGATCGGTGAGGGGAGACGAGATATCAAACCTCGTGAAAACCGTTTCTTCCAAAGCAGAGTCATCGTCGATGATTAACCTGACTAAGATGGCAACCGAATTGACCCTTAACATCACTTCAAGGACAGCCTTCGGTAAGATAAGGGAGAGGCAAGCAGTCGTAAGGGTTATTAAAGGCATAGGGGAGATGACAGAAGGGTTTAGTCTTCTTGACGTTTTTCCTTCAATTAAGCCTCTGCACTTGATTACCAGAGAGAGGTCAAAACTCTTAAGAGTACAACGAGAAATAGATATCACATTTGAAAAGGTCATCAATGAATGTAGAATGAGAAAGGATTCGTCCACGGAAGCTGACACAGAATGCATTATCGATGCTCTTTTTGACGTTGAAGACCATGGCACAATCAAGCCCTTTTCACAAGACCACATTAAAGCAATTATGGTGGTAAATAAATTATTCGATACCTTATGCTGTTTTGTTTTATTTATTTATTTTGTTTCTGTTTGCTTTTATTTATTTCCTAACGCACATCCTAGAATTTTGTGACGTCGGAAGTTATTAACACACACTAGAACTATTAAGCTAATTATTAGAAAACGCACAAATTGAAGATTTTGATGGTAAAGACATAGAAAAGAAAAAGATCTTATTAAATAAAAAGAATGTACAAGAGTACAGAATACTAAGGTTAAGTGTTATTTCAAAATAGGAAACTGTTGAATCATTACTTGAAATGACTTTAAAATTTCATATAGAAAAAACTTTCTTAAACAAATAATTATATTTTATTGTATTTTTGCAGTATTTATTTATCTAATTTAGTATGACATATACCATAATTTTCTTTTCAAATATTCAATTATACAAAGTAACAATATTATTTTTGAGTACATTAGAAAATAAAGGGTATACAAACCTCTATACATGCTAAGAATCGATTTGGATTAATGTTTCTTTTTTAAGTTTGTTATACAATTGATGATTTTCTTTAATCAGTTTAAATTTTTGGGTTAATTATATCATAGTTTCCCTAAGATATTCTTTTTTTTAAAATACAGTTTAAAGGTTTGTTTGATTCAATAAATAATGAAATAACTCAGTCACTATTTAACCCCATTTTATATTTATTTTGCTTAGCAAAATCAAATAGTGATACAAAATTGCTGCAAATTACAACACTTCAATAAAAAAAGGGGTGTATGACATTAGACAAGAATGATGGTTCCTTAAGTGGTTGCCTCGGAATTATACTGGTACCATATTTTCTAACTTTTCATATTGTTGATAGGATGTTAAAAGCATCTTTTGATTTGTGTGATATGTATTCCTAGTAGATAGACTGACATCATAAATATTAAATAATAACAACGCAAATCTCAAGAAAACAAGATGACTACTTCCTCCATTTCTGCACTTACAGAGGCCATGTGAATATGATGTTAAGTTTTTAGATATTCCTAACTCATTTGAGATAAAGTAATTTGTTATGTAGATCTTATAATTTGATAATTAAATATGTTTGGCAGGATTTGGAAATAATTGCAAGGAAGTCACTTTGGAATTATTTCTTTTTAGTAAAAAAGATAAATAGTATTTTCACTTAAACTTTTAGAATCATTTTATTTTACTTATTAACTATAGTTTAAGTATACGCTACTGTCACTTGGATATAATATTTGTTTTGAAGTTAATTTTGTAAAGCTTATGAAGAAACTTAGGAGCTTTGATTTTGAATCCCTCACAAGCTACAAAAAGATATTCAGGAAAAGTTCAAACACTATTTTCAGCTCAAGGTCATCACTTTTAAGAAAGAGAAAAATTGGAAGGATAACAATAAATAAAAATATTTATATATTTTTTAATATTTACTTAATCCAATATTTGCTTACAAAACTATAGTTTAGTGTGACTAATTTTAATTTTATTTCATAGTGTGAGTTTTTATTGTTTATTCGAGCCTTTTATCAATTAATGTTTTAAGCTTTATTACAGTCATGCACATACTTAAAAGGTTCACACGTAAGTTAGTTGCCGAAGATTTGTTTATATAGAGAAATATTAACTAAATGATAATAACAGTTGATAGGGGTTTGATTGCAAAAGAACAAAATAGAAAGGAGTTTCGCCCCATCGATTTGTCAGTCATGACGATAGCAAATGCTTATATAACTTAATAGTTAGACTGTAGACCAAAATAAATACAAAATCATATGTGCAAAAGAAAAAAAAATTATCAAGTTTTCTAACATACAATACTGTTTGCTTCTTTATGAGATTGTCTAATTTCAGGATATTTTCGGTGGTGGAATTGATACTTCTTCTGTAGTCTTACAATGGGCGATGTCAGAAATGCTTAAAAATCCAAGAACAATGGAAAGAGCACAAGCAGAGATTAGGGAAGTCTTTGACAAAGTAGGAAAGGTTGACGAATCAAATCTTCATCAATTGAAGTATCTGAAATCAGTAATCAAAGAAACATTAAGAATACACCCTCCTCTTCCTTTACTTCTACCAAGGGAAAACAGAGAAAAAGTGGAGATCAATGGATTTGAAATACCTATTAAAACTAGGATTATCGTCAATGCCTATGCAATTGGAAGAGATCCCAATTATTGGACTGAACCAGAGAGGTTTAGTCCAGAGAGATTTCTTGATAGTGCAGTTGATTACAAAGGTACAGACTTTGAGTTCATCCCTTTTGGAGCTGGAAGGAGGATTTGTCCCGGAATACAAACAGGTATAGCCATTGTTGAACTTGCACTTGCAAATTTGCTGTATCATTTTGATTGGAAGCTGCCTGATGGATTGAACTACGAAAATCTTGACATGTCTGAAGCTCGTGGCCTTGCAGCCCATAGAAAAAATGACCTCTGCTTAGTTCCTAGTTTACGTTGTCTTTAGCTTATTGGGGCACACGACTGGATTAAGAAGGTTTTTGTCAAACGCCGTCTTGAATTGCGTAAAACATTATAGTAATTATTAACTATCTTTCTTTTACTACCTTATACTGTCCCTAGCTTGTTCGAGAAAATCTATGTTTGAAGCCATACAAGTTATGGATGTACTAGAATTGTGAATCAAATTTATGTTATTATGCACATATTGCTTCGATTTATCACCAATATTTCCACAGCTGACATTGTTGTAAGTTAAAAGAGTTAAAAGGATAATATTCAAACGATTAAATCAAAATAAAAAATTCTTTAAAAAATATATATATATTTAAATTTATGTAATCTAATTTATCGATCTAAATTGATGGGCGTGAGAGCAAATGTGAACTACTAGCTAGCTGATTAAATTTCTCTTTTTATTTTCTTCACCCAAAAAATCTTTTTCTCTTTTTTTTTTCTTATTTCTTTTTATGCTTTTGTCTTTGGTTTATTTGATTGGTTGGTTCTTGGTTGGCTCGTTTATTTAGACTCTTGCCAATATTACTAAGGCAACTAATTCAACGTTGGATTTTTGCCTTTATTAGCTAGTTTGATGATGACTTTGTTTATTAAAAACGTCGTAATTTTGACATTTTAGATTAAAAAAAATCTAGTCCATTGTCTTCCCTACAGCGGAGGACAACGACAAAGATGCCGTAAGTCTATCTATATTTTATGTTTACAAGTTCTCTATTCTTTTGAGGGATGATTTTTAAAATTTTGTGTGAAATTTCTATTTTATATTTAACAATAACCTTGAACTTTAATTTTAAAAGGTATCTTTGAATGGTTTTTCTATTCGGCAAGACTCTATTTTGGATATTTCTTCACTGCTTTTTTTTTTAATATATATACATAATAATATGTTATTTAAGATATTCAACAGTATTTAGGTTTTAATAATTCTACTCTTCTTTTCAATCATGATATTACTCAAAAGAAACCATCTACATATATGTATTTACGTTTAATAAATATTTGATAGGAGAAATAACTTTTTTTAGTCTTCTTGCAATCCATAAATTTTTGTTACGGTCATCTTTCTTATTCCTATTATTGATCCTACCATTAATAAGATAGAACAAAGAAGCTCCACAATCCAAGGATATAGATATGATCTTCTTCATCCTTTAAATACTTGAATATAAACAATAATTAGAATAACAAGAAATAACTCAAGAAAGTAAGTCTAAATTTAACCAAGAATATAAATGAGATCATATGGACTACATACTTAAAGATAGAGATGACAAAAAAGATTAAATTTAATGGGTTCGAATATTTTAAATTGATTTACATTTAATTAAATATTTTTAATATAATTAATTTTGAAAGATCAAATCAAGAAGTAAACAAGTTAAATTATATCTGATTGAGTCCAAACTTTAAGTATTCCGACTTGAATTTTTTACGACTCTAATAAGGGAGGAGAGGGCCTACCCATTGCCAACTCTATAGACGCCATCCACATAGATAGGGACTCCCTTCGGGGCTCCCATTATGTGCCCTATGCTGCTATTCTCTTTGCAATATATTTACAGCACTTTGATTGGCAAAGTTTCAAACAACTGGCAATTCACAGAAGCTCATTGCCTTCAGTAATGAATTGGACGCCTTTTATCAATAACCAAACTAAATATTCTCATCTCATCATTTCAGCAATCTCTGATGTGCATGTAGTAGCAGGGCCTCCTTGCGTCTGCCTAGTGTTTAGGAATTGCAACTCGGGCATTTGAGCCCCAGAACGTGGAATTGAACTTGAGAGATTGTGCCACAATCATTGCACAATATCCACACCTGTTCATTCACCATAAGAAAATTTTGGTCCAAAAAATGAAGTAAAAGCAGCTGGTAGAAGAGTCAAGGATCGTAAATGAATTCGACCACTTACCCTCTTGTTTTGGTATATGTCACGCATTGGTGTTGCAATGATCTGCATTGTAAATTTTGATCATATAGTACCAATCTGAGAAACGAAAAGGGGAAATTTTGTACAATCATATGTCGGTACCTCTTGATCAAGCTTTCTCCAAAAGTTTGACATGTCACAAATAGATTTAGAGCAAACTGGACACGAATAACTGCAAAAAATCAAGTAATATATGAACCAACCATTAGCATGAAATTGCCAAAAGAGGAACATGATCGGACATTAAGAGAGAGAAAATAGACAACCTGAGGTATGGATATGATGTTGATTCTTGTCAAAATGAGTCAAGGACTCAATTAAAAAGAAACTCAAAATACAATATAATGATTGTAATATTTTACAAACAACATTGACACAAACCCTCAACTCACTCACCGCACACACCTCACTTTGCACTCCTCAATTTCACTCATTAATGCTGCTTACACTCTCACACGTTATTTGCACACACACTCATGCTCCTTTTATACCTTAAGTCGGTTAACAACCGACCTTAAGACTTTCTATAATATTCTACATATTATTCTAAAATATTGTGAAAAATTTGTATAATAAAATATTATTTATATATACATGACAACATGAAAACTCTAGAGAGATCAAGAAAGATATCGATGACTTCTTAGCACTCCCCCTCATCGAACATTCTCTTGTTTTTGAGGTCATACCAAGTTGGCTTCCAAATTCTTCAAATTTTGTTTTGTTGATTCCTTTGGTAAATAAGTCTGCAACTTGATCTTCTATCTTTGCATATTTTATCTTGATTTGTCCTTGTAGCACTTTTTCTCGAACAAAGTGATAATGTAACTCCACGTGCTTGGTTCTTGCATGGAACACCAGATTTTCCGCTAGATATATTGCTGATTGATTATCATAATGTAGCTCCATTGGATAGTACATTGATTGATGGAGATCCACCATTAGTTGTCTTATCCATTCACCTTCTTGTGTTGCCATTGCTGCTACATGGTACTTAGCCTCAGTAGTTGATAAAGCGACTGTTGGTTGTCTTTTGCTGCACCAGAAGATTGCTCCACGTTCAAGTTTGAATACATATCTATTGGTTGATCTTTGAGTATCATGGTCTCTACCATAGTTGGCATCATAGTATCCTACTACCTTACATGTGCTTCCCTTTTTATATAGTAGTCTTAGGTCCAGAGTTCCTTTGATATACTTGAGTATGCGTCGGATTACATCTAAATGAGTTTTTCTTGGATTTTCCATGAATCGATTAACTACTCCAACAAAAAATGCTATGTCCGGTCGTGTTATTGTCAGATAAATCAAACTTCCCACAAGTTGTCGATACATTGTTGGATCTTTTAACTTGTGACCTTCTAAAAAAAATTTAGTATTCAGCTTTATTGGGGTGGAAACTGGTTTGCAGTCAAGCATTCCAAACTTGTGCAATAATTCTTTAAAATACTTTTCTTGGCATAAGAATAATCCTTCTTTGACTCGTTCTACTTCAAGTCCAAGGAAATGCTTCAACTCACCAAGTTTCTTCATTTGGAAGCGCATTGAGATATTACTTCAAATATACTAAACTTCTTTTTCATTGTCACCATTAACGATAAGATCATCCACATAGACAAGCACTATTGCCAACTTTCTATTCTCATTTTTCACGAGCAAGCTTGACTCTGCTAAAGCCATTGTGTATCCACTTTGTATTAAGAATTCAACAATCTTACCATACCATGACCTTGGCACTTGCTTTAACCCATAAAGGAACTTCTTTAGTTTACATACATAACTTGCATGAGCTTTGTCTTCAAATCCCTGAGGCTACTCAATACATACACTTCTTTGTCTAGTTCTCCATGCAAGAAGGCATTCTTGACATCCATTTGTCAAAGTTTCCAAGATTTATTAGCTGCAAGGGCAAGCAGGACATGTACCATTGTGACCTTTGCTATCGAACTAAACATTTCATCATAGTCTAGTCCGTACTCCTGAGAAAATCCTCATGCAACTAATCTAGCTTGGTACCTTTTGATTGCTCCGTTAGGTCATCTCTTTGCCTTGAAAATCCACTTGTAAGAAATTGGTCGTGCATTCTTGGGTTGTAGCACTAAGTCCCAAGTTTGATTATCTCTTGATGCTTAAATTTCTTCGTCCATTGCTTTCTTCCAGTCTAAGCTTTGTGATGCTTCTTCATAACTTGTTGGCTTAGCTACTTCATTTTCTTCTGTTAATGCTACAATTGCATACTTGGGATTCGACCTTCTTTTCTTAATTGACCTACGTAAAGACTATTGAAGAACTCCTTGTTCTTTTGACACTTCTAATTGATTTGATCTTTCTTCTTCAGGAGTTGTACGATACACTCCAATTTTCCATGGAATTCTCCTTGATGACGTGTCACTAATCTCTACCAACTCTTATCCTAGTCTTAGTTCTTCAACTGACTATTGTGATTTGTCAAGCTCAAATGACTCTTGAACTCTTTCTTACAACTTTTCCTTTATTGCATCAGAATCAGGTAATAAAACCACTTGTGACAACCACCATGACGATGCCTCATCGAACACCACATTTCTAGATATATAGCATCGATTTGTTATTGGATCACATCTCCAACCTTTTCATTCACTGTCATATCCGAAAAATATGTATTGGATTGTTTTTTTTTCAAACTTACTCTGCAGGTGATCTGGCACAAACACTTAGCAAACACAACCAAAGACTTGAAAATGACTAATTGTGGGTTTGATATTCCACAGCTTTTCAAATGGTGAGATAAACTACAGTCAAGCTTGAGGAAATTTGTTGATACTGTGTTCAGTTGTGTTCATACACTCAACCAAAAATCTAGGTGGTACATTTTTGGCATGTAGCATGCTTCTACATATTTCTGCTAAGTGGCAATTCTTCCTTTCAGCGAGGGGTGTTTGGGCAACTAAGCTACCTATGAATTTTATTTTCTCGTAGGTAGTTGGAAAAATCTTTAGATGTGTACTCTCCCCCATTTTCTGTATGGAGGCATACTATTCCTCTCCCTACTTCTTTTTCACTCTTTCTTTGAACTCCTTAAATTTGATTCATGCCTTGGCCTTTTCTTTCATAAAGTCAACCTATAGATACCTTGAATAATCGTCAATAAAAGTAATCATGTATTGACATCCACTAATGGATGGTTGTTTCACTCGTCCAAAAATGTTAGATTTGATCAACTTAAGCAGCATCTTAGCTTTGTATGTTGATTCTTTGTAAGGGAGTTGATGTGCTTTTCTATATTGGCATCCAACACATATTGTATCATCATGAACATCTAGTTGAGTTAGACCTTTAAGCAAGGACTTCTTCATTATTGCCTTTAGGTTATGATAACTCACATGCTCAAGCCTTGCATGCCATAGATCAGGTGTCTCATTTTTCCTTGTCTTACTTTCATATGTCGTTTATGCAGACATAACGTAGATAGACTCCAAGCATTGCACTTCCATGATGGGTGTACTTGTTGGCTTCAAACCTCGATACACCTTAACATCTTTTAGATCGAGCATTATATAATTTATTGAAAATATTAGCTGTGAAAAAGAAAGTAAAAATTTCTTCATTCCTAGTATATGGTAGACATTACTCAACTCCACCTTATGAGGATTATATCGAGGCATTATTATAGTATGGCCGATATGAGTGATTGATAGCTTAGAATTATTTGTTGTGACCACAAAAATTCTTCCATTATATTTCGGTAGATTGATCAGTTTGTTTTAATCTCCTCTCATGCGGATGTAGCACTCGGAATCAACAATCCAATCATCATTGTATAGTTGATTAACTCATCCTTCATCTTTATGATTGCAGATTCTTCCATTTTTCTCATCCAAGCAAGAAGTTGCATTCTCTACATTCTCTTCTACTGCTACAGATGCTTGAAGATCCCATTCTTCTTCATTGTCTTTATCATTCTAGGTGGAAGTTGCAACATTGCAACTTTTTTGAATCGGCAGTCATTTAAGAAGTGTCCTCTTTTGCTATAATTGTACTATTGGTTGTTTTATTGCTGGTACTTTTTGTCTTCATTATTTCATGCCCGCTAAGCTCCCCTTTGTTGAGAACATCTTCTCTCTTTGTTTTTTCACCGACCATCTAGTGACTTAGATTACCATCACCATGTCCTGTAACAATTTTGCTTTTTCCTTTATATGCCCTTTGTTTGTTGAACAGGGCTTTCTCCTCATCCTTTAATGAGACTTTAGACATTTAGTTATCTAAGGTCTTTTGATTGACAAGAATATTTTCCAACTCTATAAAGGTTGGTTCTTTGGTTCAATCACGATTTGTTGTGATAATAGCATTGTATTCTAGTTGTAAGCCATCAATAATGATTCTCCTCATTCTAGTTTCCATAATTACATTTTGAGGATCTAATTTTGAAATTTCTTCATAAGGAGATTTAACTTTTGCAAAATATTCACTTACTGATATATTTTGTTGTGAGACTGATAGGAGCTTATTTCCTAACCGTTGAAGTTTTGTGTCATTCACCCTAGTGAATAGTGTTGCTAGACTGTTCCATTCCTCCTTACGTATTTTTGCATCCTTGATGTGATGTAGCAGGCCGTCCTCAATTGTTACAGATAGTACGTACATAACTTTGCTGACTTTAATATTCCATTTATTTAATTCTTTTGCGTCTGTGGGTGGTTTGGTATTGTGAGCACCAACAATACTCCACAAGTCTTGTCCAAGCAAGTAGTATTGTATTCGCAAGCTCTAATTGTTATAACTAGAGCTATAAGCTTTTCAACAGTACTTGTTGAACTTGGCAATATCTGCCATTATAACTTGGTAATGCCCAGCACTTAAACAAGTTCATTTGGTTCTAGACTAACTAGATTTACAGTCCTTGATTGTAGATAGGCAGAAATTTCACAATGCCAATCTTTGGCAAAGGCTCCTCATAGAACAATTTCTGACGGCTTAATAGTAAGGTTCGATTGTAGACCACCCTGACCCTGATACCACTTGTTGACTCTTATCGAAATGAGTCAAGGACTTAATTAAAAAGAAACTCAAATTACAATATATTGACTGTATATATTTTACAAACAACATTGACCCTGACACACACCTCACTTTGCACTTCTCACTTTCACTCATTAATGCTGCTCACACACTCACATTCACACACACACTTATGCTGCTTTTATAGACACCTTAAGGCGGTAAACAACCGACTTTAAGGCTTTCTACAATATTTTAGATATTATTCTAGAATCGTATAGAAGATTTGTATAATAAAATATTACAATATGAATACTCTAGAGAGATGTCGGTGACTTCTTAACATATGATAAGTAATCTCTAAATGTAAAATATGTTCAGGGAAGTAGATTTCTATTATAATTACACTTTTAGCATTGCTCCACATATTTAAATAACACAAATGAATTTGTAAAAGGGGTTATTATGCTTACTGGCAATGTTGCTCCATCTCTCTCATGCATGCACTACAACAAACTAGTTTTTTAGCAATGATTAAAGAAATAAAATTCGTCGCTATTACTCATTTGCGATGATTACATATCGTTACACAAATTGTCGTGGACTCCCGGTAGCAAAACAACATCTGCGACGTTTTAAATAACTCGTCGCAAAAAGGTTTGTGCAACAAAACTAGTTCGTCGGTGAAATAACCTTTTTGTCCGATTGTCGCCTTGGGGTTACTTCAAAAATTTAACCAAGGATTGCATATAGCACAACC
>JAOSBN010000178.1:4488852-4511924 GCA_027563595.1 Erythroxylum suave | reverse complement strand
ATTTTTATATTTAATGTTTTCAGATATTAAAAATTTATAAATGACAATAATCTAATACGTAACCTTATTAAAAAATTATTAAGTTACTATCATATATTAAATAAAATACATTAACGAAGATATTTTAGTTTATGTAAAATGATATACTTATTTTTTTAACTATCAAAATTTTAGAATAAGCTTCATATATTCAAAATCTAGAAAATAAAAATTGAATTAGAATTGTCAATTACCACTTTATATTAATTCCAAATAACAAAAAAAATATAAAAATATAATTTAAATTTCAAATTTAATATTAATTAGTTTTTAATTTTTAGAATGAAATGCTTTTAAATTTGAGATAACTTATTTTAATTGATTTATTATAAATAAATATATATATATATATAATTATAAAAAATATTTTAAAGTAATTGAAAATGAAATTAACTTTTGATATATGTTTTAATATAACTATACTATCCTATAAGACAAGCGAATTAAACTCTTATCAAGAGGAATTTATATATATAAGCATGGGTGATTAAATTCCATAAGAGCACAAATTACCCACTTCACATTTCCATGGAGCTACTACTCTCGTTGTTCCTAATCCTTTTCGTCTTCCTAGGACTTGTCTTCACAGTTTTAAAGGCACGTACAAGTTCAAGAACCAGCAGCAGTTTGACGTCCAAGAGACCGCCGGGTCCATGGCGGCTTCCAATAATAGGAAATTTACACCAGCTTGTAGGCCATTTGCCGCATCACATCTTAACACAATTAGCCAAGAAATATGGACCTATTATGCATCTTCAGCTTGGCGAAGTTTCCACCGTTGTTATTTCTTCCGCAGAACTTGCAAAAGAAGTGATGAAGAATCAGGACTCCGTTTTTGCTACAAGGCCCTATGTATTTTGTACGAGTATCTTGACTTATGGTTATAAAAACGTAGCTTTTGCACCATACGGAGAGTACTGGAGACAACTGAAGAAGCTTTATATATTGGAGTTACTCAGTGGGAAACGTGTTCAGTCGTTTAGAACAGTGAGGGAAGAAGAGATTTTAAATTTCGTCAAAAACATTTCTTTCAATGCAGAGTCATCTTCAATGATCAACCTGACTAAGATGGCAACTGACTTGACACTTAACATCACTTCGAGAACAGCTTTTGGTAAAATAAGGGAAAGACAGTCAATCGTGAGACTTCTTGACGGCATAGTGGAGATGGGAGAAGGGTTCAGTTTCCTTGACGTTTTTCCTTCAATTAAGCCTCTACATTTAATTACGAGGGAGAGGGCCAAACTCGAAAGAGTACAACGAGAGATAGATACCACATTTGAAAAGGTCGTCAATGAATGTAGAATGAGAAAGGCTTCGTCCACGGAAGCTGACAAAGATTGCATAATCAATGCCATTTTCGAAGTTGAAGACCAAGGCTTGATTAAACCCTTTGCGCAGGACCACATTAAAGCAATTATGGTGGTAAATGAATTATTCGATACCTTTTCCTGTTTTATTTTTTATTCTTTCTTAGTTGCCTTTACTTGCACTTCCTAAAATATTGTCATGCCCAAAGTGATTAACACACACTGGAGCCATTAAGTTAGTTATAAAAAATATACAAGTTGGAGATTTTGATGGTTAAGCCGTAGAAAAGAAGAGGTGCTATATCAGGTGAAAAGAATGTACAAGAGTAGTAATTTTAAGTGCCATTTCGAAATAGAGACAGTTGAATAATTACTTGAAATGATTCTAAAACTTTAGGTAGAAAAAGATTTCTCAAAAAATTAATTACATGCTTCAAAGTTAATTTGTTGCGGATTTTATTTGTCTCCTTTAGTATTACATCTACGACAATTTTTTTTTAAATTGTCCAATTATACGAAGAGCATGTCAAGAATACTAATATTGTTATTAAGTGAATTAAAGAGAAGTATATGAATATCTACTTTAACTTTGTTAAGGATTGACGTAAATTAATGTTATTTTCTTTATATTATAAAATTAGTTAAATCACCGTTTAGTTTTTTATAGTTAATAAACTTGTAGAATTTTGCCCAATGATTAGTTAGTATAAATGTGATTATCACAATATTTTTCTTGTACGAAAACTTATTGTAATAGAATTCGTCCATAAGTTTAATTATTTATTTTTTAATTAGTTTAAATTTTGGGTTAACCATACCATAATTTCCTTAAAATATCCTTATTTTTTAAACACAATTTAGAGCTTTATGTGATTCAAAAATAATGAAATATATCACTTTTTCATTATTTTAACATTTTCTTATCTATTTTGCTTAGCAAAATCAGATAGTGCTACGAAATTAAATTGACCCCGACTGGTATTTCTATGTGTTTTGATGTCTTATTTTGAGTTTTGGGTTTGATTTGTAATTCCTTCACTAATACTTTCAAGGACTAAACAATAAAATATTGACAAAACATATTTTTGTTAATTATTGAGTTATAGAGACATCTAAAGTTAAAGTTCATACCTATAATTTTTGTCTAATTTTTTATAAAATATTTTGAAAATTAACTAAACAAGTGCATAAGAATCTATTAGATGAGTTCAATTTTCCTTTTAACAATAACAATAAATTTAATGCCTTAAACTTTTGAATCAGAGAAGTAATATAATCTCAAAATAAGTTTAAAAAGTATGTGAGACATTAAGAAAATAAAAAATAATTTAGTAATGATAGTTTTTTAAGTGTTTGATTCGGAATTATAGTGGCGCCCAATTTTCTATTAACTAACATATAATAAAAATTAACCCATAAAACTTAGTTACAGTTGAAAAGTTCTTTATAAAAAGAGCAAAATGAAAGGGAGTTTCATCCCATCAAGTTATCGATGATCACGAGTAACAAAAGCTATAAAAACTTAGTAGTTAAATTGTAGATGAAACTTTGTCCAATATAATATTGTTTGCTTCTTTGCGAGAATGTCTAATTTCCGGATATTAGGATGGTGGAAATTGATACTTCTTCGTAGTCTTACAATGGGAAAAATAAAAAAGGCGTTAAAGTCCTCTCTTTTTCTCATTTTCAAACATACAATATTGTTTGCTTCTTTATGAGATTGTACAATTTCAGGATATTTTTGGTGGTGGAATTGATACTTCATCGGTAGTCTTACAATGGGCAATGTCAGAAATGCTTAAAAATCCAAGAACAATGGAAAAGGCACAAGCAGAGGTAAGGGAAGTCTATGACAAAGTAGGAAAAGTTGACGAATCAAAACTTCATGAATTGAAGTACTTAAAATTAGTAATCAAAGAGACATTAAGGTTACATCCTCCTCTTCCTTTACTGCTACCAAGGGAAAACAGTGAACAAGCGGAGATTAATGGACATGAAATAGCTACCAAAACTAGGATTATAATCAACGCTTACGCGATTGGAAGAGATCCCAGTTATTGGATTGAAGCAGAGAGGTTTTGTCCAGAGAGATTCCTTGATAATGCAGTTGATTACAAGGGTACAGATTTTGAGTTTATTCCATTTGGAGCTGGAAGGAGGATTTGTCCTGGAATACAAACAGGTACAGCCATTATCGAGCTAGCACTTGCAAATTTGCTGTATCATTTTGATTGGATGCTGCCTAATGGATTGAGCTCGAAAACTCTTGACATGTTTGAAACTCGTGGCCTAGCAGCCCATAGGAAAAATGACCTCTGCTTAATCCCTTCTTTACACTATATCTAGCATATTGGGGGAAAAACTGGATTAAGATGGTTTTGGTCAAACACCATCTTATAGTGTGTAAACGTAATGTTGGTATCTCCAACCATCTTTTCGTTACTACTTTTAGTCGTACAAGTTAATGATGTTCTAGAATTATGAATAAAATTTTAATACTTTTTATGATTTACCAATAACTTTCGTATATATAGATGATTCAAAAAAAATTGAAGGTTCAAATCAATATTAAATAGTTCTTCAAGAGTATTTAAAAATATAATTTAAAACTTATAATTCTTTTTTAAATTACAAAAGCTAATCCATCCGTATAAATCGACGGAAGTGAGGGCCAAAATCCGCTTAATAGTTAGCTGATTAGGTTTTCCGTTACTGATTTATTGACATGGGATGCAGTGGATGAAGTCAGTTGACCTTGTTTACTAGGAAATCAACTTGATGCATATATATGCTCTAAGTATTTGAACGCTAATAACTACTTAAAGAGTCAATGAACTAATTCGTACGTAATTAACTACTCAAAAATTTAAATGCATTAAAACTCAATATTAGAAAGAATATATTATTAAATAATAAAAATTGGTTATGATGTCACTTATTAGTTAAACTATTTATGGAATGAATTTATTATAAAATTTGTTTTTAGTAATAATTTTTGGAATTTGATTTATTTAAAGCCTCTTTTCTACTAATGACAAGATTAATTTTGTGATAATTATTGTCAGTTTTTCTACAAATAAAACAATTGGCATCAATAAGAGCCCTAACCTAGGTAGAGGCATCAATGACCAATTAAATTGTGTGTAATGTCCGTCGAGTTTGGACCTGACCGGACTGACTTTTTTTCCACTCCTAATGGTTAGTTGCTATTTTTATATTTGATGGGTCAATAATTATGATCCTATTATTGGCTTATTTTGGAGTTTAGTGGTTACATTATAATTTAAAAGTGGGGAGTGGGAGGTAATTGTTTTTTATATAAATAAGATTGCTGATCATTAAGTTGTAATGTTTAAGTTCCGGTAATTTTACTGCTTTTGCCTTCATATGTTCTCACTTGTCACTTTGTTATCATCATCATTATCATCATCACACTTAGTTCGAAATTTCGCAATAAAGCAAAGTTTAGGAAGATCTGATAGTACACAATCTTACCCCTATATAATAGAGAGACTATTTCTGGTAGACTCACATGCAGATGTGACAATAAAAGAATAATACAGGTTAGAGAGTAAATAAGTAAAAACTGGCATGCTAAAAGATTATGTTAATAAAATGAAAATAAATACATAAATAAATAAAAATGAAAAGTTGATAATAATAATAACAATCATACTAATAATAATAAAAGGATAAATAATAAATATTTGCCAACAGAAGAGAGCCATAGTATTACACAAAGAATACCAACATTAAAAGTACAAAGGTATGACTAATTATAGCATGAATAGAAAAAATATGAATAATATTATAAAAATTGTTGAAATCTAAAAACTGTTGACATCTGCACAATACAAAGACGTGATCCAAGTGGAAGCACCTGTAGAAAGAAAAAGAATCAACGTTCACGTCACTAAGAGATTACTGAAGTGGTATGCAGGAAAAAGGGTCTCTACACCCGATAAGGAGAGAGTCTAGAGAAAGAGATTTATGGCAGATGTTGATTACACGTGTTATAACCAAGAAATTAAAGGCCTTGTCGTAATATAGGAAGTCGCATAAGACAAAAAGAGCGGAGTAACGAGACGTAATGGGAAAAGATCGATGGCGTTTTGTGACAGCAACAGACTTGTCAGGTGGCTCGAAACTGCTAAACGAGAAAGTGATTAAAAAATAAGGTACAAAAAACAACGTCCTGTACAACATTCACGAGCTAGCTTGTTGTCAGGTGGCTCGAAACTGCTAAACGAGAAAGTGATTAAAAATTGAAGTACAAGAAACAACTTCCTGTACAACGTTCCCGAGCTAGCTTGTTCAGTACATCAAAACACCCAATCCAGGTTCGAAGAAGATAGACGTGGGAAAAATTCATGAAAAACTTAAAAAAAGGAAGAAGGCATTTGACCCTGATTGCAACCTCAACTGAAAGTTAAACCTTGAGATTCATACCACAAAGATGATACGAAAAAGATAATTTAACAAACACTACAAACGATAACTAAAAATAGATAATCGCGTAGAACTGAAAAACCAAAACTACATACAAGGTTGGCAAGAGCTGCCACCCCTTACCTCCGCACACAGTTGAGTGCCACACTGGTGAGTGTATTCCCACTTAAAGGACCACAGAGAGCAGTTGTTTCTACCCAACATTAATGCAGACTTATCGTGAAAAATGGGAAAAACGCAGACCTTGGTCGATGATCATAAGAACCCATTGGCAGTGAATGCCTGTGGAAAAATGTTCCTAATGTGACAACTATTACTGTCGGCGACTGGTGTGGCGACACTGGTGTCAATGGCGGAATCATTGTAGGGTCGATATTGATTCCAAAACCGCATAAAAAAACAAAGGTGAAAAGAGAAGTAAAGCTAGAAAGCGACACAGAAACTCTATCTACTTAATAATAATAATAATAATAATAAAGGATATTTTCCTCTTTTTGTTAGTTATTCCTTTGTCATTCCAAGTTTATATTTTCAAACCAAACATTGGTATAGAAATTCTTTAACAGTAAATCAAATAAAGTAATACTCATTCTATTCTATTTTTCAGAATAAATATTCTATTCCATTTCTTGAAATAAACAAGCCACTAGTGATTCAGTTACCAAATTAAACAATTCTAAGTGAAAGACGTCTTCAATTTTTTAGAGCAATGAAGGAAGAAAGGATCTCAAACTAATTTGACTTCTTTATGTTTCAATGTTATTTATTATTTTATTTATTGATGAAAATTCTTTTTTATTGATTTCCTCACTTTTCAAGCATATAAGTAATTTTTAGAATATAATTTAATTAAACCTTTTATTATGCTAATGATGAGATTAATTTGGTGGATATTATAAGTTTACAATCATTTTTTCTTCAAATAAACTAATTGGCATCAAGAAACCCTAACCTAATTAAAGGATTAATCAATAACCTAATAAATTGATTATGTAACTTTATCTTTATCTTCTACATATTTATTGTGTTTACTTGTAGATAATGTGTAAATATCCTAACCCTACTTTATCTTTATATCTTACATATTTGTTGTGTTTGACTTGTAGATAATATGCATATATTTGTAAATATAATCCCAATAGCTTAATATATGCAATTCCAACTTAATAGTGTAGTCTTGATTTACTTCTACATTATTTAATGAAGTTGCCATGCCTACTGTTACAAAGATTTTCCTTCAAGTATCAATCTATCTGCTAGTTGTGCCAACCCTTTTGTACGATAATCTCACTTAATTCCGTTAAAGCAAAATTCAGCCTTATCTCATGATCCTCGACCAATTTACTTGTTTTTTAATGCCTCACGACCCTCACAATGTTTATCTCTCAGACCCTTGCAAAAAAAACTATGAAAGAACTACATATTTATTGCAACAATAAGAGCAAGAAAAAGATACGACAAATGACAATCTTTATTACTTCTCTCAAAGTGTACAAAGGATGCTCTCTCAATCCCTGTGTCTCCCACTTTCACTATATCTTAGAAGAGCAAGGCTTAAATTGTTATTTATAAGCACCTCTAAATGGTCAAGTTAGAATCCTAATAAATCTCTACTAGCTAAGATCACATCTTATTCTTATCAGATTACATCTCACTAACCAATAGAATGACATCCCTATCCAATTAGACCCTATCCAATTAGAACTCAATCTAATAGGATTAAGCTACATCACAATAATAAGATAAAATATTACATCTATCTAGGAATGTTCTATCCATATCCATGAAGATATCCTCTATCTTCAGATGATCCTTTCATATGATCTTCATCTCTTAGAGCTAACGTTCATCCACTGTGATCTTATCTATCACATAATGCAAGATCTCCTCATCCCTATCCATTGATGATGATTCATCCAAGCCAATATTACACTGGTCAGTCCAATGCTTTCTCATACCAACTCCATTATCCACGGTTTGTCCATTGGAGCACACACTAAGTCTTTAGTCCATTAAGAATCCTACCTTAGCCAAGTCAGCTTGTACAAAGTCCGAAACTCTCCCAAAACTCGCACCATGCTTAATCTACTTGCTAAGTTACCTTAGAACTCTTGCATATTCCCATCATGCATGTAATTCAGCTAATCTTCCACTTGATGTCCATCTTAAGCCTTTTTTTTGGTCTCGTATCTGAATCTTACATCTTGTCTAAGATTTTTGTCAATGTATACCAATGCATGCTAGCGTTTGACATTGTCCATTTTCCTACTTACCTTCTCACAAGTATTTCCCTTATTCCAATGTTTGGCATGTTGAACATTGGTTAAGGCTCATCAACGCCCGCACGATTCCGCTATTACGACTTAAGGGTCTAACACCTACCACATTGCCAAAGCAAGCTTAAGTCATTCCAAAAGAATCTTATGATTTGGTACTTCCCTCAAAATAAGTATATTTTTTATTTTAAACAAGGCACATATGCAATAGTAGTGACTAGTAATCTTTATTCCAATACACAAATTGACCTGATACATGATGTTAAAAATAAAATTATGAAAAAATCTTGCCAACATAACATTAGTTTACTAAATGAATTTGTATTCTCTTTTCCATATCATTGTAAGAAACTCTAATATTGGTAAATCAACCTAAAGTTGTCTCTTTCTCCATGAAGTTAAACAATCTGTTAGGGGATCATGGAAAATACCATTCCATATAATTTTCATGCAATAGTTGTAAGAGTGGTACCTAATTTCGAAAGTCCTAAAATTCTTTTTCAATAATTTTTAAATGTTAGAAAAACTCACGATAACTATTTTAAAAATGCAATCTCAAAGTTCAAACTAACTAATATTTAAAAGTTTAGGTCTTTTTGCTATTCAATTAACCAACATTAAAAGTTTGAGTGGCAGGTTATGCGACTCCATCATTGATATATTTACTTTCAAGCATAGGCTTGAGGAGGATTAATCTTGCCACATTATGCCTTCAATTATTACTACAAGACAAACATATATATATTGAGTTGATCTTGATGTAAGCTCTTTTGGAATTTAATACAGAGAGAAAAGAAAAACAACTAATTAACGTGTTTAATTTGAAGAAACATGAGAAGCTACTCATAGAGAAAGCTTAAAGGCAATCGAATATGAGAGTATTATTGATGGAATGTCAAATACAACATTTAGGAGATATATTTATAGGCTTGACAAAGCAACCTCATTCCAAAGAAAATAGGAAACCAAAAGACGTAGAAAATTTATAAAAATAGGAAACTTATAAAAATAGAGATTCCACATCAGTCCTCTCTACTTAAGAAAAACTTGTCTCTGAGTGTTTTGAAAAATTAGGGTACAATAACATGATATGAGAAAATATCGACCATATTGAAAAAATTGAAAATTCTCATATTATTAGGTAAGTCAATCATGAAAGCATTATTGTTGATTATTTTTAACACCTAGAATGGACAATATTCCTGAAGTTGCAACTTATTGTAAGTAATAATCGAAAACCTCTCTTTATGTAAGAACATTATCACTTGGTCACTTTTTTTGAAAATTTTCTCCCGACGATGATGATCAGTAGTGTGTTTATACTTCCAATTATCCTCTTTTTGTTTCTGTTTAAACTCAGTCTATATATTCTCTTTGTTCATTTGACCTGCAGCTCTATTTGTACCAATGGAGTAGTCTACATATTCTCTTTTGTCATGTGACCTGCAGCTCTATTTGTACCAACTCCATCAAACAACTTTACCAAATTAAGACTATGCTAGGGAGGTTTTGTATAGACTACTGAAAATAGTGACCTGCTTATAGCATTGTGAACAACATTATTATAGGTAAATTATGCTTGTGCCAAAGCAAGATCCCATTACCCCTATAAATGCTCTAAAGCAGATTGCTCAATGTTCGATTCGCCGCCTTCATCTGACCATTAGTAATATTATAATTTAAGGAAGAATCAAACATTTTCCAGCAATTCCTCCAAAAATGCCTTAATAATTTGTTGTCTCATTTTGACATGATAGTTTTGGGCACTCCATGCAAACAAAAAAACTCTATGATCAACAACTTAGCTATCTCGCTCACATCTAAAGTTTTCTTTGAGAATTTGTCTACAACAACAAACATATAGTCTACCACATATAATATCAAAAACAGGTAAAGGCATATTGAAACTTGCATTCTGCGACTATCCCTTAGTAATTTGGCATATATAACACTTTTACACAAATTGAGAAACATTTATACGCATATAAGGCCCATAATAGGCTCCTCTACGGTAGCTTGCCCTAGATTTTTTGTAAGGCCTCCTCCATGCCAATCCCAAATCACCTTTTCCCTTAACGAGGTTTTAGGAATGCAAAGTTTGTTATCTAGCAAGAGAAAACCACCATGGATATAAAAGTATTTTGTAGACTATTGTGTCTAATATTTTTCCCAAATGGCTGAAAAATCCTTGTCATTAGCATAACCTCTTTCATCTCATTAAAGTTGACAATCTCTTGCCTCAAAGTCACGAAAAAATCTACACGTCGACTAAATTTATTGACTACCTTATTCTGAATACTATTCTTATGCTTGGGTTTGAACAAAAATTTTTGTAGGAATTAGGACCACTTTGCATGCATAACTTTATTGATTCTTTTTTGACTATTCAAATACTTCAAAGCATCATGGTTAGAATTAATAATAAATTCGTTACTAATCAAATAGTGTTCTCAAATTTTCAAGGCATACACAACCAAGTAAAACTCTTTGCCATATGTGTTCAATTTTCTTTAGGCCTTGGTGAGCTTCTTACTATAAAATGCCACAAGTCGGTTTTACTGGAAAAGATCCCACACCATTGCTACCACAGTTAACTTCAAAAGAAACCTCAAAATTAAGCTGGTTGAAACTATTGTTGAACACAAATTCTCCTTTAGCAACGCAAAGCTCTCATCTACTTGTTTTCCCCCATTGAAAATTTCATTTCTTAAACCACTATGTGATTAAGGCTAAAATGGTATTGAAATTTCAAATGAATTATCGGTAAAATGCGGCCAACCTATGAAAGCTTCTGACATCTGATACTATCTTTGGTTTAGGTCGTTCTTTAATAGCTCAAATGTCGGCCTCATTTACTTGAATTCCATTGACAGCAACAATATATCCTAAGAACAAGACTGTATCGGTTGTAAAACTGTACTTCTTCAAGTTTATATACATTTTACTTTCCTATCAGAACCTAGCGTAAGGTACAACTTATTCTTTCTCCGAATGACTGTATGTCAAGATATTATCAAAATATTGTTCCTAATGAATAGCTACAATACTTATTTTCATTAGCCTTATGAAAGTGCTTGAGGCATTGATAATTCCAACAAGCATAACTAGCCACTAGTATAACCATCCTTAGTCTTAAAGGTTATCTTCCACTCATCTCCTGATTGAATATGAATCTAGTGATGCCCACTATGACGATCAAATTTTGAAAATACTATAGAGTTATGCAACTGATCAAGCATTTCATCTAGCATAGGTATAAGGAATCTATAACTAATGGTGATTTTGTTGACAACTAGGCTATCAATACACATCCTAAAAATCTTGTATGATTTAGGTGTTAATAAGGTTGGAATCGCATATGGGCTCATGCTCTACTAAATATGCCCTTTTTACAACAATTCCTCCATTTTCTTTTGCAAAATCTCATACTCATTTGGTTCATTTGGTAATGTGGTGGATTAGGGAAACTTGCCCTAGGAATCAAGTCAATATTTTGTTGAATATCTAGCATTAGTGGAACTCTATCTCTCAACTCCTCAAGTATCACATCTTTAAATTCCTTCAATAAAGGTTTGGCAACTAATGAAGCTCTGTATCTGAAACAAAGAGGATTTGTTCCACCACCAACATTTAGAAACCCTCAACCTATTTATAGCTATTGATATTTAACATTCTAACTTAAGCACAGTAAGGAAAGTTTGCCCCTATACTATAGAAGCTTTGGATCAAAAAAATTTTCATTGCAGGTAAAGCTCAAATTTTTTTCTACCTTTCTTCAACGTATGCACATTCTTGTATCCATCATATTGGTGAGCAACATCAAACTACTGAGGCCTTCCCAATAATAAATGATAAGCATCCATATTTACAATATCAAAATAAATCTAATTTTGGTATTGACTAATAGAAAAGGGTACCTTATAGTGCTCAATCACTTAAAGCTTGTCTATCAATTTAATCTATATGATTGTGTAAAGATCTAGGTACTTCTCAATTTGTAATCCTTCTTTTTTTCACTAGATCTTTGTTAATGATGTTCTCAGAGCTCTCACTGTCAACAGTTACATCAAACAACTGATTTATAATAGTACAACGTATCTAAAACAACTAATGTTGTTAGTTTTTATCTTCTTATTTCGGAGCCAATAGTAACTTATAAATTACATAATTCTCTGGCTCCTTATTTTCTTCCTTATAGCTCTTATACTCATCATCACCGTCAAGTTCACAGATAATGGGATCATCATCTTTCTTGTACTACATAATATATATTTTTTACTAAGGGCACCAGTTTGACAAATTTCCTGATTCTCCACATCAATAGCAAACGATAGTTTGAGTCTTGGTATAGGGATTGTTCTCCTTAGGAACCTCCTTATTTTTGTCCTCCTTCTACTTACCTACAACCTTCTCTTCCTAGAAATTATTCCCACGTAAAGGAGGTTTTAGCAGTCTTTATCCTTTTTGTAGAAACTTTAGAAGTTCTCCTACATAACTTTTGCAAGGAGGCCTTTTTTTGCCTCTCTCTTAAGCCGAAAATTCCACTTTTAAATCCAAACTTTGAGCTTCTGCAAAAGTTTGAATCAGTAATATCTCGATCTTATCTCGTTGGGTAAGCCTTAAACCATCAAAAAATATTGAAATCATTGACCCCTTTGTCTCTTCTAGATCATCATATCGAGATAACCTTATGAATTCTATAGTGTAGTCATACACAGACTAAGGATTTTATTGTCATCATTGGTACTGTTATAACATAAATTACTTGTAATTCAGGGGTAGAAAATCCTTCCAAGTCATCTATTTCATTTGCGTCTAAGTAGCGTTTAGAACATAGTTTTGTTCTAGCTAGTACCAACCGAAAAATAATATTAGAGATATTAGTACCTTTTTTAGTTCTAGTACTGGCCAATCAATACCAGTCTTTGATTGCAAAATTGACAAAATAGATTACCAAATTGAAAAAAAAAAGCAACAACTTACCATAACCCTAAATCATCCAAGTTCTTCTTCCACTCCCTCTCCCACTCTCAAAAAGTTTCTTCTTTCTTTTGATATTGTGCTCTCATTGATGAAACAAAAGACTAAAAGACTCTCAAAACTCCTCCTAATTTCTCTTCTACCGACAGTCTTCTTTATTCAGCTGGACCTTCCTATCATCTAACATGATCAAGCCTTCTAGTCTAAGTCCATCCACCAAAGCCCATAAAGTCCACCTTCTTCTTTCTTCTTAGTTCATCAATTCTATTTTAGTTTTGTTTTCCTTTATGTTTCTGTTCGGTTATTTTACTGAGTTGTTTAGCTTATTTTCTCTTTCTTCCCTGAAGGTTGTATATATTTGTGATCGATCATTAATCAAAAAGCTGAGTGAAAAATATTTTTGATCTTATGAATTTTTTCTAAGATGCTATCAGAGCATACCTTTATTCTTTCTCCTCTCCTCTTCTAGCTGTAATGCTTTGGCTTTGCTTTGTTTTGCCGATTCTTGTTTAGTGCCCTCATCATGTCAAGACCCTCTTATGCCAATGTTACTAGCAACCAAAACCAAGGTCATCAAATACCATTTCAAGTTACTCAACTTGAGGATCATCCTGCCTTACCCTACTACCTGCACTCAAACAAAAATCCTTCTCTTATTCTTGTGTCATCTCTTTTGACTGGACCCAATTATCATTCATTGCCCAGATTAATAAGAATGGCCTTATTGTCCAAAAATAAGATCAAGTTCATAGATAGTAGTGTTAATATGCCAAACAGAGAGGATCCCACTTAATAGTATTAGGAAAGATGCAATATCATGGTGTTGTCCTAGTTAATGCCCTTAGTCAGCGATTCCATAGCTTAAAGCATCATTTGGTTGGATTCAGCAGCTGATGTATAGAAGGGTCTCCATTATAGGTTTTCTCAAGCAGATTCCTTTCGTATTTCATATCTACATGAAAAAATTTACAGTTTCAAATAGGGCAATCTCTCAATCTCTAACTATTACAAACATCTAAAAATGTTATGGGATGAATTTTTTAATTTACAACCAACACCTAAATGTCAATGTCAACCTCAATGTCCTTATGAAGTCATGAATATTGTTAAGACTTACCAATACAGTGATTGTGTTGTTTGCTTTCTTAAAGGCCTTAATGATTTTTATTCCACAGTCAGATCACAAATTATGATGATAAAACCCTTACCTAACATAAAAAAGCCACCATGGAGAACACCATTTGCATTCCTCTAGTTCATCTGCACCATATTCAACCAATTATGAATCTCAAGCATTCCTTACAAGGTCGGACTCTAGGAAACGTTTTCAATTAAACAAAAAACCATTATGCACTTACTGTGGTTATAAGGGACACACTAAGCACAAATGCTATAAGAAGCATGGGTTTCCACGCAACTTCTCATCAAACAACAAATCAAGTTCTCATCAATCCAAAGATGGCTTCAAATCAAAATTTAAATCTATCAACCAGATTGGGACTCATCTTGAGCCCACCATGGAGACCAACCCTACCCCTCAAGTAATGCACAAAGAAGGACCTTCCTCCAGTCACAACTTTAATCTGACATAAGAAGAATATTCCTAATTAAAAGATCTGCTTAACAAGGACAAGGACCTCTAGACCCACTCAATCACAATACCTCAGATCAATACAATCACAAAAGACACCAGAGGTATGTCTTTACCTGAGAAATCCTCTTTATGGTCAACTACCTAGATTTTAGATTCAGGAGTCACTAATCACATTATATGCAGTCTACATCTCTTCATTGAGTTCTCATAGGTTCAGAACATGACAATAAGATTCCCAAATGGCCAACATGGACCTGTCAGATATATAGGATCAATCCACATATCTTCACTTGTCCTAACAAATGTTCTTTATATTCCTTTCTTCTCATTTAATCTTATCTCAATTAGTCAACTCTCTCAATTTCTTGGCCACCCTACTGTTGAACACGTTCAAGCAGCCTACCGAGTTCTACGTTACCTCAAGCAAGCCGCTAGGAAAGTTATTCTTTTTCGCAGTGATTCCACCTTGCAGCTCCGTGCCTTCACTGATTCTGACTAGGCTACCTGCCCCGACACCTATAAGTCTGTTACCAGTTTTTGCATTTTCTTGGGTTTTTCTCTCATCTATTGGAAGTCAAAGAAACAAGGAACTGTTTCATGGAGCTAGTTAGAAGCAGAATATCATGCACTTGCAACCAGTCCCTGTGAGCTTCAATGGCTGATTTACCCCTTGTGAGCTTCAATGGCTGATTTACCTCTTTCTAGATTTCATATTTTTACATTCGTAAGCTGCTTACCTCTATTGTGATAACCAATCTTCCATACACCTTGCAAAGAACCTCATCTTTCATGAACAAATGAAGCATATCAAAGTCGATTGCCACTTTGTTCATGAAAGAATTCGGTCTAAGGTTATTCCTCTTCTAGAGGTCTCTTCTCAATCTCAACTCACCGATGTCTTCACTAAAGCCTTACCAAAGCCCTCTTCCCCAATGTCTAAGCTGGGAATCCATGATGTTTTCCCAGCTTACCGAGGGAGGGGGATGAAACAAAATACCAGAAGACTCTTGAAACTCCTCCTAATCTCTCTTCTGCTGACAGTCTTCTTTATTCAACCGGAACTTCCTGTCATCCAACATGATCAAGCCTTCTAGTCCAGGTCCATCCTCTAAAGCCCGCAAAGTCCGTCTTCTTCTTTCTTCTTGGTTCACCAATTCTATTTTAGTTATGTTTTCCTTACTGTTTCTGTTTGGTTATTTTGTTGGGTTGTTCAACTTGTTTTCTCTTTCTTCCCTAAAGACTGTGTATATTTGTGATCAATAATTAATAAAAAGTTGAGTGAACAACATTTTTTATGTCATGAATGTTTTCTAAGACTCATTTCCTCACCACTATCGGATCTTCATCATCACTGTCATTAGACCGTGTATCTCCTTTACTAGTGCTAACTTGTCGCTCTACCATCTCCTTATCCTCTCCAATCACCTATGCTATCCTACTTCTACTTACCCATAACCTTCTCTTCCTAAAAATTATTCCCATATAGAGGTAGTTTTAGCATAGTCTTTGTCCTCTTTAGTAAAAACTCCATAAGCTTCTCCTATATAACATACTCAAGGAGGCTCTTTTCCCCTCTCTCCTAAGCTGACAATTCCACCTTTAATGCCAAATTTTGAGCCTCTGTAAAGTTTGAATTAATAATATCTAGTCATCTACCCCTCAGTTTCTTTTAGATCAATATATTAAGATAACTTTATGAATTTTGTAGTATAGTCTTGCACAGACTACAAATCTTGTCTTTATTATTGTTACTGTTAGAACATAATTTGCTCGCAATTTGGGGGTAGAAAATCCTTCCAAATCATTTGTTCCATCTACATCCCAACAAGGTTTAAAATATGGTATTGCTCTAGTCAGTACCAACCGAAAAATAATACTAGAGATATTTATATTGTTTTGGGCTTCGACGCTGGCTAGTCAATACCAACCTTTGACTACAAAATTGACAAAAGAGAGGGCCAAAATGAAAGAAATAGCAAAAATGGCCATAACCCTAAATCGCATAACTCCTCCCTCTCCCACTCTGATAAAGTTTCTTCTTTCTTTTGAATTTGTGCTCTGATTTCCTCACTATCATCAAATCTTCATCAGCATAATCATTGGGTCATGTATCTCCTCTAGTAGTGTAGTTCATTCCTTATCCTCCCTATTTGCCTCTACTGTCCTTTGTTGCCTCTACACTTTATTGTACTCATTGCTTACCTATCAGCACGTAACTCTAAGAGTAATAAGAAATACTCGTATTAGTTGCTTGAGAAAGATAAACATTATTTATTCCGTCTAGGTGTTTCTGACTTTCTGGACAAATTGTAATGAATGTAGAATTTAAACAAAATTTAAAGGAACAGTAATGCCTCAACTATGTGTTTGTATTATTGTTGATAGTTTTCCTTACAAAGAAGGAGATGCTACGGACATATAGCAGAATCACAACAGAGCAATTACAAGGAAAGAAAACGACAATGGAATTAAGAGATTCAGCTCCCGAGAGCAGACGAAGAATTCCACAAAGAGAGAGAGAATCCGAATCTGTCCTTCCACACCTCCTCCCTCCTCTAACCACAACTGTAATACTACTTGCTAGACCAATCATAACCAATCACCCTAGTGTTAGTTATTTTAGGTCTCGCGCTTTGTCTCCTTTCGTGCCGCAAAGGTTCAATAGCCACATGTCCATCTCCAGCTGTCATCGTTTCTGTCTCATTTACCCCTGCTCTAACTATCTTGCTTACAATTCCTCCCCCATTAAGAACAACCTTGTCCCCAAGGTTCAAGTCAGGGTAAGCCTTTTGCAATGTACTATGATCTTCCCAAGTTGACTGAGACTCATCCATGCCCTCCCATTGAATCAAATGCTGTTGAACATGTTAAGAGCCCTTAATAACCACTTTAGATTTCAAAATGGAAGTGGGTCGTATAACAGGATAGGATTCATCAGTGGTAATTGGTAATGGAATATATGGTTGAACATGATCACCTTTACACAGTTTCACTGGGATGCATGAAATCTGGGTGTATTTTTACGGTAGCTGGCAGCGACAACTTCTAAGCAACTTAACCAACTCTCTTGATAATTGGGAATGGACCAAAATATCTTAAACTTAGTTTCTGATTCTTCCTCAAAGCAATGGAATTGATAAGGTTCGAGCTTCACTAGTACCATGTCTCCAACCTTCCATTCTTCAAACCTTCTTTTATGATCAACATACTTTTTCATATACTACTAAGCCTTTTAGAGATTCAGCTTTAACTTACCAATGACACAATCTCTCTGCAATAGCTGATCCTGAACTGAAATTGGATCATTACTAGTAGGGACATATTTCACCAATGTGGGAGGGTCTCGACTATAAACAGCTTTAAATTGTGTCATGCCAAGACTAGTATGATAGGCTGTATTATACCAATATTTAGCCCAAGGTAAGAGTTTAACCTATTCCTTAACAGTTTCACACGTAAAGCATCTAAAATACATTTCAAGGCTTCTGATTGCCCATCAGACTGAGGATGGTATGCAGTAGACATGTTCAGAGAGGTGCCACTTAATTGGAAGAGATGTTTCCAAAACTGACTTGTGAAGACTTTGTCTCTATCAGAAACAATAGTCTTAGGGAAACTATGCAATTTAACCACAGATTTCATGAAGGTCTCTCCCACATCCTTGCTTGAATAATCTGCCTTCAAGGGAGAAAAACGAGCATACTTAGATAACCTGTGAATTACCACAAGTATCACTATATAGCCACCGGAGGAAGGAAGTTTTGTTATAAAATCCATTGCTAGATACTCCCAAATCTGATCTGGAATAAGCAAAGGCTGAAGTAAACCTGAAGGAAGAACTGTTTCTGTCTTGGCTTGTTGACAAATAAGACAATTCTGCACATATTCTTTAACATCTCGATTCATACCACGCCAGAAAAACTGAGCAGAAATTCTAGCCAAGGTTCTAGCAAACCCCGCTTGACCTCCTATAAGAGAGCTATGAAATTCATGCAAGATTTTCTAAACTTTCTCGCTAGCAGCAGGAATAACTAGTCTACCTTTCCAAAAGAGAAGTTGATCATGAACAGAATAGTTAGGCTTGGGGGGCTAATTTGCAATGCACAAATCAACGATGGCTTTCAACTTAGGGTCTGATACTATAGCTTCTTGGAGATTAGAGAGAATAGAAAATTGAGGTTGAGACCAGGGCATAAAGAAGGATCTTGATAGAGAGTTAGCAGCTATGTTTTCTTTCCCAGGCTTGTATTCAATCGAGAAGTCATATCCTAACAGCTTACGCAACCATTTCTGCTATTTAAGGGTTTGAATAGGTTGATTGGTTAAACTCCTTAAGCATCTATGATCAGTCTGAATAATGAACTTATGGCCAAGTAAATAATGTCTAAACTTGGCAATGGCCTCAGTAATCGCATAAAATTCTCTAGCATAAACTGATTGCTTTTGCATACTAGGAATTAACTTTTTAGAGAAGAATGTAATTGGACGGTGGTTTTGGCTCAACACTACTCGTATTCCCAACCTGGAAGCATCTATTTCAAGAATAAATGGCTGAAAAAAATCAGAAAGACTAAGAATTGGAGCTTCAATAATGGCAAATTTGAGGTTTGCAAATGTTGCGACAGTTGAATCATTCCAAGAAAAATTTTCCTTCTTCAATAAATTGGTTAAAGAGCAGCTGTAGTTGCATAACCCTTGATGAATCTTCTATAGTACCCAGTGAGGCCAAGGAATCCTCTCAGTTGTTTCAAATTAGCAGGCATAGGCCAATCCAACACTGCCTTCACTTTGTCTTTGTCCATTGCCACACCTTGACCAAAAACAGTGTGACCTAAATAATCGATCTATTGCAACCTAAAGGAACATTTTGATAGCCTTGCAAAAAACGTATGTTGCAGCAATAATTTCGATACCACCTCCAAGTGATGCAGATGTAACGACCAAGAAGAACTGTATACCAAGATGTCATCAAAGAAAACCAAGACATATTTTCGTAAAAGACCTTGGAATACCTCATTCATGAGACCCTGAAATGTGGCCGGAGCATTAGAAAGTCCAAATGGCATTACGAGCCATTCATAGAAGCCTTGATGAGTTCGGATGGCTGTTTTATGCCTATCTTCTTCCTTCACTAATATATGATGGTAACCTGACCTTAGGTCCAATTTAGAAAAGTACTGAGCTCCGTGCAACTCATCAACAGCAGGGATAGGAAAACTATCCTTCACGGTAATAACATTCAAAGCCCTATAGTCTGAACAAAATCTCCAGGTGTAATCCTTCTTCTTCACCAAGACTATGGGAGAAGAAAAAGGACTAGTGCTAGGCACTATAATGCCTTCCGACAGTATGTCTTGTATCATGGTTTCAATTTGTAGTTTCTGGCTATGAGGATATGTATAAGGTTTGACCTTAACAAGACCAAAATTTTGGATCAATGGAACGAAATGATTTTGATTTCTTGGAGGAGGTAATCCTGAAGGCGCACAGAAAACCTCTTTGTAAGTGCACAATAGAATAGCCAATTCAGGTTCTCTGTCAATGGGAAGATCTAAGCAATGGTCCTGAGGTGAATCTGGTGGCAAAATTTGAAGGGTAACAAACTCATTGATAGCATGAGTATTGTGCATTCTTTTTAAATGAGTAAATTGTGTCAGGCTTGGCAGTTTGGGTTGCTCACCATATAAGGTTATAAAATGGTTGTTCAAATAGAACTTCAAGGTCAGCGTGTTGTAATCAGAAATATGGGGACCGACGGTAGCCAACCAAGCAGCTCCTAAGACCAAATCTGCCCCAGTAACAGGCAACAGATACACAAGTAGTTTCAAGGAATGTCCTTGAATCTTAACCTCCAATTCCTTTATGAAGCCTTCGGCCACTAAGGAATTACCATTGCCAACCAAAACTTGCAAGTTGGGAATGCGTTCAACCGGTAGTTTTAAACAATGTGCTAGCTTTGGCTGTAAGAAATTATCTAAATTGCCACTATCTAATAAGATTTGAACCGGCATTCCATTTATCGAGCCTTGGAATTTCATGGTGCCAAGCCCACACAAGATCCTTTGAGAGCATTATAAGACAAATGGTGATTCAATGAATCCTGATTATTAGCGTGTTCAACACTATCAGGAGGATCCGATTGTAATTCACTCAAGTCATCTTCCTCCATATACAAAATAAGGTTCTGCTTGTTTAGGCACCTATGGGTTGGTGTGAACTTGTCATCACAAGTGTAGCACAACCCTTTTCCCTATGTAGCTGCATTTCTGCTGGTGTCATTTTTTTTTTTACATTTGTAGTTTTCAAGTTGTTGGTATGGAGAGACTAGTTCGGTGAGGGAAGGAGTGGGGGTAGAGTGGTGGATTTGAAGGATTGGTTAATTGGTAGGCTATTTTGAGTGGGTTATGTTTTAGGCCAAGGGTTGGAATTATAAGATCAGGGCTTAGCAGCATACTTCTCTTCATATAGCTTGGCTAGGGACATAGATCGAATTAAAGTGGTTGGGGCTTGAGCAATTAAATCAAGACGAATATCAGGTTTAAAACCACCAATAAAGCAGACCAACATTGCTTCTGGAGTGATTCCCTGAACCCTGTTAGCAAAAGTTGTGAATTGCACATATTAATCATGTACAGTAGTGGCGTGTGTCAGTTTAAACAGTTTTGCTCTGGGACATTTATAGGGAGAGGGTCCAAATTCAAGTTCAACAGCACGTGCAAAAGCAACCCATGAATGAAAAGGAGTGGTGCGAGTTAACACTTGATACCAAGGAACAACCTCTTTGTCTAGATGAATTGCAACAATAGTTAAATGATGTTCATCCGGAGTATTGTAATAGCTGAAGAATTGTTCAGCTTTAAAGATCCATTGAAGGACATCTGATCCATCAAATCGAGGAAAATCGAGCTTAACATTCCTTACCTGAAATGGTTGATAAATGGAGGTTGTAGCAAGGCTTGGCTCTGGTCTGGAATTTTGCTTGAGTAACCCATCAATGGCTGACTCTAATGTTTCGAACCGAATAGCATACTCCTTATCCCGCTTCTCCATAACGTCCAGCAACCGTTTAATATCAGCGAAGAGTCCTTTAGGCGAGTATTTTCCGACATGAATCAATGAAAGCACCAATTGTAATGAATGTAGAATTTAAAGGGAATTTAAAGGAACAGTAATGACTCAACTCTGTGTTTGTATTATTGTTGATAGTTTTCCTTACAAAGAAGGAGATGCTACGGACATATAGTAGAATCACAGTAGAGCAATTACAGGGAAAGAAAACGACAATGGAATTAAGAGACTCAGCTCCCGAGAATAGAAGAAGAATTCCACAAAGAGAGAGAGAGTCTGAATCAGTCCTTCCACACCTCCTCCCTTCTCTAAGCGCAACTTTAATACTACTTGCTAGACCAATCATAACCAATCAACCTAGTATTAGTTATTTTAGGTCTCGCGCTTTGTCTCCTTTCCTGCTGCAAAGGTTCCGTAGCCACGTGTCCATCTCCAGCTGTCACTATTTTTGTCTCATTTACCCCTACTCTGACCATCTTGCTTATACAACTCTTGTTCTAAACTGTCTCATTTGTAGAAAAGCTCCTTTTATAATTCTATAATTGTATTCGTTTGGGTTTGTCTCTTTTAGTCTCTTTATCCAAGTATTTATTATGCTTGAACTTGAAGGCTAAAAGCCTGAAAAACTTCATTTGAAAGTAAAACTTAATTTTTTCTTATTTATTATTACAGAATTAATATGTTGTGTCTTTAATCCACAGCTCCGGAAGTGAATTATACCTATATGTTACTTAATTCTTTTAGATTTATCTTTTCGTAAAACAATTAAATCTGTGATAATTTAAAAACCTTCACCATTTATCAGGAATTCGATTTTAAGTACATATGTATTGAGTTTCAATTATTTAATTTGTCATAACTAAATCAATTACTCTTTTTACATTTCAAGTTTAATATGATAGGTTAGGACATTAACCCCAAATTCTATAACTAATTTCCCATTCAATTAACTTTTTTACAAAATAACAAAGGATAATTATATTTTAAAAAATTATTTGAAACAATACTTAGTATTAACGAAATAATATTATTTCATACCAAAACTAAATCTAGTATTGATATAGGTATGATATTCATAACGTTACTTCCAAGAACGAACCAAATCCTTCAAATCACGTCAACTCCTCTTTTTGATCTTCTCCCGTAAGAAGAGGCAGCTCCCTTCAACCTATAAGCCACCAACTTTACCCTTCTTTCAATTGACGTCTCATAATAATAAAAAAAACTGCTAAACATCTATGATACAATCAAGAACTCCTTCAATACTAAAATCCACATTGAAGACAGAAATATCTACCCAAAACTTGAAATTGTCATTAAAATCTTCGTGGTTGTATAGTCTGTCATTCAAGAACT
>JAOSBN010000178.1:4465522-4476070 GCA_027563595.1 Erythroxylum suave | reverse complement strand
GAAGTCATTAATAATATAATTAATAGAAAATTACTATCAATTATATTACTGAACTATTATTATTATAAAATAAAAATTTTAATTATGAAATCATAACTATATGAACTTTTTAACGTACAATGCTAAACTGAAAATTTATAAATCAATCAAGACTATAACGAAATCAAGCTTTAATTTTATAGTAGTGATAACTTTTCAAAAGCATATTAAAAAATAACTAGACCGTCTTTTATTTTAAGATCAAAATAAAAATAATATTTCAACATAAATTAAAAAATATGTCAAACATTAGATGATAAAAATAAAAATTTAGTATGACTTGGATAAGAAAGTTAGACATGTGTTTCTCCAAAAAAAAATAACCTATAGATGTTGTGTCCATAGGAACTTAATTTGTCCCCTTAGTAGTGAATCATCATAAGAAACTAAAGTTTACTAAAGTTAATTAGAATTCTTTACACTTCAATTTTATTTATTAGAATGTATACAAAATCCAAATTCAAATTCAGGGGTACTGAAAATTCCTTACTTTTTTCTCCTCACATTCAAACACAGGACATTTTCGGTGCTGGGATTGATACTTCATCTATAGTTTTGCAATGGGCGATGTCAGAAATGCTTAAAAATCCAAGAACAATGGCAAGGGCTCAAACAGAGGTTAGGGAAGTCTTTGGCAAAGTAGAAAAAATAGATGAATCAAATCTTCATGAATTGAAGTACCTAAAATCAGTAATCAAAGAAACATTAAGGTTGCATCCTCCTCTTCCTTTATTGCTACCAAGGGAAAACAGTGAAGAAGTGGAGATTAAAGGATACGAAATACCTATTAAAACTAGGATTTTGGTCAACGCCTATGCAATTGGAAAGAGATCCCAATTATTGGACTGAAGCAGACAGGTTTTGTCCAGAGAGATTCCTTGATAGTGCAGTTGATTACAAGGGTACAGATTTTGAGTTTATTCCTTTTGGAGCTGGAAGGAGGATTTGTCCCGGAATACAAGTAGGTATAGTCATTGTTGAGCTTGCACTTGCAAATTTGTTGTATCATTTTGATTGGAAGCTGCCCAACGGATTGAACTCAGAAAATCTCGACATGACTGAAGCTCACGGCATTGTAACCCACAGGAAAAATGACCTCAATTTAATCCCCACCTTGTACTATAAGTAGCTTATTTGAAGGAAAAACTATGTATGATAGGATGGTTTTTCTCAAACACCTTGTTAATAGTGTGAAAGAGTGTTGTTTTATATGTAACCTTCTTTTATCCCCACTTTTTTCCATTCTTAGCTTGATAGGAGTAATGCTGTGTACGCTAATATATTATATAATCTACCAAAATTGTCGAAGGGTAAAATCTTCATCTTCCTTCTCTATGGACTTTCCACATCATTGAGACAAATCTGCTGCTTGTAAGTACCTGTAATCTACTTTTTAGTCCCTGATCTATTTGGTGATCATTATTCTCTCACTTAGTCCTGCTTTGTTTCCCTTATATTTCTTTTCCATAATAATGATTTTTGTTTCTGGTTGGTGACTGCATTTTAGCTCACAACATTCTTATCAAATGCAGGACAAGGTGAATGCATCAATTGGTTTAATATCTTACAATTAAGATAAATTTAGAATTTGATGGTATAGCATCAACAAGGTTTTAATTAATTTCAGAAATTGGTAAAGAAAAACACATTTTATAAAATGTTAAGAATAAAATAATATAAAAATAGAAACTAAAAACTATTTCACTTACATTTTTATTTTCAATATTTGAAATAGAAGTCATACAGATACAAAGGAGTTAGTAGAGTAGTGGTAATTTGCTGGAATTGCAAATGTCGCCACAAAAGATATTTAATGAACCGAGTTTTGTCAATGTTTGGTATTTTTAAGTATCATCTGTTTTGGCAGAGAACAAGAAACAGTAGGGAAGGATATGCCAAGAGAATTTTACGTGCTTCATATTATTATTCTCTGTTCTAATTGAGTGTATAGAGGAGATATATAAACAATGTTCTTTATGTACAAAAGGAATAACAAACTTCTAACAGACGTGAAACTAACTCTAAAAATAAGAAAACAAAATAATCTAACTAAAACTGAGCTGTTATTTGCATGGGGTTCCTATAACACCCCCATAAGTTGAGGAATGTTGAGAATCAAACATTCTCAGCTTATGTATGAGATACTTAGGATGAGGAGTGGGCAATGCCTTGATTAAGATGTCAGCGAGTTGCTCTCTAGTAGGTAAATAAGTTAAGTGAATAAGGCCTTCAAGAACTTTTTCTCTAGTGAAATGACAATTCAACTCAATGTGCTTGGTCCTTTTATGAAAAACTGGATTTTTTTCGATGTGAAGAGTGGATTGATTGTCACAATGCAAAGGAACATATTTAAATTTTAGAACCCCAATTCGGTTAATAGTCGCACAAGCCAAGTAATCTCTGAAGCTACATAAGAAAGTTCATCAATTTGGCAGACCATTTTCATGAAGCTTGTTTAAGGCCATAAAGAGATTTCTAAAGCTTGCAGACTTTGTTGTAGGGGTTAGGGGTACCTTTGGACATTTGCATATAGATGTCTTCATCTAAATTGCCATCTAAAAAAAATTGTTCACATCTAGTTTTAAATTTTTCCATGCTCTAGATGCTATCATAGCAATAACCACTCAAATAGTAGATAGTTAAACTACAGGAGAGAAAGTTTCATGGTAATCTATTACCTCCTTTTGGGTGTCACGTTAGATTACTATCTGAGCTTTATATCGTTCAAATGTACCATCAAATCGAAGCTTCACTTTGTACACCCATTTGCTAGAAATAGCCTTCTTATAAGGGGGGAGGTCAGTAACATGCCATATATTGTTAGCATGTAAAGCATCTATTTCTTTATTCATAGCTAAAATTCAGTTTGGATCTTGAGAAGCCTTTTTATAAGATGTGGGTTTTGTATATGTAGTGAGAAACAGAAAAAGCATTAGAATGAGAATCAAGTTAAACTAAATTGCACCAACGAATAGTAAAAGGAGTAATTAAGGTCGGAGGGGAAGTAGCAACTAGGTTGGAGGTTGCCAAAGGAAAATGGCAGATGTAGTCTTAAAAGTAGGTAGGTGGTTTGGTGATGGGATCAAATCATCAAGAAAGCAGAGGAGAGGGGCTATGAGAAGGAGAAGTAGAAGGGACGGAAGGTGGGGGGTTCAATATTGGTGGGAGTAGGAAGTTGTACATAAGATGGAGTTTCTGGATTAAGAAAGATTGAGTTAGGTAATGGTGAAGAGGTTAAGGTCAAAGATGGAGAAGTGTAATTTTTGTATAGAAAAGATTGTTCATGGAAAATGACATCTATGCTGATAACGATTTTTTTGTCTTTAAATTGTAAAGTTTGTAACCTTTTTTTCCGGTATATCCAGTGAAGACGCATATGTCGACCCTGGGTTCAATTAGTTTTGTAAGGTTTTAAAGTAGATGCAAAACACAAACAACCAAAGGATTTAAGGTGAGAATAGGTAGGTTTGGATTTGTGGAGTCATTAACAAGGTGTCCAAAATTGTAAAACGGAGAGAGGCATTCCATTTATGAGATACGTGGTAGTGATAATGCAATCCCCCTAAAATTGTATAAGGAGGTTGGATTGAAAATATAGGGCTCAGCCTGTTTCCAGAAGATGTTTATGTTTCCACTCAACTCTGTCATTTTGTTGAGGTGCTCCAACACAAGAAGTTTGGTGAATAATCCCTTTTTGAGCAAAATAAGTAGGTGCATCTCCTTCTATGAATTCTAAAGCATTATCGGATCTAATCACTTTAACATGAGCTTGAAAATGATTTTCAATATAAGAAAGAAACGATTAAAGAGTGGGAAAAGCATCACTTTCATGAGAAAGAAGAAAAATCCAGGTACATCTAGAATTATCATCCACAATAGTTAAGAAATACTTGTACCCATTGTAAGTAGGATTGCGTAGGGACCTCAAATATCAATATGTAACATGTCAAAAAACATGAAAAGAAAAAGAACTAGAGAGAAAAGAGTTACGAGACTGTAGTACTTGAGGACATATTTGACAAATTTTATTAGACTTAGAAATAGTGGGCATACAATCTATATGTCGCATAATAGGATAGGGCATATTCTACAATGCCAGAGATCAGCAGTACCATGGAAAGTAGCTATAGAATTGCAAAAGCTATTATCGGTTCTATAAACATATGTATTATAAGAATAATCAGTAGCAATATGAGAACGATTAGAGTCAGTGCTGCAAGATACATAATAAAGCCCTCTTGACTCTTTACCAAGGTCCAGCAACCTACTCATCAAAGGGTACTAAACATAGCGAGAAGCTAGAGTAAAGATGAGGTTAGATACAAGTTGTTTAGTGAGTTTGTTGGTTGAAAGCAGGCTCAAATGAAGAGCTAGCACATTAAATAGTGATGTAACAAGGAAAAGGAAGAGGAGAATATATAGTGAAGAAATTCAAATGAGGAGTAATATGATCACTAACACCATTATCAATGATCCAAACTATATTAAGCTTTGAATCCAAGAAACAAAAAATTTTACCTACTAAAACGACAATAGAAGCATCACCTTTTTTTGAATCAGGGAAGTCAGGCTTGTGTTTGTTAAGGAGATCCGCATTAATTGACCGTAGAGATCACTGGGGAGAGAAATCTGATTAAAGCTTAAAGAGTCTAGAAGATTAACATGTTAAGAAGTAGAAAATGATTCCATCGTTCAAGTGGTAGCAACTCCTCGCTTGTTTTTGTTCTACAACTTGTTACATTTGTCAATGGTATGGCCTAGTTTCTTATAATAGTTGAAAGACACATTTTCTTTTCTCTCGAAAGTTTGGAATTAGGAAGGACCTCCTTATTGGAAGGTTTGTTTGTAATGACCTCCAGTATTTTTTTGGTGAGTCATGAAGGCTGAGGGATTAAAACTCTTCTAGTAGTTAGATTCATAAGCTCTCTGCTGGTTCATTAAAGCTGAGGATTCAAACGATAAGGTCTGGGATATCAGTTGAATATTATTCTGTCGTTCTTCCTACAATATCAAATTATATGCCTCATTTATGTGTGGCAAAGGCTTCATGATCAAAATGATGCCTCTTGCATTCTTATAATCCTTTTTAATCCCAACAAGAATTTCATGAGTTGTTGATTTTGTAACAATTTTGCAATTGCTGGTATAGCCTCGTATTTGCAAGTAGGAATGTCGATAAGCATAGTATATTCATCTCATAACTTCTTGAGATTAGTGTAGCAATCAGAAACAGAAAGACTTTCTTAGGTACAAGCTATGATACTTTGCTGCAGCTCAAAAATTCTTGTTCCTTCACTATTTTCATATCATTGTGTCAATTCATTCCAAACTTGCTTTGCAATTGAACAATACAAGCGGCTGTCAAAAATGCCTTCACTGACATACCTCAATAACCAAGATATCACTATACTATTGCAACAAATCCATTAATAGGGCAAGAGAGGAGAATCAAAATCAGGTTTGGTATAGGTTTTGAAACCCAATTTGTTTCTTGCTAGAATAGAAATCTCACATGACTTCTTCCAATTCTCATAATTTTCCCCAGTGAGAATATTGGTAGAGAGCTTAAAGTCAGGATGATTAGCATTTGACAAGTAAAATGCATGAGAAGAATCAAGAGTATCATGTCAATGTTTAGTATTTTCAAATATCAATTGTTTCGACAGAGAACAAGAAACAGTTGGGAAGGACATGCAGTGACAATTTTACGTGCTTCATATTATTACTATCTGTTCTCATTGTATGTATAAAGGAGATATATATACAGTGTTCTTTATATACAAAAAGAATAACAAACTTCTAACAAAAGTGAAACTAGCTCTGAAAAAAAGAAAACAAAATAAACAAACTAAAGCCGAGCTGTTTTTTGCATGGGGTCCTACAGCAAGTTTCGGACTGGCATGAATTACTGGTTCTTGACATGGGAGTTTTGGAATTTTATGCTCGCATATATTTAAAGAATCGAGTTTTGGACTGACATGAATTGTTGGTGTTAGGATATATGTTTTGGCATTATGTATTAATTAGACATATAAGATATTAATTGGATAATGACTTGGATTCAAAAGTTATATGGATAATATTCTAGCTGAAAAAGAGTCCTATCCTAGTTTGAGGTCTATCTTGAATAGGAGTTGATTTAGTGAAGGATTGCTTAAAGATATTACTGGAAATTTTGTTGAGAATTAAGATGTCTCACATGAAGGCAGTGCCAAGAGGGTATGACTGAAAGTTTGAGTGCGAATAACATAGCTTTTATGTGAATGAATTGAAGAAGGGCATTGTTGTAACTCTCATTGGGAATTAAGTGGTTTGCTGGAAAAGATACGAATATGTGTTTTTGGTCTTTGTTTTTTTAGAGAACCCACGACTGATTGGTGGTGAGTAAGGAGAGTGTTGTTTTTGGGAAAAATTGACCTGTGGCTTATTTGTGAGTGATTGTGAGCGTGAGTGCTTGGTAGGGTGCGTGATTTTATTGGCCCTTTGTTTTGATACTAAATCGATGGAGTGGCGCACTATTGGAAGGAGTTCTCTTTATACGTGGCTGGGTGATTTGGGCAAAAAGGCTATGTTTTGGCTGATGTGATTCTTTTCTTAGGCTGGAATTGTTCATTGCTATATGCCCTTTTTTGTTTGGTTGTTGATTTATTGGGTAGTCTAGTTTTGTTGACTGATTTCATGTGTGGCTCCTGCATGATTTCGGTGGAGTTGTGTTTCTCCTTGATCAACCGTGGTTGATGTTTTCCTGGTGCAGTCGTGAATTCCTTTTGCTGATTTATCTTTTGATCTGACTACTGAAGTAATCTTGGTGAACAATTTTCATATATATTTCAGAGGAGCTAAACAGATTGGGAAGTTGTTCTTTTCTTTTGTCTCAAGTGTTTTTGATTTTGTTTCTTGTTATTTTATTCACTTGAGTTGTTCCTTAATTATTTGATTAATTGTCTTTGATTAAGAGTGGTATAGAAAAATTCTCTGTCAAGGTTAATACGAGGCGATCATACTATTGGGTGTGAAATTTTTTCACAGGAAGTGAGGTTGAGGGATCGTGTCAATGGTTGAGTAGTATCGGCTCAGTAAAGCCTTAGGTAAATCTATTGTACTTTGGTGAAAATTATTAATCTGGGTGAGGGCCCCACAGACGTAAACAAAGAGTGTCAAACTGCGTTACCAAATTTTTTGTTTCATTTATTATCTTATTTTTGCTTAATTTTATTTTATTCGTGCCAAAGAAATTTAGGATGTTTCATTTATTATCTTATTTTTGCTTAATTTTATTTTATTCGTGCCAAAGAAATTTAGGAAAGGTTTGTGAAACAGATAACACTTTTAGTTTTTCAGTTGATTCTTGACAACACGGGAGGACAACTTATGTTTTGGAATTTTATGCTCGCAGATATTAAATGTATCGAGTTTCGGACTGACAGGAATTGCTGGTTCTTGACATGGGAGGACAACCTAAGTTTTGGAATTTTATGCTTGCAGATATTTAAGGGATCGAGTTTCGGTCGACATGAATTGTTGGTTCCTGACAACATGGGAGGACAACTTATGTTTTTGGAATTTTATGCTCACAGTTTTAAAGGCCAGACGGAATGTAAATATGACCTACAAAAGTTTTGGAAGTATTCACGAGTTATTGCTTCATAAAATATTAATCAAGAAGTCTAAATATACTTAAATAGAAACCTACTCTTTCGTCTGTGTTACATAAAATCGTTGAGAAGTGGAGCTAACTTTGTACTCAATAAGAAAAGGAAACAGAAATTTCTTAAATTAGAAGGGAGCGAATTATTTTTTCTTTTTTGAGATAACAATCACATAAGATAGTTTAAAAAAAGGAAATATGATGAAAAAATTATCGCCTAATGTTCAAATATAGCCACCAATTTATATATACATTTTAAACACAGATTAGTGACACAAAGCTTACGTGAACTTGAAGGAAAAATTTAATGTTTGATTAAAAAAAAGGAAATTTACAATAATTGTATTAAAAAATAAAGATTCTTCACGTACTAAATGTCATAGTTGACTTTTTAGATCAGTATTTTCAATATCTTTATCAATAACTGAAATATAAAAAAGTGTATAAATCAGAAAATAATTGAAACACCAACTTGATTAAAAAATTATTCAGTTATTATGATATATTAAATAAATTACTTTAACAAAAGACATAAAATTACAAAGTATTTTTATTTTTTATAATTAAAATTTTAAAATGAGTTTAATAGATATACTCGAAATCTAAAAACAAGCTATTGAATTAAAATTGATAATTATAATTCTTTATTAAATAGGAATAAAAATATAGAAGTAGAATCAGAATTTTAATTATTAAAAAAACTTTTAAACTAAGGACAATCTAATTTTATTGATTATTATAAAATTTATTAAGCGTTAAAGTTGAAGAAAAGGTAAAATTAAAGAAGCAAAATTATAGAAATTTTTAAAACTAAATGAAAATGGCAAACTTTTCATCCAACTATCCTAACCTAACTTGTAGAATGGAAATGGAATTAAACTCGTCTCAAGAAGAAGCCTTTATATAATCATAAGCAACCACGTTAAGAAGCAATTTCCATAACGGCACCAATTACCCAATTTACTCCACTTTTCCATGGAGCTACTCTCCTTTTATATCACTTTCATCTCCCCAGTACTTGCCTTCATCCTTCTAAGGGCGTGTACAAAATCAAGAAACAGCAGCAGTTTCACATCAACCAAGCTACCGCCAGGTCCATGGCGGCTACCTATAATAGGAAACCTACATCAGCTTGCAGGCCGTCTGCCCCATCACATCCTAACACAATTAGCCAAGAAATATGGACCTATTATGCATCTTCAACTTGGCGAAGTTTCCACCATTGTTATTTCTTCCGCTGATCTTGCAAAAGAAGTGATGAAGAATCAGGATTCCATCTTTGCCTCAAGGCCCTATGTTTTTTCTCTGAGTATCTTAACATATGGTTATAAGGACGTAATTTTAGCACCATATGGAGAGTACTGGAGACAGATGAAGAAGCTTTTCATTTTGGAGTTACTAAGCGCAAAACGTTTTCAGTTGTTCAGATCGGTGAGGGAAGATGAGATATCAAACTTCGTCAAGGCCATTTTGTCCAGAGCAGAGTCGTCGTCGATTATTAACCTGACTGAGATGGCAACTGATATGACACTTAATATCACCTCAAGAACAGCCTTTGGTAAGGTAAGGGAGAGACAAGCAATCGTAAGGATTCTTGAAGGCATTGTGGAGATGACAGAAGGGTTCAATTTTCTGGACGTTTTTCCATCAGCTAAGCCTCTGCATTTAATTACTAGAGAGAGGTCCAAACTCCTAAGAGTACAACGACAAATAGACACTACATTTGAAAAAATCATTAATGAATGTAGAATAAGAAAGGGTTCGTCCGCGGAAGCTGATAGAGACTGCATTATCGATGTTCTTTTCAAGGTTGAAGAGCAAGGCATGATCACACCCTTTGCAGAAGACCACATTAAAGCAATTATGGTGGTAAATGAACTATACACTTTATCCTGTTTAGTTTAATTTAATTTTTTTGTTTCTCTTTTCCATGCTTTTATTTATTTTTTAAAATACACCCTAGAATTTTGTCGTTTGGTTAGTGATTAACGCACACTGAAAGTATTAGGTTAATTATTAAAAATGTACAAAGTGAAGATTTTCATATTAAGCTACACAAAACAAAAAAATATTACAGCATAAAAAGAGAGAACAAAATTACTAAGGTTAAGTAAGATTTCAAAATTAGAAACTGTTGAAACGACTCTATTTTATTATCTCATAAAACGAGTTTCTTAAACAATTAATTTTATATTTTAATTGAATTTTTACAGGGGTAATCTACTTTAGTTTTATATGCACTATAATTTTCTTTTGAAGTGTCGAATTATAGAAGAATAGTGTCAAGAGTAGTACATTAGAAAATAAAGGGATCTATACTAGCTTTGCTAAGAATTGATGTAGATTAATGTTCTTATATAATATATACTAATAGACTTTGGTAATCATAGTTCACAGTTATTTTTTGTTATACTCAATTAACTTGTATAATTTTGCTCAATGATTAGTAGTAGTATAAATATGAGTATCCACTATTATTCTTACATAAAGGTTTTATTGTAATAGAATATGATAATAAATTGAATAATTTATTCCTTAATCAGTTTAAGCTTTTGGACTAATCATATCATGACCCCCTTAAAATATCCTTATTTTTTAAAAACAGCTTAAAGGTTTATTTTATTTAATAAATAATGAAATATGTTATTTTTTCGCAACTTAAACTTTCGCTATATCCATTTTTCTTAGAAAAATCAAATAGTGGCACAAAATTACTGCAAATTAATAAGCAACTAATACTTCAAACACTAAACTAAAAAATGTTGCAAACACACAAGTTGTTAATTATTAAATTATAGAGACATGTAAAATTAAATTTAAACCATATGATTTTTGTGTAATTTTTCCATTAAATATTTTCA
>JAOSBN010000178.1:4455288-4465422 GCA_027563595.1 Erythroxylum suave | reverse complement strand
TGTGATATGTAGACAAGAGTGACATTATAAATGTCAACGCAAATTTCAAGACAAGAGGCCATGTGATGTTAAGTTTTTAATTAGTCCTAACGCATTGGAGATGTAGTTTATTAATCAAACATACAATATTGTTTGCTTCTTTATGAGATTGTCTGATTTCAGGACATTTTCGGGGGTGGAATTGATACTTCTTCTGTAGTCCTACAATGGGCGATGTCCGAAATGCTTAAAAATCCAAGAACAATAGAAAGAGCACAAGAAGAGATTAGGGAAGTCTTTGACAAAGTAGGAAAAGTTGACGAGTCAAATCTTCATCAATTGAAGTATTTAAAATCAGTAATCAAAGAAACATTAAGGTTACACCCTCCTCTTCCTTTACTTATACCAAAGGAAAACAGTGAAAAAGTGCAGATTAATGGACACGAAATACCTGCAAAAACTAGGACTATCATCAACGCCTATGCAATTGGAAGAGATCCCAATTATTGGACTGAAGCAGAGAGATTTTGTCCAGAGAGATTCCTTGATAATGCAATTGATTACAAAGGTACATATTTTGAGTTTATTCCTTTTGGAGCTGGAAGGAGGATTTGTCCTGGAATACAAACAGGTATAGCCATTGTTGAGCTTGCACTTGCAAATTTGCTGTATCATTTTGATTGGAAGCTGCCTAATGGGTTAAGCTCGGAAACTCTTGACATGTCGGAAGCTCGTGGCGTAGCCGCCCATAGGAAAAATGACCTCTGCTTGGTCCCTAGTTTACGCTATCTTTAGCTTAATGGGGGGAAACAACTGGATCAAGATTTTGATCAAGCACTATCTTATAGTGAGTTAAAATATTGTTGGCGTCTGTAACCATCTTTTTTTCTTGTACTACTTTATATCATCCTTAACTTGTTTAAAAATAAATACTGTTTGAAGCCATACAAGTTGACGATGTACTAGAATTATGAATAAAATAAATACTGTTTTTTTACCCAAAAAAAAAAAACTGTTTGAATTGTTGCTTGAATTAGGTTAACTCTCCTTTAATAAAATGTTATGTCAACATTAATGTGATATAGTTTTTTTTAAACCAAAAAGTGAGTCCAACGGACAAGTAACAAGTAAGACATATTATCATAAATCTATAACAATAGATCTCACTATTAAGTAAGAGTAGTGTTCACTTTTTGATTAATTTAAAAATACTAATTACGTGATAATAGATTATATTTTTATTTAAAAATATTAAAATAATATCATTTCAATATTAACGTGATATTTAACTGATAAAGAGTTAGGCCTCTTAAATTTTTCATTTATTTAACGTTTGATTTGAACCTTTTAAAAATTTAAAAGTTTAATTTATTCATCCTAAAATATTAGTGTTTAAATTGTATTTTTTTTTTTGGATATAAAGGCAAAACTAAGCTAAAGCAAAAGTCGACGGTACAAAACTTCGTGTTGGTCGCGACGGAGGAAATCCGTGAGAAGACCCGGCGGCTTGCGCACGACATGCAGGCCCAGTCCAAACGTTACTGCGAGCGCAGCCAATCAATCCGCACACTGGTTGCCTTCACGATAAACGTGCTGGAACCTCACCTCCCACCTGCGGTAGATCAAGTCCAGAATACCTGCAATTAAAACATGAGGTTCTGTGAGTATCCTGGGAGAGTCTAATACTAAATTAAGGGCCTCGAGAGAGTCCACTTCGACTACGAGATGTCGATGGCCCTGCGCCCAGGCGAGCTGAAGCCCGGAGTAGACACCCCATAGTTCCGCAGTTACGGATGTCCCCTCCCCAATGTTGTGGGTAAAGCCACCACACCACTATCCCTGGCTGTCCCGGATTAGACCCCCAGCAGTGATATGGTTGTTGTGCCGGTTAACGGCCCCATCCGTGTTCAATTTGACCCACCTAGTCGGTGGTGCTTGCCAGCTGATTGGCTGACCCTGATCCAGCCCCTGCTGTGGAAACACTCGAGCCTCGAGGAGGTTCGCGCGCTCAATCCAATGAACATAATCCCAAACATACCGCGCTCCTTGAGCCGGCCAGGTGAACCCGTCCTCAAATATGCTTTTGTTTCGCCACTTCCATAAAAACCAACAAGCTATTCCAAAGACCTGCGGCCAGCCAGTCTGATTAACAGTAGCTCTGGTCCTAAGGTTAGCCATCAGCCAGCCCACCGCCGCATTATGATCAAATGTAGGGGTCATGATGGGCACAGAGAATTGCCTCTAGAACGCGTGTACCCGTTGGCAATCCCTTAAAACATGCAAGAGAGATTCCTCGAGCCCACAAAAGTGGCATTTGTTGTCCGCGGAGAGATGGCGAAGCACGCGTTATTGGTTGGTGAGGAGCTTGTCCTTAGCCACCAGCCAAAGGAAGGACCTAATGCGTTGCGGCCCTGACCATTTCCAAATGATGTCCTAATCTCTGGGGTTAACTACCAGGTGCAGGTCCTCGATGAGATCATAAGCAGAAGCGACCGTAAATCTCCAGTGTGGGGTAGGGCCCCAGAAGACGGAGTCAGCCTCCGCGGGAAGTTGGCTAGGTTGAATGTGCGCGAGAGCTAGGCACACTGTATTAGGCAGATGCCGGTGAATAGGACTCTAGTGCCATTCACCAGTGTTAGTGATATAATCCGCCACAGTTTTGGAGAGGTCGCTATCCTGGGGAGGGGCAATAGCTAGATCAATAAGGGGACCCCAATCGTGCAGCCAGTTGTCTAGCCAGAAGCAGATGCGTTGCCCATTGCCCAAGGTCCAAGATGTCCCACGGCAGACAACAGGCCAGGCTGTAGCAATACCCCTCCAGCAGGCGGAGGCATTCCCCCGAGTGACCGAGCACGGAAGGGACTGAGGATCAAAGCAGTATTTAGCGCGCAGAACACGGACCCATAGCGCAGTCTGGTTGGTAAGAAGTTCCCACCCCAGTTTCGTGAGGAGAGCGTCATTCGTAGTGCGTAGGCTTTTAATCCCTAGACCCCCAGCGGCTTTAGAGCGGCAGACGTCCTCCCATTTGACTAGGTGCACTTTCCTCTACGGGGTCGTCGAGCCCCAGATAAAATCTCGCATATTCTTTTCAATCTTATCGAGGAGCCACACAATTTGCATCGTATAAGCAGGTAAAGCGGCGATGACTGACTGAGTGAGAGTTACTCGACCTGCGAGGGAGAGGGAACGGCCTTGCCATCCTGAGAGGCGGTGTTGAATTTTCTCTAGGATGTGATGATAGGTTCGTTTGTTGATTCGCTCATGCAGTAAAGGAACGCCTAAATATTTTCCCAGATTTGTTGTACTCGAAACTTGCAAGGTCTGGCTTAGTCTGTCTCTCGTAGTCCGCGAGACATTAGCAGCGAGGAAAACCTTGGTTTTATCCATATTGACTCGCTGGCCAGATGCCTGGCAAAAAGCTGCCATTGTACGCCTAATAACCTAAATCTGGGCATCCTCGGCTGCTGCAAACAAAACAAGGTCATCTGCGAAGAATAGGTGGGATATGGGAGGGCCGCCGTGGCTTAACTTGATCGGCTTCCAACTATCTTGGGCTACTTCCTTAGCGATAAGATGACCTAAACGTTCCAGGCACAACACGAACAGGTACGGCGATAGCGGGTCTCCTTGACGGAGTCCCTGCGAGGGGGTAAAAGGCTCAAAGGGAACACCTTGCCACAGGACTTGCATAGAAACCGTAGTCACACATTACATGATAATGGAGATGATGGATTCTGGCAAGCCAATGTCAGAAAGAGTATCGCGTATAAAAGTCCAATTGAGGGTATCGTAAGCCTTGGCCAAGTCCACTTTGAGCGCTAGGTACCCCGTCTTTCCTTTAAACTTACCCATCGAGTGTATAATTTCTTGAGCGAGGATGATATTGTCGGTAATCTTGCGTCCAGGAATAAAACTGCATTGATTGGCCGCCACGAGGCTATCCATAAGGGGTTGCAAGCGATGCACCAGCGCTTTCGAGATGGTTTTGTACAGGACCGTACAGAGACTGATGGGGCGGAAATGGGACATAATGAAAGGAGAGGGGACCTTAGGTATGAGAACTAGGAGAGTATGGTTCAGTTCGGGGTCCCAGCGTTCCGATTGCAAAATTTGTTGGAGATAATTCACCACCGAAGGGCCGAGGGTTTGCCATTGGCTTTGGAAGAAAAGCGCATTGAAGCCATCCACTTCGGGAGCTTTTGTAGGATTAATCCCAAAAATTGCATTGCGGATCTCCTGATCTTGGATTGGGAGTGTAAGGTCGTGCAGACGGTCCGCGGAAAGTTCAGAAAAAGCGCTTGTGATCTGAAACGGAGTAGCCGGAGGGTCGTTGCTCTTATAGATTTGTTCAAAATACTGCTGGGAAAGACGTCGCAACGCGTCGGGGTCCGTCACAAGAGCCCCATGGTAGTCTTTGAGGCGCGTAATAGTGGTTTGCTTCCTTTTAGTAAGAGTGAGGGTATGGTAATACCTCGTGTTACGATCTCCTTTGGATATCCAGTTACATCTCGCCTTCTGATGCCAGCTAAGTTCCTCCTCGCTCATCACCTGCATCAACTCCTGACTAAGCTGATCTTCAAGGGCCAGCAGGAAGTCCTGGTTAGTTTCAGTCATGGAACGTTGGATACCGGCTAGCCGGGTGAGCAGACGGTTCTTCCTGTAGGAGATGCTGCCTACTTCATTCGTACTCCAGGACGTTAGTTTATGAGCTAGGAGCTTGAGACCCTGAGGGACAGACCCCTCTACAGGGGACCAGTGGGTTGCTACCATCTCCGCGAAGTGGTTCCTGGTGATCCAAGCATTCTGAAAACGGAAGCTAGGGGATCGTCGGGGCCGAATAGGATGGGCAGTAAAAGAAATGAGGAGGGGCCTATGATCTGATCCTAGAAAAGGCAGATGACAGTTAACGGTGGTGGGGAAGGTTGCTAACCAGGCGGTGGAGCCAAACACTCTATCGAGCCGAGCTTGGACTTGGCCCTGTCGCCATGTATATTTAGACTCGGAGTAACCTAAATCGTGGAGGTCATGACCATTGACCCAGTCTCGAAACTGGGGCGACACTACCCAAGCATTTGTCGCGCCCCCCCTTTTCTCCGATCGATCCAGCTTAGCATTGAAATCTCCGCCGATGAGCCAAGGCCGCGAAGAGGTAGGGCAGAGGCGATTGAGAATAGGCCAGAGTTGGTTTTGGGTGGTAGCTTGAGGACTAGCATAGACTATAGTTAACTCAAAAAAACAACGGTCGAGACGGACTGTGGTATGAATAAATTGACGATGGGCTGCAACTATCGATAGGTCAAAGGGTTTGGACCAGAGGAGCCAGATACCTCCCGAGAACCCCACCGCTTCGACTCGGAAAGAATACTCAAAGCCGAGTTGTTTCAAGACAGTCTCGACTCTAGGACCCCTAATGCGAGGTTCCAAGAGCGCCAGTAAACCCAGTTTATGAGTGCGAATATGATTACGTAAGATAAGAAGGAATTTGGGGCTCCCCGCCCCTTGACAGTTCCATATAATTATAGACATAAACATAAGGGAAAAGAAGGAGTCGTACCCTAGGGCTGCACACAATGCTCGCTTGTTGAAGCCACGTCAGTGAAGACTTGAGCAGAGGGTTTCGGCTCCTCTGTCACAGTATGGGCTGGGGGTACGGAATCTGCCATCAACTGATCGGAAGGAGGGTTCGTCCCGGGAGAGGGGCGTGCTCGGGGTCCATTCTCGACCCCCCCGTCTACCATGCCCTCCATGAGTTGGGGTGGGTCTGCAGGGGAGCAGGTTTCGAGACCCGAGCTAGGGCATAGGACCTTGGAGTGGGTTGGGATGTCGACGGCAATATGACGGGCGGAGGTCGTTGGTTGAAGTTGGGCCGGAACAAAGAGTGGGAGGGGGGCAGCTGTGGGTTCATTGGCCTGGAGGCTGGACTGCTGGCCTATCTGGAAGAGCCAGAACCATCCAGCTGGGTGGGCCTTCGGAGGCCTGCAGTCGACGCCAACTTGGAGCGTCGTCTGGGTTGGGACTGAAACCCATGTTGCTGGGCCGGCGGACGCGCCATGTGACCTGCTGGAGTAGCCGTTGGAGAAGTTGGCGCCGTACGCGCCTATCCCTTCCATCCCGCCTCTGTCACAAACGTTGGTCTGGCGCCTACACCGTTAGGTAGTATCCGTTGCCTACTGGATCCATCATCGTCCTTCCTGGTTGCCGGTGGTGGGCGTGACCGACGTTGCACCAAGGTCCAGGGTCCATACCCTGTGTCGACTTCCGAAGGTGTTGCTCGAGCTGCGTCTTCCGTCCCTGCCTGGGCTCCCTGAACGGGAGCTGGTTTGCCTGGGTTCGGTGGTGATGGAACAGTCTCTCCCGCCCTCGTCTCCAGACAGACTTTAGAAGTATGACCCACTCACCCGCAAGCGAAGCAGAGAATGGGGAGCCCCTCATATGCGACCAGCAAGGTCTCACCGTCGAGGGTAACTTAGGACCTGAGAGGGGAGCTCAGATCAACCTCAACGGCGACCCTGGCATATCGTCCACTTTGCGCATTACGGGTTGCTTCATCGATCCGAACAGTCTTCCCCACCAAATTTCCGAGCGCCTTGAGGATGAGCGGATGGTAATGGGCAATAGAGAGCTCCAGGAAACAGACCTAGACGACGGCGCTGGTAACGGTCCCTGTTATGGCCGGAATTCTAGCGACCAGCATTGGACGGTTAAAACCTGTCCAAAGATAAGCCATGGGCCATCGGTTAGGGCGTGATAGAAGTCGGCTGCGTGGACGAATTTAACGAGAAAAAACTCGTTCTCCAGGTCGACGAGTTTCATGGGACCACTCGGTGCCCACATCGTCTTCAACCTCTGCTGCAGGAGACGAAAGCCTATGCGCCGTCCCAGAAGCTTCACCACCACCGCCTATTCCCACTGCTTGTCGAGTTGGGTCTTGGAGCGCTGTGAGAGGACGAGGCCGGCTTCGTGCTCACTAGGGAGGTGCACAATATCACCGTCTTCGAGCTCTACTGGCTCCTCCTCCGGCCATGCATCTCCCTCCGAATGGATGTCTGCCCTGTCTTCACCGCGTACCGCGGCATTGTAAGTCATAGGCGGGGTAGTTGGGTTGTCCTCCGTCCCTGTTCCGCTCCGTTTCGCATGGTGGCCCTCCTGGCCAGCGTGCTCCATGTCGCTTCCGATGGCCCTTCTGTCGAAGAGTATACAGCAGGGTTCGAGCGTACGAGGAAAGTAATCTGTCGCAATAGTGGGTTGTCACCTTTTCTCTAGATTCTCGCACTATTTTATTCTCCTTTTCTAAATTGTATTTTATTATTACCGTTGAAGCTCAAATCGTACTATTGTCCAAGACATAAACGAATATAAACTGAAACATGAAGTTGTCCAACAACAACTTTCACCCCGCCGTATTTGATTTTTCAAATTTGTCTGAAGTTCCAACCCGATCAACAAAAGTAGCTTATTTATTGAGAAGTAAATAAATAGTAAATATGTTTCAATAAGTCAACCAATTTAAAAAAAATGAGAAAAATGCATATAACTAAGGGATATGTTAATAAATTCACATATATAGCTTTTTGTTTGGTTTCAAAACAAGAGTGTTTCAAGCATTTGAAAGAATCCAGACCCACTTAGAATTGTAGGGTGAATGCTCTAAAACACCTGTCCGATTTTCTCTCCAGTAAAATTTGGAAACCTCTCCACAAAACACGGCTTTAAATTTCATTTCTGAAATGTTTATCATATATGGACGAAATTAGTGATGTAATCCCTTCAATAGATATAGTTTTGTATATTGTCGCTCCACATCATCGACAGGTTTGCAAATTGATTGGGGAAAAATGACACCTCATAAAAATAACAAGGTAGGAAACTACTGTTGCATCATTTGTTCAAACATCATACATGTTATATTCAGTAAGCAAAGAAACAAAAAACTATTCAATTAGAAGAGAGCGAAAAGAAAAAATAGATATACATGTCTAACGTAGACGAGAGACTCAAAGTAAGAGAAAAAGATGTGAGCTTGGTGGAAAAAATTAATCTTTGATTATCAGATGAAAGAAAAAAATCAAAAATTAATTACATTAAAAAACTAAAGATTCTTTATAAACTAAAAGTCATAATTGACTTTTTATGTTGGTAGTTTTAATGTCGTTATCACTTATCAGTAACTCGTCTACAAAAAGCTAAGTATGAACCTCATTAAAAGAACTATTTAAAGAACTCGTATCCTCTTTCCAATGAGTCCAGATCTTCTGTCCAATTTTATAGTGTCTTATTATGTCCCATAAAACTCAGCTATTTATTTATGTGAGTTTCACGTGGGTCCCGTATAAATACATGTGAGACCCACATAAATAAATGGTTGAGATTCATGGGACATAATAAAATACCATAAAATTAGACAGAAGATTCTGTCTCCTCTCCGGTAACCCTTATATGAGCATAAGCAAGCACGTTTAGAAGCAATTCCATAAGGGCACTATTTACCCAATTTACTCCACTTTTCCATGGAGCTACTCTCCCTCTTACAAATCCCTTTCATCTCCCTAGTACTTGCCTTCGTAGTTTTAAGGGCGTGTACAAAATCAAGAAACAACAACAGTTTCACGTCGACCAAGCTATTGCCAGGTCCACAGCGGCTACCAGTAATACGTAACCTACATCAGTTTGCTGGCGGCCATTTACCCATCACATACTAACAAAATTAGCCAAGAAATATGGACCTATTATGCATCTTGAACTTGGCGAAGTTTCCACCATTTTTATTTCTTCGGCAGAACTTGCAAAACAAGTGATGAAGAATCAGGACTCCATCTTTGCCACAAGGTTGTCAACATTGGTGGCCTATGCCTAATAAAACAAAAAATATGGTTGGCTAATTCTTCTACCTATAAATAGGTAGGAGATAAACAAAGAGGGATATCGGCAAAACAATAAGAGAGACATCAGGCGAGAGAGAAAAAGAGAGAGATAAAAATATTTTGTGTATGTTTGTGAGTGTAGTTTTCTCCTTGTAATTCTCCAATTTTTTCAATAGTAAAATTTTTCTATCCTTGCCCGTGGTTTTTATCCTAATTTAGGAATTTTCCAAGTGAAAATCTATGTGTTCATTACTAATTCTTTAGTCCTATTTAGCTGAAAACTTGCTCTAATCCGCTCAATTTTCATGGCAAGTGGTATCAGAGCGAGGCGAGAAAATTACAACAAATTTGTTGGCGTGATCCATTCAGAGTTCCCGCGAGCACAGTAAAAGTTGGTGAATAGCAACCACAAAAGGTGACAACTGTTCATGCATTTATTTTTGCAATAAATAACTGTAATTCAAGTATATAGTACTATTTATGTATACGGTACTATTCACATAAATGGTATTGTTCATATATAAAAGTACTATTCACATATACCGATACTGTTCATACATACAAATACTATTCACGTGAAATAGTGGGAGCTAAATTCTGTTCGTGATAGAAGCAATGGTAGCAAAATTTGAGATTAAAAAGTTCAATGGGAGTAATTTCTCATTGTGGAAGTTGAAGATGAAGACTATCTTGAGAAAAGATAATTGTCTGGTGGCCATTAATGAATAGCCAGCTGTAATCCCAGATGAAAAGTGGAATGAGATGGATGGGAATGCTATTGCAAATCTTCATCTAACACTAGCAAATGGGGTGTTGTCAAGTATAGAAGAGAGGAAGACGGCAAAAGAGATTTGAGATCATCTCACAAAACTGTACGAGGTCAAATTACTCCACAACAAAATTTTTCTGAAGAGGAAACTAGACATTTTACACATGACGGAATTCACTTCAGTGATGAAGCACTTAAATACTTTAAATACTCTATTTTCCCAACTCACATCATTGGGGTACACAATAGAGATAAGTGAACGAGCAGAACTTCTACTCCAAAGTCTACCAGATTCGTATAATTAACTCGTCATCAATTTAACAAACAACACAGACACTCTAGTCTTCGACAATATTGTAGCTACTATTCTAGAAGAAGAGAATCAACGTAAAAGTAAGGAAGACAGGCTGGCAAATTCACAACAAGCGGAGGCCTTGGTGGTGACGAGAGGAAGATTAATAGAACGTGACCTAAGTGGGAGTCATAGTCATGGTAGATCGAAATCCAGGAGTAAGAAGAATTTCA
>JAOSBN010000178.1:4441678-4455203 GCA_027563595.1 Erythroxylum suave | reverse complement strand
TCTTTGACCTTATACGTGTACATAGGTATGAGGGTTTCAGATTAAGTAGTTGGGTTCCGGATTTGGGATCCAACACTTTGAATCAGTCGGCTTAGTGTTCCTGCATTTAAAACTATGACACGCACAAAAGTGGGCCCTAGGCAGGGGCCCAGCTCGCCCCTGCCCAGGGCCGGGGCTTATCACATGGTTTTAGTGTTCCAAAAATTAAGGGATAGTTGAATATATATTGTTGGGTACATGAACCATCCTGTTTAAAAGGTATTATCGGGAGTTGAAGGATAGTGTGCGTGAACTACAGATCTAGTGATGATACTTTCGTGACTATTTAGTTGTGTATGATTTCTTGGTTGTGTAGGAATTTATTATTTGTCTCTTCTCAAGTGTCTTCTTGAGTGTTGAATTATTTGTTTGATCTCTTGAGTGATTTATTCATTATTCTTGCCTTAAAAGATCGTTGAGAAAAATCCTATGGTGAGGTTAACATGAATCGGTCGTGTTAATGGGTGTGAATCACTTTCACGGGTAGTGATGACGAGTGGTAGTTCAAGGGTCTTAAGTGATGTCGACTTATTAAAGCCTTGTGTAAAACTATCATTATCTTTTGATGAAAGTATTAATCTAGGTAAGGGCCCTGCAGACATAGGCAAGGTGTGCCAAACTGCTTTAACAAATATTGGTGTTGATTTATTTTGTTGCATTTTAATTCTTTTGATTTTTTATTGTGCTAGAAACAACTGTCGTAATTCGAAGAGTTTGCAAAACTAATACACCCCTATGGTTCTTTCATTTGGTATCAGAGCAAGATCACCTAATCAGAACTTGCTTACAGCAAGTTAGTGTAGATCCGTGTTTCGCAAACATGACTACAAAAGAAGGTGCATTAATTGCCAGGCCACCTTTGTTGGATGATTTTAATTATCCTGTATGGAAAGCACATATGAGAGTTTTTATTGAGGCACATAAAATAAATGCATGGAATTTAGTGTTACATGGTTGGACACATCTAGTAATGATTGATGACAAAGGAGAAGTAGTACTGAAAGACCCATCTGAATGGACAAGAGTTGAAAAATAGAGAGCCTTTAGAAATTCTCAATCCATGCATGCCATTTTTAGTGTTATGGATGAAGGGTTTCTCAATGATATCAGCTTATGAATCGGCTAAAGAAGCATTAGATACTTTGCAGATTATACATGAGGGATCAAAAGCTGTGATAGCCTCAAAACTTCAAATGTCAGCTGTGAGATTTGAAGAACTGAAGATGAATGACAGTGAGTTAATTGAAGATGAGAGATTGTGCGATATAACAAATCAAGCGCATCAACTTCGGAAGAAATACTCTAACTTGAAATTAGTAAAGAAGACGCTAAGATCACTACCTTTAAGATTTAATCTAAAAATTGCAACAATTAAGGAGGCTCATGACATTTATGACTTGTCATTGGAGAATGTAATTGAGATTCTTACCAATTTCAAAATGAATTGTTAAGGAGCAAATAAGAAAAGAGCAAAGGATTGGCACTATAAGTTAAAATTGAAAAAGGAATAAATGATATAGAAGATGAATCCGACGAGCAACAGGATCTAGTTTTGTTAACACAAAATTTCAATAAGTAGCTGAAAATAGTGAAAAAGGACAGACTCGAATTCAGAAAAATACGGCAGGAGTTCATCGAATAAAAACTTTAAACAACAAGTCAAAACTCAAAAGGGTGAAAGAAAAACAAAGAGAATTCAATACTATGAGTGTTAAGGCTTTGGACATGTGTAAGTGGAATGTGATAATACACTAAAGAAGAGAAAAGTGAAATCCTTTACGAGCACTTGGAGCGAAAATGAATCCAAAAATGAGTATGGTAGTGAAGAAGATATTGTGAATAGTGCTACATTAGTTGCTTTATACAGTAAAAGTCCAGTTGCCTGTTTAGCATTAACCAAGAAGGAAGTAATTGATGATGAAAAAGTCAGCAAATTCGAAAATTTTGAGAAAAATACAGATGAATCAGCTCCAAGGTCGATATCAGATTATGACAGTGATGACAATAGTTCAAATGATCAAAAGGAGAATATTTACAAAGCTTACGAATTAATGTACCCCAAATGGGTATAAACATGTAAAAAGAATGAAAAGTTGATTGAAGAAAACTTATTTATGAAGAACATTATTCGTGGCTTAAAGAAGAAATTGATGTCGACACTAGCTGAACTTAATGAAGCAAAACTGAAATTGGTCAGTATCAAAAAGGGATTGAGGATGTTAAATGGTGGCACAGAGAAGTTAGAAAAATGATTGGAAATAGGTAAGATAAAAGAAGATCTTCAAGGCATTAGCTACAAAGTTGAATGTTCTAAAGTGAATGATGAGAAAATTAATGTGTCCAGATATGAGAAAATCAATGTGTCCAGATCTATCCAAGAAGAAATTTAAAAAAAAAATTGAAGAATTGTTCCAACATGTCATTTTTGCAGAGTTATAGGACACATAAGACCAAGGTGTTACACGTTACTACAGATGTTGTTCCAAAGAACCCAAAACCGAAGGAGCATTCATTCCTCACACAATTTCCAGCAACAATCTATAGTTTCGAAGCACACTTGGGTTAAAAGAGTCAACTACAAGCTTTCGTAGCTCTTAAATCTATGAAGGTGACTTCGCAGAATGGTTGGTATTTTGACAATGGATTTTCATGTCATATGACAAGAGAGAAGAGCTACTTATCCAATTATCAAAGTTGTATAGATGGATATGTGACATTTGGAGATGGAAAGAAAGCTTCGGTAGTTGGTAAAGGGATGTTAAACGTGGATGGACTGCCACATATAAAAAATGTACTCCATGTCGATGGATTAAAAGCCAATTTGGTAAGTATAAGCTAACTTTGTAATGATGGTTTATCGGTTAAAATTACAGGTGATGAATGCAAAGTGCTAGCTAAGCAAGAAGAATGCATTGAGTGGAAAACAATCAGCAGACAATTGCTATATGCTACAGGTCATCAACACCTGCAATTCAGCCTCTTACGACAATAATATAGAGTTATGGCATTAAAAGCTTGGACACATCAACTATAACTCATTAGCAAGTTGAAGAAGTTGGAAGTGGTGAAAGGTTTACCCTCAATGAACAAAGAAGACAAATCGTTATGTAGTGCATGTCAAATGGGTAAGCAAATTAAAGTGTCACATAAAAAGGATAGATTTGTTACTTCCTCACATATACTTGAGTTAATTCATATGGATTTGGTTAGTCCAAAAGAACATGATAACATTGATTGGATGAGATAATTTCTAACTTGTGTTGATGACTATTCTAGATATACTTGGGTATCATTTTTTAGAGATAAATCACATGCTTTCAAGGCCTTTAGAAGCTTATATGTGCAGGTTATGAATATGAAAAATATGGCAGTGCTGAGAATTCGGTCAAATCATAGAAGGGAATTTGAAAATGCAAGCTTCAATGAGTTTTGTGATGAATATAATATCATGCAAGCATTTTCAACACCTAAAACTCCACAGCAAAATGAACTTGCCGAAAGGAAAATAGAATCCTTCAAGGAATGGCCAGATCTATGTTGAATGGTGGAAAGATATGTATAAAATTTTGGGCCGAAGCAGTCAACATAGAGTTTATCTTAGAAACATTTTAAACAAGACATGTTATGAACTTTGGAAAGGAAAGAAACCAGATGTGAGTTACTTTCATGTGTTTGGCAGTAGATGCTACATTCTTAGAGACCAGGAACAACTCAAAAAATTTGAGAGCAAAAGCGATGAAGGGATCTTCATTGGTTATTCAACTCGTAGCAAAGCATATCAAGTGTTTAATCAAATAACCAAGAAAGTGTAAGAATTTGTAAATGTGGTGACAGATGAGGTATCAAGTGTATGCTATAGAGGCAGAAGAAAACATGCAAAATCAGTCTTGCGAACCAGCTCAAACAAGCAACAACACTACAACAAAAAATTTCCCAAATCTGCAGTAAATTGTTGTTGAGGAACTAACCACACAAACTGAAGATTTGGTAGTTACTTCGAATGAGGGATCTTTCAAGATACTTGATGTAGAAATAGTCCTATTAAATAGTCAAAACTTGAGAGAAACCAATCTAAACCAGGATCCTTCATCACGAATCTGAAGAAGTCATTCAGTAGAAAATGTTATTGGTGATATCAACAAAAGAAGAAAAATAATAGGAAAAAAAGAGTTTATTATTGAGAACTTGCTAGATAGTTGCGTTATACCTATCGGCCCCCAACTTTTTTCGTTGAATTAAGCATGATATGTTATGGAATAAGCATGGAATTTGATTTTTTTTTCCTTAGAATGAATGAAGTTGTTAAGCATGATTTAAATAAATTATGAGGTCATGATAGACTTAGTATTGAAGTTTAATTATTTATTTAAATGTTAGTAGGATTTTCTTTCACTAGTTAGTGAAATTAATACATTAAGAATGAATTAAGGGCATTTTTGGCATGTCACTTAAGTTTAGGAAACAAGAAGTATTAAAGGAAAGGTAAAGTGGACTTTTAGCATTCATTAAGGGTAAAAAGGGAAAAGGAAAGTGTTTTCTTGGTTATTAGAAGAAGAGAACACGTGAATTGAAGAGAGTGAAGTGAGAGAAATGAAAAAAAGGAGAAAGAAAGGAGAGAGAGTCGTTCATGAGAGAAAAGAAAGAAGAAGCAAGTTAGGTTTCATCTTTTCTTAGTCTTCAAGAGTGATTTTGAGGTTGTTCAAGAAGAGGAAAAGAAAGAGGAAGAGAAGAGCTTCCATTTATATTTAAGATAAGGACTTAATTAGGTGGCGTGCGAGTATAACTCTATAATATAATAAAATTTTATATAAAAATATTTTTATTATATTCTAAGATCTATGAATCATAAATGGCCATTACCCACTGGTCACTTAACACTTTCCTTAAAATAAAGCAAGGAAGGAATGACGCTAGGGCCCCGTTTGGTTGGTAGGAAAGTAAAGTGAATTTGGAGTTTGATTCTTCGAAAAAAAAATCTGTGGAAAGTAAAGATATTCACATGTTTGGATACTTATAAAAATTCTAATATAAAAGTTGGGTGAATTCTTATTATAGTGTTTGGTATGTAACAGTAGTTCATGGAATGTAATTTAATTTTGACTTGTGTTTCCACTTATATCCCTACAAACCGAATAAAAATTGAAATCGTAAAATTTTTAGATTTTGCTGCAGTCGTTTCTGACACAATCAGAAATTAGAAAAATTAAATTCATAAATATAAATCAATATCAATAATTGTTAACGCAGTTCGACATATCTATACCTGCGGGATCCTTACCCAACTTCATTCTTTCACTAACGACAATAGTTTTAAACAAGGCTTTATTGAGCCGACATCACTCAACCCTTGACACTATCCCTCGTCCTCACAACTCGTGAAAGAACTTCAATCCAATATTATGACCGCCTCGTACTAACCTTAACAGAGGATTTTCTCAAACAATTTTTAATGATAATGAAACAAACTAAACCACTCTAAGTGATTAAACAAAATTCAACAAAAATGAAAACACTTGAGAAAGAAAAGAAGAATAACTTCCCGATAGGTTCAACTCTACTGAAATATTTCTAAAAGTTGTCACCACACATTATGGGCTGATTCACACAAATTCTAGTACCAATTCACAAAGCAGCAACGACATCAATAGTGCAACCAACAACCAACCTTAAGCAGAAGATAAATACAATCCACAAAATAACCCAACTGTGAAGAACATCAACGATACAACCAAAAAGGAAAGCATAGCAAGACCCACGGCCAAAGACTCAATCAATAGATTCAAATTCCTAGCAAATTCGAATTGCCCAGCAAATGCACGTAAGGACATAAACAAAAAAAATACAACTACAACCCCAACCTTTACGACAATGATGTCTTTTTAGCAATGATATAGTTTTTCTGCAATAATCAAAAGAGAACAACAATGGAAGACCATCATAGACACACACACACCTTCACCCAATCACACACTCCTTCTTTATAATCGATACCTTCTTTCTAAGTAAAGCCCTTTGTGACAAGACGAGCCTTGCATCTTTCTATATTGCCTTTTGAATCCCTTTTGGTCTTAAATATCCATTTACAACCAATTGGTTTCACACCTTTAGGCAACGAAACTAGATCCCAAACATCATTGTTGCTCATAAACTTAATTTCCTCATCCATTGCATCAATCCACTTTTGAGAATTAGAACTCACAATGGCTTCATAGAAGTTGATTGGATCATCTTTTACTATGCCAATGTCCATATTATGCTCATGGAGAAAGACAATATAATCATCTTGAATTGCCCTTCTCCTTTCTCTAATGGATCTCCTTAATGGCACTTGTTCTTGAGGTTGTTGAGTTTGTCCCTTAAGTATATTCAATTGATCGTGAATAGGAAGATGTTCGATATTGTCTTGTTGTTTTGAAGTTCCTTCTTGAACAATGTAAGGAATAATATCTTGATCATGAGCAATAACAACTATAGGAAGAGAAACAAATTCCTCTTCAAAGACAAAGTCTCTAACCTTATTTTTATCTCCCCCTTCTGACTTAACATTCTCAAAAAATTCCTGTCTTAAAAATTGATTTATTTGTGGGATCATAAAATTTATACCCCCATGATCGTTCAGAGTATCCAAAAAAGTAGCTACTAGTTGTTCTTGAGTTCAGTTTCCTTTCATTTGGTCTATAAGGCCTTGCCTTAATCGGACAACGTCAAATGTGAAAGTGCTTTATACTAGGCTTTTTGCTTGTCCATAATTCATAAGGGGTTTTAGTTGTTGCCTTAGTTGGAACTTTGTTAAGAATAAAAGTTGCGGTCTTTAATGCCTCTCCCCAGAGCGAATCTGGTAAGATAGTACGAATAATCATACTCCTTACCATGTTCTTAAGTGTTCTATTTTGTCTCTCAGCAACACAGTTCATGTTAGGATTCCCTGGCATAGTGTACTGTGAGGCAATACCGTATTCCTCTAGGAATTTGGCAAATGTTCCTAGACATTGTTCACTGGAATCGTCATATCTACTGTAATATTCACCACTACGGTCTGATCTGACATTTTTAATCCTTTTGCCAATTTGATTTTCAACTTCAACTTTAAAAGGTTTTAACATATCCAGTGCCTGTGACTTCTAATGAATGAGATAAAGTTACCCATAACGTAAATAATTGTCTATGAATGTAATAAAATACCTTTGACCATTCCAAGCAGGTATAGGAAATGACCCACAACTATCTGTATGTATTAGTTCTAAAACATCTACAAATCTTTTGTCACCCAATCTCTTTATGTTTATTTGCTTCCCCTTAATACACTCAATACAAACTTCAAATTTTGATATAGCAAGTGGATCAAGAATTCCATCTGATATAAGCCTTTCCATTTTTTGTTTAAAGATATGCCCTAAATACTTTTGCCATAATGAAGCAGAATTGTCATTTGTCAATTTTCTTTTGGTACCTCGTGAATTAAAATGCAAGGATTTATTAGATAAGGCACCTGTATCAAGCAAATATTATCAATTCTGGATAAAGAACCTGAACCAATAAGTTTTGAATCTTGGAAAAGACTAAATTGTCCATTTCCAAAAGAACAATAATAACCAATATTGTCCAAAACAGAAATAGAAACCAAATTTGACCTAAAAGATGGCACAACAAAAGTCTCTTTCAAATCCAAATAATTTCCAGTCTTTAATGATAACCTAAAAGTCCCTACTGCCTTAACTTCTTCATTACCCACATAGATGTATTTTTCACCATCACTGGGTTTTCGTCAGCTCAGGCAACACTGCATGGACATACTTATTTGAGTAGTAGCATCAGAATCTATCCACCAAGTGTATTTAGGTACTGAAATCAAATTGACCTCAGAACAAATCAAAGAAAGAAGTGTACCTTTCTTTGCATGCCAAGCATTATACTTGGGACACTTTTTTTTCAAGTGAGAAGTACTTTCACAAAAGTAATAACTAAAGCTCTTAGTCTGTCATTTTAATTCCTTATGTTGCTTCTTTTGTGATGCTTTACCTGCAACTTCCTTATCTTTCTTTCTTTTCTTCATATTGCCCTTAGAATTGGACGTCAAATAAGCACTTTCAACTTTCTCTTGCTTCAATCTCTCTTCTACTTGCACATAATGTGAAATGAGCTCATTAACAGTCCATTTCTCCTTTTGATAGTTATAACTGACCTTAAATTGACTGAATTGTGTGGGAAGAGAGATCAAAACCAGATGTACAAGTAAATCTTACGACAGCTGTAACTTTAGTGCCTTTAGTTTGAAAGCAAAATGAGACATTTCTAGAGTGTACTCTCCGATGCCTGCCATCACCTTTATACCTCATAGAAACAAGTTTTGTTAAAACAACACTTGTTTCCACCTTTTCGTTTTTAGCAAAAAGTTGCTCGAGTTCCTTAAGTAACAATTTGGCATCCTTTTCTTCAGACATTGTGCCCCTAAAAGTTTCTAGAATTGCATGCTTCATGATCATAAGACTCGTGTGATTTGAGTGTTCCCATCTTTCCCAATCCCTCTTTTCATCAAAGGAACTTACATCCATAAGGGTAGGTGGTTGCTCAATCCGAAGAGTAAGATCTAGATCCATGCAACCAAGAATGATCATAATGTTCTCCTTCAAAATGTTGAAGTTTGTGCCATTCAGCACAGGAATAGAGTTGATGTTGGCATATATAGAAACAGCAGATATATTAACTAGATCGAGAACAAAACAAACAAGATAAGCTCACAATTAAAATCTGAATGCTCTATAATTAATAAATTCAAATAATGGCAATCCCATCACAAGATACCTAACACAATATTGAGATTTAGTCTTTGGAAATATAAAATAATTTGTAGGTGGTACTCTTGTTGTAGTGATCAAATATTGACAATAAATTCATGAAAAATATAAGTCTTTCTTTGGATCGACTTATAAGTACATAAAAAAATTGACTAATCATCACATAATTATCACTACAAGTATGTTTGAATTTTGGTCAAATAACAACCTTCCTTTAGCCTGATCATTATTCGCATAAAATTCATCCATACACAACCGACTTGATATTTTAAAATTAATTAAGGTTACTTTGGCAACATATTGTTTCAGTCAATTAATTCAAGATAACAATAATAAAAATGACAAAAGTTAAATCTGTTAATTTAACCATAATTGATTTTGATTAAGGCATATACTAAGCCTTTAAAACAAAGCACAAATCAAGACTTTGCATAAACAAAACTTTTAAGACAAAGCCATATAAGACAAAATCTTTGACTTTTCAACACTTTTTGTGAACTTTATAAAGAAAGTACACACAAAAACCGAATTGCAACCAATGTGTTACTCATTCTTCTTCAAAAATTTTTTATTCATTTCCTTTTCTTTCTTAGTATTATTATTAAACATCAAAAAACCTTTAATGAAACAAACTTTTTTAATACAAAGCCATATAAGACAAAAAGCTTTGACTTTTTAACCCTTTTTGCAAACTCTATAAAGAAAGTACACACGAAAACCGAAGTGTAACCAATGTGTTACTCCTTCTTCTTCAAACGTATTTTATTCCTTTCCTTTCCTTTCTTAGTATTATTAGTAAACTTCAAGAAGTCTTTAATGAAGCACCGAAACCGAAAAAGTGGAGACCACCGTCATACTAACCTCACTTCATGGTCCTTAAACGTATATAAACCAAGGCAAAAGCAAGAGAACAAAATTGTTTTCTAAATCCATCGAAATCGAGAATTAGAAGTGGCTAGATTCAGTCCAATAATGAACACAACAAAACCAACATAAATCTGAATCAAGAAAGTAATGAATCCTGACCGAAAACATATAATTTATATTTCTCACTAATCTAACATGACAATGGCTTTGATAACACTTTTAAGATACAAATTTTGATCATGTCAAATTATTAAAAGTAACTAAATAGTGGGAACATACCTAAATCTATCAGAGTAATCATGTATAGGATATTGCAGTTTGTGTTAATCTTCAAAGAGATATCTTTTCGTTATTTTATCTTTTCTTTTGATGGGATTAAAGAAAAGAAAACCCTCAAGTCTCTCTTAGGGACCATAACCATATATTTATATGCTTAGTGTCAATTAGTAATTTGCCCATCATAAATTAGAAATATAATTTCTACACATATCTTGTACCATACTTTAATTAGATGATTTGGACCCAATAACCCAAAACTTTATTAGATTACTTTTATTTGGGTCATACCCTACAATAACCTATGACATTTAATTATACATATATGTTAGTCTACCCAAAAATAAATCCAACAATAACGATATCAATAGTGCAACCAACAACCAACCTTTAGCAGAAGATAAATGCAATCCACAAAATAACCTAACTGTGAAGCACATCAACGACACAACCAAAAAGGAAAGCATGACAAGACCTACAGCCAAAGACTCAACCAACATATTCAAATTCCTAGCAGATTTGAATTGCCCAACAGATTCACGCAAGGACATAAACAAAACAAAAAATTACAACTGCAACCCCAACCTTTACGATAATGATGTTTTTTTGGAAATGATATATTTTTCTGTAATAATCAAAGAGAACAACAATGAAAGACCATCATAGACACACACACACCTTCACCTAATCACTAAACTAACCAATCACGCAACATCCCTCAAATCACCAAAATAATTAAATCAAGGCTTCACCATTCACCCACGGTCGCAATCAATACTCCACCAGGACAATCACAAAGTAGTGCACATATGGAGTCCAGAAGCAAGGTCACACGTACAACTCCAATCAATACCCAACCAAGAGAAAATCACAAAAATCATTCACATATGTTATGCAGATACAGGGTAACGCATGGAAGAAGATACAACTTAGAATCACACACCCAATAATTAAAAATGTCAAAAATTAAATAATGAGATATAATAAATATCTTAACAACCATCAAGGCATAACCAACTATGAAAGTCTTTACCTGAACAACGTATAATTAATGATTCTAAAATATGCTAAAAGGTAGTTGTTAGTTCTTGTATATGATTTGGCCATCCAATCTCATCAGTAAGATATTCATATAATATCCCATCTTCTCTTGGTAAAAATATTGTACTCTCTATGAGTTTTTGGTTCTTTGAAGGGACTTCTCTTCTCTCACTCAGTTGTATAAATTCAAGGTTAAATTACAAGCACCAAGTTCAAATTATTCTGAGTAAGTTCATATAACTTTTTTAACATCTTCAAATATGCTGGTATTATCTTCTAATCATGTCATTACAGGATGCCCATGGGATGACATATAGTAATGCATATCCAATCCATGTGATGTTGAAAAACATATGAGAAGGTCACTGAATAAGATTGCCGGAGTGGTAGTTGGCATAATATTAGAAGTGGAAGAGGTCACTAGCTTATTACAATATACACTAAGGGATAGGTCTTAAGTTGGACCTGTGGTTAGGACTTAGTTGGAGGATGGCAGATCAGGATTACATTAAATTTTTAATATTAATTTTATTGAATATGTCACTTTATTATGAATTACTAATTTATCAAAGTAATGGAATTAAAATACATAATTTACAGATTATTGCATATAATTATTAATTTATCCGGTGCACATCAAGAAAATAACTATTTCTCACGTTATTGTTAAATCAAGAAATCGATATGTACGCTATATATATAATTATTAAATGAACAAATGAAATAGGAAACCGTATATAAAGGAGGAACAAACATGAGGATAATAAGTGACTAACAAAAAACATCACATTTGTGTAGATTGATCAAGATAACATTAGGCATGAGCCTCTGCAGAATTTTAGAGGGATTGTTAGAATATAAGTAGAAGTTTGTCCCATATGGAAAGAAATATGACCTTTAGCATGTATATAAGCCTAGTGAGTCATTCCTCCTATTACCAATTAATTTTAGGAAGGAATCTCATTTAAACTTATATGTGTTCAGTTTATTTGGGCTCAAACTTACATGATTTAACAGGAACGTATTAGAGTCAAAGAACTTTAAATTGAGCATGACTAAGATTGAGCACTTGGAGTATAACTTTTCGAGTCATAAGGTGGCTTCCAACGTTGAGAAGGAGTGTCTTAAGTATCTATGTTCTATTATCCAAAATAATGGAGAGATCAATGAAGACGTTGTTTCCCGTATCAAATCAACGTGGCTTAAATAGAGAAATGTTTCAAGAGTTTTATGTAACAACAACGTATCACTCAAGCTCAATGTTAAATTCTATCATTTAACGACTAGGTTGACCGTGCTCTAGGGGTAGAATGTTAGCTTATCAAACGAGTGCATACTCATAACTTAATGGTGGTAGAAATGAAGATGCTCCATTAAATGAGAAATCTTACCATAAGCGATAAGGTCGAGAATGTAATAGTTAGAGACAAATTAAAGGTGACTAATATCAATGAAAAATTACATGAGATAAGACTTAGGTAGTTTGAATATGTTAACAGTAGACACTTTAATGTTCCATTGAGAAGATGAAAAATAATATATAGTTAGAGATTATAAGAGAAAAAATGAAAGTCTAAGAATAACTAAAGAGAGGTGATTAAAAATGATATAACTACGCTGGAACTTATTAAGGATTACCCTTAATATAAAATTTTGACATACTAGGATAAAAGTAATAAATCTCACAAATAAAGATCATTTTCTTTTCCGTGGATCTTTTAAACATTTTCCTTCAAGGTTTCAAGATTTATATCTTGTATTTAACCTAAACACTTTCCTATTTAGCCTAAATATTTTCTTATAATGACTTATTTGATTTATTTATTTACTTGGCTTCTTCTTTATTTGTGTATTTATTTTATCTTTTACTCTTATCCTTAACCTTATTCTATAATTATTGTATTATTGATTTTATTACTTAAAATTTTATTAATACGTATTTATTTATTTGTTTGTTTTTGTTGTTGTTGTTGTTGTTGTTATTATTATTATTATTATTATTATTATTATTATTATTATTATTATTATTATTATTATTATTATCTTTTATTTCGATTTTTACTTTATGTTTTTTAATTATTATTACTTTATTATATTAATATTTGTATGTGTGTATTTAGAAGATCTATCAGAAATTGTCTTTTTATTCGTAAAGAGTAAACGTTGCGTTTGGTTACTGTCACCAATATGCAGAGACGGAACGAGACGAAAATTTGGAGACAGAACAGAAGAAAAATTGGAGACAGTGAGGTGCTTAGTTGTGATGGACAAAACAGAAAAATCTGTCTCCGTCTCGAGGACAGAAATGTGTTTGGTTGCAGTGGACAGAACATAAAAATAGTGTCAATGACGAAAATGTATCTACAATATAATATGGTTGGAAATATATAAATCATTGATTATTTTATAATTGTATCAATATTTATTTTCAGTGTATTTGTAATATTTTAATTACAATGAAATAATTACAATATAATTAATTAAATTATTATTATTACTTAATTAAT
>JAOSBN010000178.1:4402721-4436496 GCA_027563595.1 Erythroxylum suave | reverse complement strand
ACCAACTACCACGACTTCCCCAAGAGATCAATTCCTGTTCAACGTGTCTGTGCTGTGCCCGTGCATGTGCCTGTGCCTAGCTAGCGTATCAGCAGTCTTCAATTCAATATACTTGCAATAAACGGTTGCTTATACAGTAAACTGAGACCAATCTTTAACTTCAATAAGTCGTCCTCTTCATGCTGATGATAGTTGTCATGCCACTCCCACAAAAGGTTGTCCTCGCCCGCACTGATAGGTATTGACATCCTCAGTGCCGCTCTCCATAGCCTTTGCAATTATGCTTAAACAATGTAGAATTTGCAATAAAAGACGAGAGGTTCAGGTTAGTAACCACAACCAATAACAACACAAACATTGGACACAATCACACACAATTCTCCCTCCTTTTTCCTCCCTCTGTCATTTTTCTGGAGTACCAAAAACCGCTCCAAAGTTAGGAAATATAAGCTTCTCTCTAATGCTTCAGTTCTCAATACCATTGAAATAAATACAAGAGACATGGTCCACAATAGGACTGACCTGATGAACTCCAAAATTCACATGGCATCCCAACTAACCAAAAAATATGCAAATTCTTCCTATGCTCTTGGATAGCAGATAATGAGAAAGAAGGTGTCAAAAGAGAATTCAATAATGTTTTAAAAACCGGATTGAAAGTCTAATCAATAAGATAGAGATTTAATGTTTAAAATGTTCAATAAATATTAAACCGTAATAAAATTAGTTATAAATTGAATAAAATTAAAGAATTTAAAATATAATTGAAGGAGAATATTTTTATCAATTGAAAATTTTCAAATTTAATTATAAAAAGACTGTTAAATAAAAATTAATTAGTTTATTTTAATTTATAAAACTGATTAATTTACAAAATTAATTAAATAATTAATAAACTGATTGGTTATTAATAACAAGAATTATTAAAGTAAATCGAACCAAAAAAAAGAGCAGATTCAATGTTTTCATGGTTAAATCTAATGAAATTTTTTAATCATTAAAATTTAGAATCCAAACTTCCACAGTGGAGCAAGAGAAAAATGAATAGGCTTTACATGAAGATAAAGAGTATATAGGCAACTGCATTAAATAATTAGGGTTTAAGATTTGTTCTACTCGCTGATTATCAATAATTAGCATCTCAAACTCCACGCAGCATTTAGTGATTTTACAGAATTTTAAGTCAAAGCACATATTGCATACTTATTGTGTTATCTCTAAGCCTGTAGAGAGGAACAGAGGCATACCAAATATACATGATGATCAATATGAAAGCACAAGCCATATTGAAATTCAAATGTTAATTAAATTTAAGGTACCACAACCAAAGCATTTAAGTGAAATAAATAAATAAATAACGGAAGTATCCTGATTTACGCAAAAGCAACCAAAGTAATTGAGCGAAATCATTGCTTACCCTTCCCAAGTTCTAATTTCTGAAATCCGCTTGCCAATAGCAAGTACAGGTTCATGGCCAGCCATTCAAAATCCATATATCCTTAGCAATCAGCATACACAATTTTCCTTTGTAATTCAGCCCTTAAAATGGCCATATCCTTAGCAATCAGCTATATTCTTGAATCAACATTTTCCAAGGCTGTCATCTTTCCAACTAAGGAAGATTTGATCAGATGGAAAATTTCAGACAAAATATTACCCCCTAAGAGATATGCATGTAAAACAAGAATAGGAGCTGGAAAGGAAAGGAAGGTGGAAACAAAAGAAAAACACACAAAAAGAAGCAAGAATATTAGCTATGAAACCTTTACTTACTCAAAACTGACTATGCTGGAACAAATAACTAAAAGGCCTAGATCAGTTGCAATGGCCAAAATTTTACGAAATTTGACTATGACTGAGGTCCATCACTTGCTCCTCTTCCTATGGAAACAATCTGCAATAATGTGCCCTTCACTATCCATGCTGTCCTTTCCGGTTGATGTTCATAAGCGCTGAGAGGATGCAGACTTTTATCTTCCAGCTGTACACCATAAACAAATGGGAGCCTAAGTGCAAGGAAACTGTCTGGAGGTAGGACCACATGACAGCCAAGGCTAAACTGCAACTTTCGTTCTCGGTCTAGAACTGAGGGTGGTAGGCATGATGCCTGCAAGAAAGGATTTGTCAAGACTCGAACAAAAATCAGATTATAAGAAGCTTGGATGCCATATCAGACTGGAAGGATGTACAAAACAAAGAAGAATTAAGAAAAAGAAGACTATCAAGCTATGGAAGCTCTATAATTGCCTGTGTAAATCGAGTATATGTACAGGCATGTAAATATAAAGTTCAATGTAACAATTAAATAAGTGACACATACCTCAAATTGTACAACTGGACATGTTGCTAATGCCACCGGAAATGGAGGGGTAACCTGCATCCAGAATCGCAATATTAGGCATTTGACAGCTGAGGAGTTATAAAATACTTCATTATCTTGAATGAAGTGTGAAGTCTAATGAAATTTGGCAACTAATAGTTCTCATCAGTAAAACACCAAAAAGAAAACAAAAGAGTTAATTACGTAAAATCTGTGCTATTGGATTTTTCAACTAAAGATCAACCAAGACCATACATGTCAAATTGACAATACAAGCACGTTCTTAATCACTGCCACTTTAACTCTAGGACTTAACAGCATATTCAACTTCTGCAGGGTTCATACTATCTCTATTTCCAATCAATCTAACCTTAAGATTGAATAACCAAGGGTACAAACAGTCTCTCAGCCATTTCCAATTATATACTCTACCGCATGAATAAGAAGGTTATAATTTTCATTTCAAAATATCAGTTATTTTCAACTGCATTTGGTAAGCTGTTACACTATAGAAAAAACTAACTCAGTCAAAACTCCTAGAATCTTTTCCTCACTTGGACATCCAACAAAGCTAAAAAGATGCAACAGGATCAAATATTCCAACAAATTTAATATATGGTGTGTCTCATCCTGCAATATAAATCCTGATAAGGACCAATAAAAACACAGCCCAAATAACTAATTAATAGCCTAATTTAGTATGTTCAACAGAAAGGAAAAATGAAGCAGAACGTAAGCAGGAATATGTACCAGAAAAATCCTTTGTAACTGTGATATAGTGCCAGCAAATTTAATCTTTGGAGAATCTTTCTTTTTTTTGGAGATCTTGCAGTATGGGCAATTCATATATAAGGGTAAGTGTCTATTCAACATGGAAAAAGCAATTCCACCATCGTCAAGGCTGACAGAATGAAGATCCACTTCAGGGTCTTTCACAGAGTGGAGACATTTTGGTCCATTAATGATCATCTGATTACCTGCCTTCCCTGAGCTGGAGGGCTGTACCAACCCATCAAAAGACAGATCACTGTTTACCACCCACTCTTTTGATTTATTTAAATTTCTCAGCCCAGAATCAGCACGAGATACAGTCGTACTCCTTGAGCTTCTGCGGATTTTATTATGATTACCATTTCTACCCAAATTAGAATGACCTCCCAGATTGTGGTCCACTGATTTCTCTGAAGGAATTGAGGATTCTTCGGGTGAGCTATACAGTGATCCTAGTTCCCTCAAGTGATCTAGACTTAATAAAAACCGGTGACCATGTGGACACTCGTGCTCAAAACCGACAAATATAGTTGCTTGCTTCAAAGAAGGGTTCTTTTTTACTTTTTCAACGACATTAATATTCATAGGAACAACATTACTTCCTACATGCAAAAATGGGTCACCAACCGAGCTGTCATTACAAGCAGTTCCTTCTAAGGGTTTTGGAAGCTCAGAAAGATGATCACGCTTCTGAGATCCTTGCTCAAAATCTGCATCAACCTTTTCAGCACCTCGATCCCTTACCTTAATTTGCTTCACACATGTCTCTGAAACTGGTACGGGCTGCTTCTTCCGCTGGAGAGGAGGGAACCCTGAATCTGTAGCTGATCCAGCAACAACCTCAGAAAATGGTTTCCGCATTGTAAAATTTGGAAGACCCTTACCAAAACTAAGTTTTTTCCCATCAATTTTGCTGCTTTCCGATGGTTTTCCCTGATTTTCAACTCCAGGTAAGTCTCCCACATATAATCTTATGGCACTAGTTTCCTTCATGTCCATGTCAGCATTAACTTCACTGTGGACAGTGTTGCCCATCCTACTGACAGATTCTTTTGGCACAGTTCTAGCATGTATGGCTATTGGTTCTGATGGTTTCTCCAAATATATTGTCCATCTCAACAAGTACTTGTGCATGTTAGAGAACCCACTTTGAAGTAAGCCCTTGGAAGGGTCATAATACCTTGCTCCCCCAACACGAATCAATCTCCATGAGGATGATTGCACAGGTCCTGTATCACTAAATTCAGGTAAATGAACAGCAGGAAGGATCTTGTCACAGTCTTGGAAGCAATTGGATGTAACATTAGCTGATTCAAAATCAAAAGGATCAGATCTCAGCTGGCGTGAACGACCACAGGCACAAGCATGAAGAAAAAAATATCCACTTGAATGTGTCTTCACTGATCCCAGAACTGTCTGACCATTGCCAACATCATGTCTCTGGTGCATACATGGTTTTCCTGTCAGACTAACTGCATCACACAGTTGCCTCCCAGATTTCCAAATGAATGTGCACTCGTCCTGCAGCCTTCTTGCAAACAGCTGGACAGCTGGTCCCCTAACCATTGAGTGGAAAGCATGTAAAGCTTTCTCTAAGTGGGCCTCATGAAGGGAAGTGGGGTAACAAGCAGGCAAATCTTTCAAATAAACATCCTTAGCAGTTGGAAGGGCCTTTTCACACCATGAAGTGGAAAACTTAGTGTTTAGTCCTTTGCCACTTTCCAACACGGACACCGCACTCTCTAGGGCATCCATGCCTCTTGCAACCCCTTCAACATGAGCTGCATCTATGTTCAGTTGACGAGATTTTCTTTTATCAATTTCATTTTCATCTAGAGAAAACCCTTTTCCAGCAATAACTCCCTGAAGAATAAATTGACAAGAAGATAGCCATGTTTCCATACTTGGAAGCTCAGGACTTGGAAATGTTTTCCCGGATGCAGCAGAAGCTGCAGCTGCGGCAGCTGCGGCAACAGCAATCTTACCAACACCGGCAGCCGAACCACTGTTGGCATTGGTGACTAATCCTCCTCTACCTCTCAGAATATCGGACTGCCTGTATATGAACTCCTTTATGGAGGAAATATCGTCCTTGTTTGCGCTTTGATTAAGACTTTCAAGCAAAAGGGAATCCGAGGTTGCTTTTGCATTCAGAACATCTTCTACGAGGTTCATAGCGAATTCCAAAGATTCACCTTTTTTATTTGTAAGCCTATCGAGCAGCACAACAGTCCTTGATGCATCAAGAGAAAACAAAGGTGCAGAGCTTGGAACAGTGCTATTTCTAGAACCAGCTTGACCACTTTCAGAGCCCGAGAGTGTTCGGCACTTCTTAATGAGATAGCGAATCTGTGCCTCAAGAGATGATTGTAGTTTCTTTTTGACACCACCATCAGATTTACTTACAGGGCGTGCTAGTACTACAACTGAACCAGAACCCTTAGCTGGTAAGTTAGGCCTAGCTAAACTACTCAAACTAGAAGACTGAGTCAGTAAGGAGCCATCTGCCAACTCCTCCATATTAGAACTAGAATTTGGTGCATCCAAAAAATCATCAATAAAGACAAAGAGTATAACTGGGGTGCAATTTCCTGGAAACAGTGAAGCATATGAGCCTAATCCTGACATAAGAGAGAGAGCTGAATTATTTCGACTCATGATACCACCACTTTTAGCGGGAGAAGTACTAGCTGAGAAACTTCGCCTAGACGATGAAGAGGAAGAATGGGGCCTAGCTTGAACCGGTGGGGTGGTAAGAGATTTCATATAAGGTGCCAATGCATGTTTGGCAGCTTGCAACACTCTAAACTTTTTCAACATACAAGTATCAAAGCGTGACCCCTCCTGAATGTATATGACGACATGGCAGACCTGCATGACTAATCAAGTCATTCATTAGAAATATCAAGTTCACATTAATTAGAACCAAGACAGATCCCATCCTGAAGGGTAGTCAATTTAACATTTACTACCATATCTTCCTAGGCCAAAAGCACCTATTTCAACAGTTCCGAATATCTAGGATCCAAATGATAAACTACGAATCAGTTGCTTGCTTGATGCATGTGCTAATTTCCTGAATCGTCCAGAAAATGACCCTACCATACTAAACAAGTTAATTCAAAACTAATGAATTCAAGTGAAAACAGTTAAAATTAAACATACCCACGAACCAAAGATCCTACCAACATCTACTACCGAAGAAGATTTAAAGAGCTCTTCTAAGTATAGAATAGGTATACTAAAGTAACCAAAAAGGGAGCAGAACTCACAGAGAACATGAAAAGCAGGCCTTGCAGATCTTCAAACTCCCGTTGCTCGAAAGCAGTATCAAAACCTGAACTTGAGCCCTGGACCCCGTGATTGAGAAGGCTCCAAGTGGAACAAAACCTCAAGAACAAAATCCCTTTGTCTTCTTCATGGAAATAACTGATCTTTCTCCACTTGAACCAATCTGCAAGTTGCTCATTGTCATCAAGAGAAAGAAGCGTCTTATCGAGATTGCCAGACCCAAAAGCGTTGGAGTCGAGAAGGCGATTGATGAGTTGGGAAGAGTAGTCGTCGGGGCTATGAGAAATGAACCCAACGACCACAACTCCGTCTAAAGAGCTACGAGATTGCAATTGGGTCTGAGGATCAAACGATGAAGAAGAAGAAGAAGAAGTGAGGATGTGAATAGAAGGTGGTTGTTGTTGTTGTTGGGGTTGTGGTGGCGGTGGCGGTGGTGGGCGATTGAGAACTCGAATGGGTGGTGGATTGTGAGTGGGTAAGTCCATCGAGAAAAAAAAAAGATCAAGAAGCTTCCTCCATTTTCATATGCTGTTTCAGTTTGTTCAAAGTTAAAATGTTAATACATGGATTGATGTGCTCGTTCTTAGACTATAGTCCAACTTTAATTTCTGCAATCAAGATTCAAGAAGCCTATCTTCTATAAATAATTTATAAATACATAAGCATTTTCAATTTTCAAAATTTTTATTATTATTTAAATTAAAAAATTTATAATTTTTTAGAAAAATAAAAATTAATTAAATTCTTTATTAATACCTTTAATCATTAATGGGACTTTCTTTATAAATTAATTTAAGAAATGGTATCTTAAATCCTTATTTTAGTAAAAATTTATTAAATTAAATTTATTTTATTTTCACAAATTACAAATAGATTTATTAATTTTTGCTTAATTATATTTTCTTTTTAATTTTTAATTTTTTAAATCATAAAACGAAAATCAAAATCTATACAAGAAAATCAGAGGTGCAACTAAAGGACATTATCTCGTCTTTCCACCAAGCAAAAGCTGTAGCAATGGCAGCTAATACGGCTCACAGTATCCTCACAGCTTCTCCGACATCTCATCAGCATTTCCTCTCACAGAACGCCGTTTGCTGTCTCCCTCCGTCTCTCCACTTGGCTTTTCGTGACATGTCCCTCAAGTTCCCTCGCCAATCCCTCTCACGTCCTCTCGCTGCTACTTCCCCCGTGAAGCCTCTCCCTGTCGTCGCTGTTACCAAGAATGCCGTCTCTTTCCTCGAGGACAATCAGAGTGCTGAAGGCGTTGTCACTTGGACCCAAGAAGATGATGGTCTGTTCCCCTTTCCTGAAAAGATTAAAATTTTCTCTGAATTTTAACTCCTTTTTCTCCATTTTTTGGTGATTATGGGTATTGTTGAGTTTTTTGTGTAAATTCTTGGTTTTCGTACATTGGTTAACTCTTTTTCAACTGGGTAACTGGGAAATGATTTACAAATGCTTTTTGCTGAAGATGGATATCGTTTCTAAATTTTTGAGCCTCATCGGATTTTGTCTGATTTGAGGACTTAAAAATTATTTTAATGGGGGCGACCTGGGAAACGTAGTTTCGTTAATTATATGTGAACTTCTTTTGTGTTTTCTCATCCAGTTAATGTGCTATTGTGTGATGTATCTTAAAACAGGGGCGGCTGAAGCAACAACTGTAGATAACCAGGTAACTCACTTGAACTAAATCCTTTTTTCTTATCTTTTCTTTCCTTCTTGTTTGTGTTCCATCTTAGTGTGTGAAGTACGGGTTTGATTGTACATGAACTACTCTTGCTGGTTGGTGATTGATGTAATTTCATGGCCCAATTTTCATGTTCCTGATCTTGCATTGGTCTTGTTTGTAATGAAATTAACTGTATTTTGATCTTTACTAAAACTGGGCAGATACCAGGTCCTAATGCAGTGATTGAAAGAGCACTTATGGTCCATGAGTTTGCAGATGACCTTGGACCTGGTAATTCTCTTGTTATTCCCGATTACGCAACGACGTAGTTCATACTGTTGAAACAATTAAGTTGTCTACAGTTCCAAGATTAGTTTGCTGTTTTCATATGCATATTCAGAAAGTTGCATTTAACAGTTGTATAGTTTCTTTTTTAGATAAAACTAAGAAATTGTAGCCAAAAAAATTTTAATTTTTATAATTATCAAAATAATTTACTTTTTTATTTTTTTTAAATTTCTTTTCTTAAATTTCAGTTAAAAAAACTAAATACTTGTGACATAAACATCACTGTTGTACTAATCAATATTTGCTTATATGAGGATTCGATTCAACTCATTAACTTAAATGGAACTAATTAAATTTGACTGAAATTAATAATTTATTATAATTATCTTAAATTATTAATTGAAATCGAATTCAACTAATTTTAGTTGGGTTTAAAAGTTGAGTTGGCTTATCTTATTAATAATATTTAATTAGTCCATGTTTAATATTCATATACATGTATTTTATCATTATTTTGCAACCAAAGCCTAAAAGAAGGATTTTTAAAAAAACTGAAAATTAGAAATAGTCGAAAATTTTAATGATTAAATTTTTTTAAGTTTCTTAAACCATGAGAAAGATTTATGTCTTTTAACTTTTATTTTTCTTACACTCCAAACATAGGTTTGGCTTCATGTAGGAGGGAGATGTAGGAGGGAGTGGTATAAGACAGGATAGCTTCACAATGAGCTTGCTATTCTTGAAAAAAATATAATTAAAAAATTACCTGGCAACATAGCACTTTCACTTGGATGTTCTAGGCTGATTCTACAAAGTGAAGCCATAGTGCTCATATCAGCAGAAAAGTTTTCTTGTAATTCCCATTGCATTATTTAGAAAGCTGTTTATATTAATTGTACAGCTTATTGGTCTTCATGCATTGTTGTTATTGAAGAATGTTGAACGTTGAAGGATTTTCTTTGGAGTACAACAGAAATTTGATACCATAATTAAGTGAAATCAAGGCCATTACGAGGTTGTTTGATGAACTAAAGACATGCATTTTGGACTAGAAGTGCAAACTTATGATTTATTCCTGTTAGAATTTTATCTTACACGATAATTGCAATCTAATCACTGTTATAGCCATTGATTGTTTATATTTTACACCCCTTTTTTGATTTCATATTTGAAGGTGGACATGAACTTAGTTCGATCATGGGAATGGCAGGAGTAAAATTAGCATTTGTTATGTGTGATAACATGGAAATTAAACAAGCTACTCTCATCTCTGACTTTTTTACCCTATAGCTTGATGGATTCTTAATCTGATTGTTTCTCATCCATATCCTGTAATTCAGAGCATGCTGATAATTGTTGCTAGCTCCATGTTTATGTATGTCTTACATGTGAATGTGTATGCATGTTTGGTGGGAGTATTTAAAATGTTGCGTATAGTTGTAAATTCTATGAGTCCATTATTAATAACATATTCATTGTTTTAATGACAGTTGCTGCAGTTCCCAAAAAACGCACTTCTAAATCAAAAAAGCGTATTCGTAAAAACATCTGGAAAAGGAAGGCATATTGGACTGCATTGAAAGCTTATTCATTAGCCAAATCTATTTCTACTGGTAAATCTAAAAGTTTTTGGAGCAACAGTGGAAAAGTGGAGTAGATTCATTATCTTGGATCAAATCAGAGCCATGAACTAAGCTCCTGGCTGTTGATGGTGCTTTGGTGCTAAATGAGGATATAGGGATGTCATGTTCTTATATATGTTTAGAGAGGTTCATTTGTTTGTATTGGTCAATCCTATGTCAGTTAAATTTCCTTTCAAACAGGTTTAGATGTTCATTTAGCTTTCAAACAAAGATAATTCTTGGAGTAAAGCATTTTGAACCAAATCAATGGAAATGTTTTGTTCCTTTGAATGTGAATTGATCTTATCTGCAATTAAAGTTTGATCATAGTTGCCGTTACCTTTTGCAGAAATACTTCCCATTTGTTTCATTTAATATGTCTGCCAACTTTTTCTGACAAGTGAACATATGCAGATGATCATTTGGTGAAGTTAAAATGATTCTTATTCTTTGCAATGAGCGGAGCTTGTTGCGAAAGATTTAAGATTTTGGACAGGGAAGTTGCGTCAATCTTCAAAAATTAGATATTATCATTCTCCATCGTATTCTTATTAACAATATAAATTATGTATAGGATATTGCCTATAGGAACAGGATTCTTTTGAGCTTGAAAAGTATGGTACATGTGTTGTCTTGTGCAGGTTGACGAACTTGCCTTTCATTGTAAATGTATGGCTCTACATGTGCATCACCTGATGTTTAGCCCAATTGCGTAGAATGTCAATTTATGAAGATAGTGGCTCTGCGTTACAATAAAGTTACAGAAGTGCATGTTGGTTGGAACCCCCCTGATGTTAATAAACACTAGGAGAAAGAAAACAATTGGATCATGTGCTCGTTCCCAATTTACACAAGTTCTTTTACGTGGGTGCATTAATTGTATTAACCAAAATTAGCCTCTACAGAAACCATAAATGAAGATTGATGGAATAATACGAATTTTCGCAGCTGTATTGACTTTGGTAAACTGCTGCCATGTAACTTTTGATTTGTTGAAGTTAGATTGAGTATTTCAAAATGCAGAAAAGGGATATGTTCCATTTTCCTTGCGTCTTGCTCCTCTCTGGATTGCAGGAGTAGAAGAAATGTATAGTGATGAGCATATTTGTGTGTGCAAGGCACTTGCTACCTTTAGTGTAAGTGTTCGAAACAGGAGTTTTTTGAGCTTTCTGGGCTTCATGATCATCTCATGGGAGCTAAGAGAGATGCTTATGGAAAAAGATTGCATAGAGAAAATGGGATAATGGAAGCTGCATATGGCTTTGTTTATTGGTGACAACGAGCTGGGCTGAGGCCTAGTCTTGCAAGACCCGAACCTAATCAAATTAAGTTTATCTAAACAAGTCCATTAGTTTCTAAATGCCAAAGTAATTTCATCTAGGATTCAAGCTGAGATAAAAACTCGTGGCATTTTTCTTTAACTTCTTAATATTCTGCGTTATTGTTTGCAGGGTTGTGATTGGATTTTTCCGTCCAACGTTAGAAAGGCCAGAGGTTTCTATAAAACTAGAACCCAATGAAATCTTAGGCTTCAAAGCCTTCTTTACCATTAAGTTGCAAGGCTATGTCGGAGTTTATTTAAGCATATTGGAACACCTTTAAAGTACTTTTGTTTGTTCAATTGTCAATGACGCAGGGACATATCGACTTTGCTGCAACCATCACAATAAACATTAAACTATGATGCGCTAATTTTTTCAATTTCACTTTCAATTTTCTAGGTAAATAAAATGTTAAAAAAATTGGATTCGTTAAGTAGGAATTTCGATACGTACATATTTCAATTTACACAAAAATATCTCTAGAAAATATTTCAAGGTCTTTTTATATGAAAACATTCACTAAGATACTATTTGATTGTTTTATGGCCTTTAAATCATTTCCTTTGAGAACCAAAACATGCAAGCACATGTCATTTCTAATGTAAACAAATAAGGAATATTCTGAATGTGATTGAGTGATCCATATTATTTAAGTGCAGACACTAGTTTGGAAAACCAACATCTTGGTACTTGTCTTAATCCATATAAGGACTTCCTTAATTTGTATACCTTGTTGGGCAATTTCATATAAACCCCCTCGTTCAAGTCTCCACGCAAAATCCTTTGTGCACACCTATTTGTTGAAGTTCTCACTTTTGAATAGTTGCACTGCTAGAAGTGTTTGGATCAAAGATTTACGTTCTGTACTCTACCGATCAGTACCAGCCTGAATATACTATACCAGCCCAAAAAAGTACAAAATTATGTCTAAAATTATTAGTCAATATCGGCCGATTTTGCCTAGCATCCACTAGTATTTAAAATACGGCTAATAACGTTAACTTCAAAAAATATAAGGACTTTTTAGCAAAATTTTCAAAATTTTTTCCTTTCCATGTGCCAATATCGATAACTTCAAAAAATATAAGTTTTCAGCAAAATTTTATAAAAATTTTTATTAAATATTTATTTCAATTTTTATTGTGATTTTTTTATTTTTATTTTTAATAAATAAGTATTTTATCACTCATAATAATTATACATTAAATAAAAATTTAAAATAAATTATTTTAATTAAATTTATTTTAATCTTTTTATAATATTTATTAATAAAATTATTTTATTTTCAAAATAAATAATTTAAATTTTATTATTTATAAACTAATATTTATTTTTAAATATATTTTAATTATTAAATCAAATTTTATTTAAAATTTATATATTTTAAAAATAGTAATTAATTTAAATTTTTTAAATTAAATTAATTTATTTACAATTTTAGTATTAATTAATTTTAATTAATTAAATATGTAACATTAAATTAAAATTGTTTAAATTCTTATTAATAATTAATACATTAAATATTAAATAATATATTTAATTAATAGCAAATTAAATATTATATGTTTTTATTGTAGGTCTCACTTTTAATTGTGTATTTTCTTATCACGAACTCTTTTTGTAAATTGTAATAATCAGAAAGTTAAAGATCCTTGTTGCTATTTTTATTTGATGTTTTAATGTAATTATTATTTATTATATGATAAAATTATAATATTTCAAATACTTTGTATGGTTCTTAATTTTATACTTGTATGATGATAATTGTCTTTTTTTCATATTAATTGTGGTTATTATTTATATATGAAATATCTAAAATTTGTTATTATTTCATATTAATTGTGGTTATTATTTATTATTATGATTTTTGGAAACATGATTAATGTAAACTTATGAACTATATAGTACAAATGTACAATATGTCAATGGACTATTTAACAATTTTAAAAAAAATTTAGGAATTATTTTATAAATTTAAAAATTATCTGAAACGGTATTCGGTATTGACTGATATCGCCAAAATCCAATCTGATACCAAGTTCGATACGATATTCGCAATATTGGTTTGGATAGGCACTATTTTAGCAATCAGAGCAAAAGTTTCATTGCAATCCACTTCTTTGACCTAGCGATTTCGCAGTATGACCAATCGAGCCTTATGTTACTCTATGGTCCCATCTGAATTGTACTTAATCTTGTGTACCCACTTACACCCTATTGCTTTCTTCCTTGGTGGCATCATCTCTAATGTTCAAGTTTCATTATTCTGTAGAGCTGTGATTTATTTTCTTAATGCTTCTCTCCATCTTGGATCTTTTATCGCTTTTAAGTAACTTGTGGGCTAAGTCCCTATTGTTACTATTGCTAAGAAAGCTCAATGTTTGTCAAAAAATTATAGAGTTTCAAATATTCAGCTATAGGATAAGAAGTACCTAAGGTCTTTGATGTTGCGTTGGCAAGTGCAGAGGGTTCATTTATGCAATACATGATATGTATCACATAGTCTTTGAATTTCTCTATTGGTTGCTTATGACATTGTCTTCTTCCAGTTCTTCTTGTTGCACCACTTGCTTATTGGTTTGTTCATTTGTCCTTGCCTCAGTTTCTTCGCTATTTTTCTCAATTTGTTCAATGTTCTTTTTATGATAGGAGGAACTTATAACTACTTCATCATTCTTCTTCTCTCTGTTACCTGTAGTATGTTCTCTTTGGTTCACTTCAGTCTCATAACTTCCACACCATTTGGCTCTCCTTGCCCCGTGTTACACCCCCTCACTTCTATGTTAGGTGGATCATCATGTTCCCATTCAAAAATTTTGCACTCTCTCACCATCATTACCTTCATTCTAAAAAAGCAATCACACATTTATTTCCCTATTTTATGTCATTTCAGTTTCTTTGAAGGCAAAGTTCATCTCATAGAATACTACATCACAAGAAACAAAACACTCTTCTTGCTCAATATTATACACGCATGATTCATTCTTTCTACATGAATATCAAAACAACTTTATTGAATTATATTGAGAAGAATTTAAAAACATTTCATTCAAGCTATTCCACCATGCAATCCAGTGAGTGTCCTATTTATCAAATATCTAGCAGTCAACACACATTTCCCCTCATAACTTTATAAGTAAGTTTGTTTTAAATCTTAGAGCTCTTACAACATTCAAAATGTGTATATGTTTTCTCTGAACTTTCTAGTTTTGTTGTGGGGTTCCTACTATCAAGGTTTGATGAATGATTCAATTTTCAAGAATTTTTTTTTCAAATAATTAAATTTAGTTTCATAGTCTCTTCAAACTATCTTGACCTGTTTCTTAAATTGTCTCGCCACCATCGCACAAAAATTTCTAATAATTTAAGACACTTCTATTTTTTTTTAAGAAGCAAGTAAACTCATACAAAGCGCGAGAAATCATCAATGATGATCAAAGATAAACTGCACCATAAGAGGTGCGTATTTTATAGGCTCCTCGTAAATCACAATAAATCAATTCAAAACTATAATTTGCATTATTTTTGCTTTCTCCAAAGACTTCCCTTGTTTGTTTTGATCTAAAATAGACATCACAACTATTTCTACTTCTGTCTTTACTTTTATTACTACTAACTGTAGGAACAAAATTTATGATTTAGTTTGAAGGATGACCTAGGCTTAGGTGTTATAATTCAATGGCATCCATTGATAGGTATAAGACTTAATATATTTTCTAGATATTTAAGTGTGTTTTCTCAAATGATAATCATATGTTTAGGACTTAAAATTGTGTTTTTGTTAGTGTTTTGTGTGTTTTAATTGTTTGATTGTTATTAAAGATAAGAGTTGATCATAGTTGTATATTTCAAGGATTGTTTGATGTGTTTAGTAATGAGTGGAGATAGGAAAATGAGAATAAAAGATGAAGAAAAAGCTGGAGAAATAAGTTTGGCACACCATCCTATACACAAGGAAGCAGCAAGTTAGAGAGCCTCTTGCAAGATCATGCATGCCATACATGATCATGATAGATAGCTGGAGAAAATTCATACATATAGAGCAAATTGCAATAAATTTCAACCTTTTTCAGCTTGTGAGATTTTTGTATTCTTGATATTTTGGGGCTTTTTTTAAATTAAAACTAGTGGAAAACCCTAGAAGGCTTAATAGTATTAAAAAAAAAAGAAAAACACAAAAGAGAGGCAACATAACACAAAAAAAGGAGATCAAAAATTGGAACATCAAGATTAACTCCAATTTTCTAGAATTTCCATATTAAAGCTTCAAATTGTTTTCTTTCTTGTCTATTCTTGTGTTTCATTGTCTTGGATGTTAATTCTTATTATTGGTATGATGAACATAGATAAGGATTTCTAAATCTATATTAGGTTTTATTCTTGAATTGTTTTGTATAACTATTTCCTTGTTGAATTCAATATATTAATACTTTTATGGTACTTGTCATGCCTATACTTGATAAAAAATTGAGAGATTGAATAAAGGTATTTGTCTTAAGTTACACAATGAGAGTTAGTACCTTAATAGACTTATAAATCACGTTAATAAGCAATTAAATAAAGATCTTAATTGTTAGTAAATTATACTTAGAATTGCTTTAAATCTAATTGAGTAGTTAGGAGCAACTTTGAGAATCGAGAGATTTCAATTCAACTGTTATCTATTTCAATTGGGATTATTCAGTTAAATCTCGAAAGAAGGTAATTAAAACCTTAGGATATCTGTAATCAATCATAATTGAATTACCAAGGTAAAAGAAAAACAAAACAAGGACAAAATAATTCTTAAGTTTCCATTATTGACTAACTTCCCTCCTATGGTTATCTTTACCGATTCAATTATTAATTTTTATTAGTTTATTTTAATTTTAATTAATTTATTTTAAATTAATTCAATATTTTATTACCTTAGACAAAGTCCATTCAAATTGTTGGGTGACTAATCCACTCCTTGTAGGAATGATATCTGTATATTTGCGATATTGTATACATTAAAACTGAGCAAATAAGTTTTTAGCATTGTTACTAGGGATTGAGTTTAGCATCTCATTCAATTTGAATTATTTTGATTTAAGGACTATAATACTTTTCTTATGTGATTACAGGTGCATGAACACAAGAACCATAAGGAATAACTGAGTAACTTTCAGGCCTTGTCTTCCAACCCCATAAGGCACTACGACATGGATGTGAGTTTCTTTAAAACATATAATCTTGGGTGGCAAAATCACCCAAATTATTCTTGGATTAACAATGTAAGAAATAACATGTGAGCACAAGGTCCACCAAATTTTCAGAAGGACAGGCTTGGATCTTAGGAGTCCAAGTTAGGCAACTTAATGAATATGCTAAACTCTAAGTTCAATAGCGAAGATAAAAGTCAAAAGAGGGTGGAAGCCAAATTTGGTCAAATAATGAAGAACCACTCATCTTCTCTTCATAACTTAGGGGTTTAAGTTAGGCAACTTTCCAATGCATTATTAATCGAGAGTCTTTTAAGTAACATAGAAGCACAACCGATATCTATGTTGGGTTATGATATTTGTGAGGGACCATTATAATCATCAATGATGGGCACCAGATTATATATGGAAGCATTTATATTACATACAAAACTGGCCTCAAATTACAATGTATGAGCATGTTGATAATTCAGAGTAGAGTGACTCTTTCGCTGATGCATGGAACTATTATGCTTCAGCTAGATTTTTAGTAGAACACCTTGCTAAAGAGGAAATAAAGGCCGACATCATGAATAAAATTATAATTTAAGAAGAGAAGGAAGCCATTGTCTAGAAAAAAGAAGTAGAAGAGTAGACAATGGTGATTGAGGAAGAAAAAGAGTAGATCGCCTTCTTACAAGACAAATTGTTTGAGTTTACTAAAAATTCAGGAAGTTTAATTGTTCCCCATTTTATTGACAGTTTGTTACCAAAAAAGGCATTAATGGAGTCACTTAAATTTTTTAATTTGATAAATTATGTCCTTATATTATCTTACAATATGTGGCTTATTCATTGGGCTACCAAACTACTATGTGGAGAAAGGGTAAAAGTAAGTCACTAATAATAGAACTAGGTTGATGGTAAATAGGAAGGGCTAGTTAAGCTAATGACATTAACCAAGCGTTACTTAGGAGGCAACCTAAGAATTAAGATATGTTTCATTTTTATTTTCGTTTTATTTTGTTAGAGCTTTGTTATTTTTTATGCTTTATGTTTATTTTGTAGAGAGTTGAATTGATGCATGTTTATAACATGAAGTGTGTCCAAGTTTCTTCTTCAATGCCATCACCACCACGTACAACACCCATAAGCATTTTTATCCTTGTTTTTATGTTTATTTGTTATATGTGTTCTTTTTAGTTATATTTTCATGTGGTTTTTAAATTGAGGATAATGTGTTGTTCAAGTGTGGGGACATATATACACTTACATATCATTTATGTGTGTGAGTTTTACATTTACATTGTGTTAGTTTATTTGCATTGCATTAGTTTTTTAGTAGGATGGCATAGTGTGAACATTTGGTTGCATGATGTGTGCATTGTGTGAATATGTCAATGACATGAATAGAACGTGATTGGTTTACCTTTGAACATGGTCATATAAATTATAGAGACACCTTGTGAAGTTATGTTTTAAGTATCTTTAGGATGAATGTGCATGTTAATTAGGGTATAAGACCTATTCTTTCATTTTATGACATTTGTTTGGGTACACTTATAATTACATTCATTTAAATTGGTAGGCATCAATAGTAAACTTTTATGGGAGTAATTGACTTAAAAGAAATAAGGTAGGCTAAAAAAAGTGTCTTAAATAAAAATTCTTATTTCACTTGCCCTTTTAAGAAATTTTGGTTAAGAATATAGTCGGTAGCTATTTGAGAGTTGTGATATAGTTGAGTAATAAGGGACATTCAAGATAAAATATTTGTTTTAGCGTCAAAAGGCTAGAATGACACTCCAACAAAGCTAAATAAAAGACTTAACCTAGTTGAGTAACCGAGAGACATTCATGACAAGATGATCATTAAAGAAAATCTAAAAATATTATGCTTGCAATAAAAAATTAAGCCTACCGATCTCTTAAAATAGCAAGAATTTGTTGGATCGCCTATGGCCCGAGTATTCACAATACACAGCGGAACGGACCATACTACAACAAGAAATATAATCGAAAATTTCACATCAGTACGAAATTACCTCTTGACGCCGATTGGTTTTTGTTTTTCAGATCCGTAAACGCTACAACATGCGAATGTCCTCTACCGGTATCCACACGAGGATGAATGATGGGCAGCGGCTGATGTGTGCTAGCACATTCTAAACACTTTAGAACACCGCACTAATGTTTTTCTCGGAAGAAGAATGAACGCCTAGGTTTTAGGTGGCTAGGGTTTTCGTCTCACATCGTCTCACATCTAATGAGACATGAGTTCTCTATTTATAGAGAAACCCTAATCTCCATTCATATTAGAAATAAAAATATCATAATCCTAAACCCATTAGGATTATGGAAGCCCAATAAGTTTCGGCCCATATTATATCTCATATAATAAAAACCCGACAACTTAATTCAATCTAGCCCAATAAATATATCCACATATATTTATTCAGTACTTAATAAATTAGGCACAAGAGAACAAGCCCAGATCACATCACTCTCTGTGTGCAACCCTGTAAGCTCATTTGATGTTGGCAATGGGCTTGATCACACTTCAAGACCCATAAGTCATAAGCGCCCTCTAGCAAGACATTATGACCACCCAAATCAAATGAGGATCGGTAATCTGATTTATCCTGTAACTATAGTTATAAACTCAGTCCCTTTGTAACACGATATCAAGATTACTCACAAGGCATGGTACATGTCAACCTTTGATTAATCTTAGTTTCTTGATTCCCAAGTTGACTGACTATAACAAATGACATTGATGACTCCTCATCAATTCATTTGAACACGGTCATGCATTTCTTCAGTCATATTTGTCAAGAGACCCAAATGATATCTCTCTCATTTAAGAGAGGTACAAATCTCATATAAGTCATTCACATCCCTCCGTATGATTCATTTAATGTCCAACATAAGACTACTTATTATCCGGTTAAAGATAACTTAGTCTAATGTCAAAACACTGAATTCCTCATGTAGGGAACCATAATGACTTCAGGTCAAAGGACTAAAGTCAAACTATATTGAGAATCACTAATGACATGAAACCATGTAGTGTTCTCTCTGTGGGTCGATCCAATATATGTTCTCTAACATATATCTATGTATCTGATTTGATAACTCATATCTATGATCAGTAAAACGTGATCATCAATCAAAAACACATACTAGCCTTAATTCATTATTGTTCCACCAATAATGATCGACTAGGGACATTTTAGAATGGCATAATAATGCTTATGGTTTTACTATCAAGTCATATACTTGATGACATAAGCCTAATACTATTCATGGAATGTAAATCACATTACGTAAACAATATACATGCATATATAAAAGAATACCTCATAACATATTATTAATAAATCATAATGTCAGTACAAAAGTCACATATGTCCATTGACCTAGGGCACACAACTAATAGAATTTTCTAAAAGGATACTTAATGATAGTTTACCTCTTTAATTGATTAATAACAATGCATGCATTCGTACAAGTGTCGTAGGTGCATGAATAGGGTGTCAACATTTTGATTGATATGTAATTCAAATAAAAAAACTTGAACATGAATGGAATAAATTAGTGCATTAAAACTTTTTGAGTGGTTGATGTTTGAAGTTAAATTAATTCTGTGAGATTTGATGCCATCGAACCATTATTGTAATGTTGCATGATTGTGTATTTATATGTTTGTGTGCTTTGCATGTTTTATGAATTTAGTTTTGTTAGGGATTAAGTAAAGATTTAAATGTGAGGATGTTGATAGGTATAAAACTTAATACATTTTTTGGATGTTTAAGTGTATTTTAAAGTATTTTCTTAGATGATAATGTTTAAGTGTATTTTAAAGCATTTTCTTAGATGATAATCATGTGTTTAGGACTTAGAATAGTGTTCTTGTTAGTGTTTTGTGTTTTTTTATTTGTTTGATTGATATTAAAGGCAAGAGTTGGTCTTAATTGTATATTTCAATGATTGTTTGGTGTGTTTGGTGATGAGTGGAGATAGGAAAAGGCGAAGAAAATATTAATAACAAGTTGGAGAAATAAGTCTAGCACGATCATGCATGGTCATGAACGATCATGCACAAGGAAGTAGCAAGTTAAAGAGCCTTTTACACGATCATGTGAGTTAGAGAAAATTCATGCACAATCATGCATATGGAATGCGAGATTGTACATGGAGTAAATTCCAACAAATTTCAGCTTTTCCAGCTCACTAGAGTTTGTTACTCTTGACATGTTGGGACTATGTTTGGAGAAAAACAAGTGGGAAACCTTAGAAAGAATCCTAGAAGGCTTAAGAATATATAAATTAAAAAAAACACAAAAGAGAGGTAACACCTCATAAAAAAATAAGATCAAAAATGAAAATATCAAGATTAACTCCAATTTTCCAAAATTTCGAGATCAATGATTCAAGTTGTTTTCTTTCTTTTCTCTCCTTATATTTCATTGTTTATCATGTTAATTTTGATTAGTTATTTGTTAAACATGATTATAGATTTCTAAATCTATATTAAGGTTCATTCTTGAATTGTTTTGTGTAACTTTTACCTTGTTGAATTCAAAATATTAATGCTTTAAGGTATTTGTCGTGCTTATACTTGATAAAAAATTGAAAGATTGAATCAAGTATTTGTGTTAAGTTGCACAGTGAGAGTTGATACCTTAACAGACCTATAAATATCAGGTTAACAAGCAATTACAAAGAGATATTAATTGTGAGTTAATTATCTTTAGAATTTCTTCAAATTCAACTGAGTAGTTAAGAGTAATTTTGAGAATAAAGATATTTCAATTCAACTATTATCTATTTCAATTGGCATTACTTTGTTAGATCTCAAGAGAGGGTAATCAAAACCTCAAGATATTTAGGTTCAAACATAATTGAATTAACAAGGTAAAAGGAAAACAAAACAAGGATAGAATAATCTCTATGTTTCCATTATTGGTTAACATCACTCTTATTGCTTTCTTTCAATCTTGTATTACCTTAGATAAAGTACATTCAAATTGTTAGGTAACTAATCAAATCCTTGTGTGAACAATATTTTGTTGTTTCATTCCCACTGATCAAAAAAGATAAACCTTATCACACTATTCACCTACTTCAATCAACTCACTCATTTCAATCAAAGTCATTATAGTTCAATACTTTATCACACATAACTTGTCAAAAAATATAATAGTACAATTTAATTCTTTAATCATGTGAGCAACAGAGATAAGTGTGCAGTTCAATTTAGGAAGAAATTGAACATCATCATATAAACAAATATTTCTCCCAATCTGTAAAGACCCCTTCTTCATGATTATGGTACATTCAATATTCAGTAGCCTCACCAAGTATAACATAATCTTCTTCATCTTTGTGAATAAAATGATATCTCTAATCATATGTTGCGAGGCCCTTGTATCTAGTAACCAATCACATGGCTTTTCCCCCACCTGCAAATGCTCTGAGGGTTATTCATTACTTGTTACTCAGACCGATAAGCCCACTCTTGCTGACATCGTTTATCTCATTTTGTTATTGTTCATCAGAACTTAAGGTTTATACTACATTTGCTTGTATGCCATTGGATCCTAAACTTGCACCCTCTGATCTCCCTTTGTCACGAGCAGATCCTCTTCCTACATCTCGAGGTTAGTCACCCCTCCACTCCAAGTACCCAATTAGCTTGAAGCATTCTATTGCACTATAATTGTTTCATCCATAAGGGATGCTAGTTACTAAATTGTCCTTTCCTTTGCCTATAACTGTTTTTTTCCTGGTTTGTACTTTATATAACGAAGGTTGTAGCATCTCCTCGTTCCTCTTTTGTTCTTGACATATTTCAGTTTTATTCCTCTTTAACAATCATCGAGTGTATACGCATCAACTCCAGAAATGGCTTTATGGTCAAAATGTTTGGTCTCACCATTCCATATACATCATCCTCTAAACCCATCAAAAACTGATGAATTATCTTTATTGCATGCTTGTTTATCAATTCAGTTGTTATGTTGTACTTACATCCACTGCAAGTATTGATCATTTCATCCCACATTGCCTTCAGTTTTCTAATACATGGTCGAATGTGGTTTTGGTTCGATGGTATTTAGTATCCATAAGATTAGAATAGATTGAATGATAAACCAATCGTCCAATTTCAATGACCCGTCTGCTGGTTGTTCAACGATACCTTCTATGAAACTCCACTTCTTTCGAGCACATAACAAGATTCTAATTGCAGGTGCCCATTCTTCATCATTTTTGCTATAAAATTGCACTTGAGTAATCACATTTCTCAGATTGTCATTTGAGGTTAAGTCATAGGGAGAGACAATTTTATTTGTGGTCTTATACTAAAATTTGTCACATAACATGACCAAGATGCAGGTATCGTGGGTGGTAAAACTTTTAATGAGTGGTCGACCAGTTTAAAAAATAATGGTTGACCGATTCCAAGATCAGTGGTCAAGTAATTGCTAGTCTAGTGGTTGACCAATTCCAATACTAATAGTCGACCGATTCCAAGATCAATTAGTCGACTAGTTGTCATTTCCACTACTAGAGACACCGTGACTCCTTCCAATTGCAATCCTACTCCATAAGAAGAACTAGACCGTTTTTCACGTAGAAGTAGTCGGAGACACTACTACTTCTTCCAGAAGTACTCCTACACCGTAGCTATCTTGCGCATTGAAGATCCCCAACTTGTTTCCACTCGTGGCTATGGCATCAACTATTGGTTTTGCTGAGTTTGATTGAATGCTAGCTATAACTTGAGAGAACAATATGCACTCAACATGTTCGATGGCTCTGATATCTATAGGAAATCCAATTCCTATTTTTCTCGACTTTATTCAACCCTGATTAACTCTTTATTTATACATTACAAGATGCTTATCTTTAGGGTTTTCTCCTAACTAAAACTATGTGCTTATTTTCTAATTATTTATAGGGATCTTATCTCGATCTTTACATGATATACATTCAACGTTAAAATAGCATTATCTACAAGATTATATCATATCATATTATCCCATACATTATTTTAATATTTTTATGAACATCAAGATCAAGACCAATGTTAATTTAGATTAATCTTCACACACCTTTAAACTATTTATTAGTGTGTAAGAATATATAAGAGAACTAAGACATCAACCACCACTTTGACTTGGTTAATTGGAAAAGTGCTTATGTCAACTCTGGCAATTTAAAGAAGCTTAACCAGAAATGGAAAAGAAATGGAAGGAACAACAACATAAGTATATTGTCAACGGATTGATTGGCTAACAAACCACCATAATTTGCTTCAACATGCAAACTAATTAGGTGAACAATCTTTATCGACAAAATCGTTTACTATGAAGCCAAGTAGAGTAATAAGCAAGTGGAATGCACTAGATGAAAATTCACTCTGAGTACTAACCGAACTAAATTATGATTAATTAGTGATTGAAAACTAATCCAAATCACATTTGTAAATTTTAACATATTTTAGATTGAATTGAGTTCAAAGTCTCCTCCGTACATCTAGATTCATCGCTTAGACCACTTGGAGAGTAAATCAATGGGTGTGAATTGCTTGCAGGGCACTAAATGGACCAGCGCATATCTGAACAAGTTGCCAAGTGTATGGTTGATTGAGAGAGAATTCACGAGCCAAGTGTGACTGAGAAGACCAGTAAGAGTTAGTGAGTGAAAAGAGTGGCGTCAAAGCTTAATCCACTGAGGGCATGTCCTTGTCACCCAAAGCTGGGGTTTGAACTTTGAAGCCCATCCTTTTCCCTTCCATCTTCTTTCGTTTTCCTTTTTCATTGAACAAAATAAAGTTTCTTTTCTTTATCTCTAATAAACAATCTATAAAATTGATATAACTATTAAATTATATTAATTTGGATTGTATTTAGTGTATTATATACAACATCCAAAGTGGTTTTCTCCCACGCATCAATACTGCCTTGCCTACTTAAAAGACTTGGCTACTATCACTTGCTGCAAGTGTATGCAACCACTCATTTCACTACTCACTCACTAGTGTACATCTTTCAACCTCCAAAAGGTGACAATATTCAATAAGGATTCCGAGTTTTGGCACGTAAGTGATTGAGATTTTATTTCGATTTCGTTTCAATGGTCTGTGTTTGCTTCAACCATTTGCAGTCACCAACCACCACCCACGTCCATGCCTATCTTTTTATCTTCAATTTTATCTCTTTTGGCGAAGATGGAGCTTACTATTTTTAACACCATCAACCAACTTATTATTAACGGTACAGGTAAAGAGAGAAGAAAAAGCGAGAAGCATTTTGACTTTTGGTATAAATCCCACCACAAATTCTGCTTCTTAATTACTGTCCAAGTGTTAATGCTATAAAAATTGAACCTTGAAGAAGAAACATTGCCTGCCAAAAGGAAAACATATTTAATACTATATTACAGCATTTTTAATCGGACTTGTTACTAAATTTTGCAATTTATATCTCTTGATAATTTTTTACAATTTATCATATGCTGCTTCACACGACAAAGCAAAAAGTAAATATAAAAGCAAAAGAATAGGCCTGTTTGTAATATATAAGTATGAGTTTATTAAATAGTTGCAACTAACAAAAGAGCATACTATCACGATTTTGTGGCTCAAAACGCCTCTCTGTTTGTTCTTGTATTGCCACTAGTCCACTACTACTGCTTCAGTGTGTTCCTCAACCTGAGGTCAGAGACCGCACCTGTTACCTTTCTCCATCAACAAAATCTGATCTTTTCTGTAGTGCCGCAACAAATGTAGGCAAGTGGAGAAAAAGCTTAAATTAATTTTTGGACTTTACATTAATTTTAATTTATTTAGACTTTTGCTCGATAGTATCGGTTTCTTCGATATAAGGGAAGGTTTTACTCTTTGCTTCTAAACAATGTTTGTCACCAATTTTAAATGGTTGTATCTCGCTTCAATTTGTTTAATTTAATGGGTGTTGTTGTAGTTAATAATCTTTTGACTTTAGTTTCCTTATGCATCCATTATACCTAACTGATCGATTTAAGAAAAGAAAGTACATTGTATTTTACCCATTTCCATGTCTAGCCAATGTCGTTAATTATTAGGCTGAAACTAACATATTATATACACTAGAAATCATATAAAAGGAAAAGGGGGTCAACGTTACATGAACTGCTTGATTATGGATAGTCTAAGATTGCTTTAGTTTGTGGTTACTTTAAGCTAGAGGATGTACCCTTACCAAGCTAATACCAAGCTAACTTTTGTAATATGTATTATTCTTGGAACTGAATTTCTTCTGGTGAGTATGAAATGGACTTCAAACTTAACTGGTTACTTAAATGGTAATTAAAGTATATTAATATTTGATTAATCTACATTAATCATGAAATCTTATAGAAAAGAAAAGTGAACTAACATATGTGTACAACTTGTAAATGTATGGGACGATTTAGAATCCTGAACTTGAACTTGATTACAATTAAGTCCGATATATATGTAATCCTGCTTATATGGCCACAAAGATTTATATACTTTTCTTGACCTTTTGGGTATAAGAAATAAAGATTCACATAAGCAGTTGAACTAGAATAATTTTAAGTTGTTCATGATGCAAACTATTTGATGTAAAAATAACCAGAAACAAAAGGAGATTAGTTATCACATACTTGTAAGGTATACAGATATACCCTCCTTAACTGATCACATGACCAAAGTACCTTTCTTTACTTGCAGGTTTAGGCACTTGTACTTACTCTAAATCCCTATTCTCACAAGCTTTACATGAAAGGGAAAAAAAAAAGAATTATATTTTTTGTATAAGCTGCAGAGGAAAAGGAGATCGTGGGTTTGCTTAAAAGCTTCACGAATCACTCCAATATATATGGTATAGTGTTGGCCTTCGGTACTTTACTTGAAGAAGAGATGGAGTGTATGAGGTTAGCATGTTTTTAACGTGCCACACAACCCTTTTGCTTTTGTGTGGGTTTGTGTATATTCGTGACTTTGGTTGGCGTACAGTGCGAAAAAGCTATCCTCAAACTCACTCCTAACGTTAATACCAACTTTCTTTCTAACTAACCCAAGTCCACTTTTGCTCCTTCTCATCATTTCCATCTATGTCAGTTACTATAATACAATGCTCTATCGCTTTGATACGTTTTGAAGCGTAAATGCTTCATGAAATTTTAAGTCTTCGAGGAGGGGGGGAAAAAAAAAAGAGTTAAAATTTTCTGTATTAAAATTATCATAGGTCTTGGCAAATACTTCGATAAAAAATAATAAATTAATAAGACATGTTACAATGTTTCCATCAACATTGTAACTTGATTAATATTTTTGGTTAATTAATTATGTCGGGCCATCATCGGTTAAGTTATGTCCTTTTCAAGAAATAGTAAAAATGGGATTGATGAGAAATGAAATTAGAGAGTGATTATTTTAATTAGTCCTTAGTATAATCAATGTGTATCACCTTCTACATTTCTCCAAATCAAAAAAGACTCGATCTTATCATTAAACTTCTATTTTGTTACCAAATGATCGACTAATAATAATAATAATTCCATTTTTAAAAATAATATATCCATGTTTAATCACTAAAAAGCAATTTAAAAATCCATTAATTCCATCTCTATTTTTTGGTTAAACTACTCATTTATTTGCTAATTAACACTTGGATAGTTCCAAGGTGGAAGAGTCAATAAAAAGGAATAGTAATAATAGTAAGACCATTTCTTGGTCACTCTTTACGGGGCGGCTTTCGGGTATTTCATATTTGAAGGTTGGAGAAAAAAGACAGATACTGTTTTTCTTTCTACATATTTCTCTGACTATCCATTCCCTATTTATATATATATATGAACATAACCTACCACTATTACTCCTGTGCTTGTTAGCTTCTCTTCCCACTCTATTACTTGTTTCATATCCCCTTTGCTCTTTATTTGTCTTACACTTGGTTAGGTTACTTGTTCACATCTCCTACTTCCATTTAGTTTCAAATATACATCTCAAAGGTTCTGTAGAGGAGAGAACTGGCCATGGAAACTCAGGAAGAGTTCATGGGGTCTAATGATCTCTCTCAGATCGCTAAGGGAAAACGCACCAAGCGACAGAGATCTTCATCCCCGTATAAGACGGTGACCTCTAGCTCATCAAGTGGTTGTGGTGATGTTATTGGTGGTGAAGGTGTTGTGGAGGAGTTCTATGGCTCAATTTCCTCTGGTACAACAACTTCTGGTGATGATGTCTATGAGAGCACCGAAGAAGAAGAAGATATGGCGAACTGTTTGATTCTCTTGGCTCAAGGTGGTTTTCCAAAGCACGGTGAGAATAGTTCTGAAGAATCAGGAATGAAATTAAATACTCGAAACTTCTCCGATATGATCACAGCACCGACTGTTAATAAGACAGGTTTCTATGTTTACGAGTGCAAAACCTGTAACCGAAGTTTTCCTTCTTTCCAAGCATTAGGTGGTCACAGAGCAAGTCACAAAAAGCCTAAGGCCACAGTTGAAGAGAAGAAGACCTTAATTGTGACATCAGCTGACGACCATGATGATTTTCGTCAGTTCAATAAAAGCAGCCCAGATCTGCTTTCACCGCCATTGACCCACACCAATAACGTTTGTAGCAACAAGGGTTCTCTGGAAAACTGTAAGACCAAGATTCACGAGTGTTCAATTTGTGGTTCAGAGTTCACCTCCGGTCAAGCTCTTGGTGGTCACATGAGAAGGCACAGAGCCAACACAGGCACTCTTCAGGTGGCAATAAATACCGATACAAGTAACAGCGTTCAATCTAGAGTTGGTGGGGAGATCAAACATAGAAATATTTTGCCGTTGGATCTTAATCTTCCGGCACCAGAAGACGACCACCACCATCCTGAACCATCGAAGTTCCAATTCTCGTCAACTAAACAAGCTCTGGTGTTTCCTGCTCCGGCCTTGGTGGACTGCCATTACTGAATTCATTCCTAACATATAACAGAAGTTGATGATGATCCATGTGAAATACAACTAGCATTTTATAATCAAGTACTATTGAGAATTGTTAATTCTTTCAATTCTTTTTTTAAATTGATCATCTAGACTACTAGTTCAAGTTGAATACTTTGAGTAAGTTGTTAGTGTTGATGTTTGCCTTTCATTCACGAAAAGTGAGTGATGAGAGCATCTCTTCTTTTATATAGATAATAAAAGAAAGAAAATAGTTAGATATATCTCTTGTTCGAAGCAAGTGTTTGATGTACAACTGGTAAGAGGTAGAGAAATAGAAAAGCATGAAATGGCATATGGGATGGTTGTGGTTCGGCATCACCACAACCACACAAAAAAAAAAGTCGTGGATTAGGTTCTTCCTTGTTAGTTTTTGACTACCAGAAAACCTAACGAGTAAAGCTTTTAAAAATTAAAACTAATAAAATAAGTTTCTCTATTTCTAAATTAAAATAATATATATGGATTACAAGCTAAGTTGGTAAATGCCCTTAGGTTACATCTATCGACTTACATTAGTCCAATATTTTATTATGATCAATTTGTATTTAATTAAGTCTGTCTTACTTTTAGTTCTTCTTAGCTAAATCGTTATACCTAATTAACCAACTGTACTATCTTTACTTAATTTGGAAGTTGCTTTAACTGAAATTGGGACAACTTCAACAGGTCCACAGCATTGCCAATTGATGTTCACAAGAAAGATATAGCTAACTCTTTCGAACCACGTGTATACTTGTTCATACCGGAGATATCACTTTGCAATTCAATTCATATAAGGTCCATATTGTAAAGCATAAGTGATGCCACCCACATTCATAACAAAGCTGTTTTTAATTGGATTAGGACAATTAAGTTTCTTAGGCATCTCCATGCAATAATTTTGTCATTATTTGAAGGGATAGACAGATAATTCAGTATAAGTATGCTGTAAAGGACTCGTTTAAATCTCTGTTAATATTCACTTTATAAATTAACACTCGTAACAACATAGGAGTTTGTTACGTACACGTTTAGTTGATTGCTGCTAATAAGGCATGTGGATGAGTGAGATGTCTAAATACATACACATATCATATCATCATAAACATCAGCACATGTAGTGAGGGATTTATATATTTTCCAATTTATTCTCCTATAGTTTTATATCGAAAGAAGAAGCTAACAAGTAACAGTAGTGCATGAATAATTTAATGTTTGTTAGGCTTCTTTATAAAAGGTTATTGGCCATTGAACCACTTTAAGAGATATGTGATTTGCTAACCCTAGAAAAAATTGTATGTTGATTGATTGTTTTAATTGTATTTACTTTCTTATTTATTGCATTAATCATGAATTATCTTTTTTAACAGTGACAAAGATGTCTTCATTAGCGTATAATTAATGACACTCTTCTTATCCTCGTAAAACAAGAAATCTTGTATAATAGAGCTTACCCGTTAGTATAAATTGTATTTGAAATGTACATTAAATAAAATCGAAAAAGAATAATTCGGTAGCTAAGAACATCTCGTGACTGGCTTTGCTTAACTTGCACCATCATGTTTAGCATATGATTAACTGTTATATGATAGAGACAAATTCATCATCACGATTCATACACCCTTCCTACGTCCTGCTTTCATCTTTCCCAAATGACCAAACCACAAACCTTAAAGCAATTTATGCCGGGTCACACACGATACCCCGTCAGATCTTGACCTAATTACCATATTTTTCTGGTATTTGGGTGCTTTTCTTGTGAAATATTCACTATTCAGCATAGAATACGGTCCACAAATTGAATTCTTCATTTCAAATTGCATTTGTCTAGTTTTGATCCCAAATGTGGAAAAGAGAAAACTGTGGAGACTACAATCCAACTGGGTCACAAAGTAAAAATCTACTGGAACTGTCTTTGAGCAGAATAGTTAAAATTAATAATACGTTGTGGCTCTAAATGATAAATATACAGTGAAAAAAACAAAAAGCAAGAGAAAGAGAGACCCCACCTCCAACATTTGCCCTCCTCAGATATGGATAAACATAATCGGTGGCAGAATAACAAAAGATGCCTTACATGTGGTGGAACTTAGGCTAGGCTGAAATGGGCATGAGGAAAGGAACTTCTAGTTTGGTCTTTCTTTTGCATGAATGTGATATGGAAAGAGAGTTCCATTCTCGTGTTAAATGGCAACATACAAGACTAGTGCTTAATGATATGATCTGTCAAGATGATTCTTTTCTTTTTTGTTATTATTTTACATCTTTGGTAAGAGAATTATCAGAATAAATCCAAAATATGATCTTATCTTATTTCCTTTTATTTAAGTTTAATTTTGGTGGCCGTAGTGTACTGTGCCTTGAAGGAGATTGATGGAGATGATGTATATAGCCTGACCGAGATTGTGTGACTTGTCCTTCAAGCCCAAGCATTAAACCAAGTACGAAAAAAATGGATCTTGACTTTTGGGAGCGTTCACGTTAATTATTTTGCAAGATTTGTGCTACAAGTGGCACTTTGGTGAACTCATTCGGGGATTGGGGTTGAAGGTTTTACTTAATAGGCATAAAATAAGTCCAACTGAATGTATCACCTGAAAAGATAAAATGTTAAGTTAGCTCAAAACAGCAATCAAGTTGCTGTGGTGTAGTGGTTATCACGTTAGTCTTACACACTAAAGGTCCCCAGTTCGATCCTGGGCAGCAACAATATTTTATAATTGTATTTTTTTAATAAATTATTAGCCCTAGTGTTGAGTACAGAAATTTGATCATGTGAACAAATTAAAATGATATTTAGAGACATTCTTTAGAATTTAGCCACTCATCTTGGAAGTTTTAGCTAAAAGCTTAAGATTTCTTAAATATTTTTATTTCAACATTATGGTATCAATAGATTAAATTGCAAGTGATAATCAAACTCAACTGGTTAATCGATTTAACTATAAAAAATTTGCACGAGCTTATTTTATGGTTCAATTTTTAATTTTTTAGATTTATTTTAATAACTCTTTTCGATAAAAACCAACCATTTTATTAATAAATTGGTTGATGTTATAAATCAATTAATTTTTATTTAATAATTTTGTAATCTAAATTTAAATTTATCCATAAATAAAGACAATTTTCTTTAATTTTTAATACAACACATCCTCGTAATATTTGTAATATAATATTGTGTGTCAATATATATTGATTAGAAAATTATTAATATTATAGGATTTTGTTAAAAAAGTTAGTAGATACTTGATTAATAAATTATTAAATTAAAGGCTAAAAAAGCTAAATAAACTCTAAAGTTTATAGTGGTGTACAAAATAGACCTTAATGTTTCACCGTATTTAAATTAAACCTTAATGTTTGTAAAACGTTTAAAATAAACATAATGTTTGCAAAACTTTCAGATTGAATCAAACCATTAACAATATTAAGGTATTATCAATTATTTGTTGGCATAGATACAAATTTGCTAACGTGTTTTTTTATAACATTTTAATTATTGGACAAAAAGAATTTGATATGGACATGTTTAAATAGAGATGGATCTCACCTCCAACTCGAACTCTGCGTTTTAGGTCGGTATTTGCATTTAGTTAGAGGCGGGTCACACCTCTAGTTAAACGTTGCGTTTAGTATTACTCATTACAAAGGAAAAGATAATAGAGAAGTTAATGGGTCAGGTCGGGCCCCGATTGCTCCTGACCCATGGCTTAACTCGTGGCCCAACAGGTCAGGATGGGTCAACACATGGCTCGGTAGAACCACGAGTGACCAGCCTATAGCCTGGCTCGATCACAAGCTGATCGGCCCATGGCCCAACCCGCCATATTTTTAAAAAAGAACTTCAAAAATGATATCATTTTTATTAAAATGATGTTGTTTTAAAAGTAACGATTGAGTCACAAGCTGGGCTTGGTCAACCCATGACTCAGTCAATTAGAGTCAAAATTATATCGGCCGGACTATTTTTGATATCCCTAAAAGACAATGTGTATGAACTTGGACTAGAGGCGAGGTCCCACCCTGGTGCAAGATGTAGGGATGTAGAAGATATGGAAGGGTTGTGGAAGATATAGAAGGGCTAAGTACTAGGGCATTTGAATTGTTCGGTACCTTCTCGAACAGGAAATCGGAGAAAGTAGATCAATATGGTGTTGGAAAGCCAAAAGATGAGAAGCTAGCGCTTCGAGCACTTGATCTTTCTCTCAGGGTATATTTGATTAGGAGTTTTTATAATGAAATGTAATATTATTCCATTGTTTGATAAGAGATTTATAATAGTATGAGATGGAAAAGGACGTTTTATATTATATCTCATTTCATCCTTAATAATAAAAATAGAAAACTTTCAATTTAAAAGATTTACGATGAAATGTAAAATAATACACTATATTATATTATAAATCTTTCATCCAAATAATATTTCACGATATTATATTATGAACCTTTTCATCATTCTCAAACAATAATTTTTTAATATTACATTTATTTATGGTCTATTTTATCATAAACTATTTCATTTCATTCAATCTCATTTCGGTGCTTAAAGAGAGAAAGCCCTAGACCCTGGTTCTCCAAGCAGACGTATTCAATCATGGAGCACGTTTCAGTCGAATTCTAATGGATTCACTGCATTGGTGTCTTTTTTCTGCAATCCAAGCTATTCTCTTATACATAATTCATTGGACATGGACAACTGTGAACATAACAATATGTTCATAGTCGCCCATTATTTCAGGGAATCGATCAAGCAACTTGCAAGGCATGGCTCATAGTGATTCCAAGACCAAGTATGTTCCCCTGTATCAAAGAAGAAATAACTCCAGTCAACAGACTCAAGCATTGCAGAATACATCAAATGGTCAAGCTTTGCAGGGAAATTCTAAAGTGCCCAATGGCCTGGAAAAGCAATTGAGTTTTCATATACAATTGACAGTTGGCCAAACAAGGAATCATGAGGAGACCACATCTCTGTTGCAGAGCATGGGATCTCACGATAACAGTACAAACTATAGCTTCGGGAGAAAGAGAGCAATGATAGATAGGCATGGCAGTAGCTTACATAGGAGTAATGGCCAGAAGGAACAAGAACAGTTTGCTATAGGTGGCTCTGATTTTGTGGAGACTATCATTGGCAGAATAGTTTCTGAGCTCATACATGGAATGGCTAGAAAATCCCATGAAATGACTGGACAATCTTCATTATAAGACTTCTTGATATCCTGCGCCTTACCAGGATTCTTGATTAATATATTAAACATAGGGTAAATTACTATTGGGTCCCTGAGATTTGACGAAATTAACTCGTAGGTACCACAGTTTTCACAAATCAGCTC
>JAOSBN010000178.1:4388507-4401534 GCA_027563595.1 Erythroxylum suave | reverse complement strand
GGTATCTTTCTTACCGTTTTATCTTCCCTATATAAATTCATTGTCTCAATAGTAAGACAGATTAAGCCTTCCATTCAATCTTTGTTTTCCACATGGTATCAAAGCATTGATTTCAGAAAGTCTTGTTGGTGTCTTCTCATTTAGCCTCATGTCTTCTGAAAAAGAGATTTCTGATGCTTCCATGTCACCAAAAGATTCATCAAAAATGAATCCCAGTAACAATGATGATGAACGAGCCATTACCATCCAACTTCTACACCAATGCTCTACGTTTGTCTCAGTCAAGTTAAACAACAATAACTTCCTACTATGGCAGTCACAAGTTCAATCATTAATTCAGAGCATTGGTATGGAAAATCATCTAAACTCAAACAAACCTCTCTCTGTCAAAAGCACATGGACAACCAATGATGGAATTCTAAAACCATGGATGTTGTCTCATATGAATGAGGACATCTTAAGTTTGGCTTTTGGCATCTCATCAGTCCATAAATTATGGACAAACTTGCAGGACCATTTTCTGCCTGCTACAGCCGATAAAGAAGCACATCTAAAAGGACGTCTTGTGACAATAACAAAGGGTTCACAAACCATAGAAGAATATCATCGACGCTTCACGGAAATCTACAATAATCTTGCCACCATTAACAAGCCCATGTCTGATCTGGACTTGATTTTCCAATTTTCTCGTGGACTAGGCTTCAAGTATCAAGCTTTCCATACTGCCATGTTAAGCAAACCACCATATCTGACGTTCTCTCAATTCCTTCATGCACTCCAAAATCATGAGCAAGCTATTCAGAATTTTCAAGAGGAAGAAAAGAGCCAGCTCAATCACAATCAAGCCTTTTTTTGGTCAAAGAGGTCGAGTTCGAAACAATAGAAACCGAGGTGGTTTTACTTCTCGTGGATGGGGGTTTCAAGCAGCCGGTCGCTCCTCTCGCTCAAATGAACAAATCTCTTCTAATCATCAACCCTGCCAACAAAATCAACATAATCGAGGCAATGTTGTTCCAACTTCCCAACGCACTAATGATAATTTTGCAAGGAACTATTCTCCATCTGCTAATATGGTGTGTCAAATTTGTAATACACCAAATCATACCGCCATTGATTGTTATTATCGGTACGACTATTCACACCAGTATGAGAATATTCTAAAGGCACTTATCATACAAGATCAACCCGAAACCAACAATCAATCCCTCTATGTTGATTCTGGAGCCACTTCTCATATGATCAATGATCCTAGTAAGCTTCATGATCTTGTTCCTTATATTGGGGCTTATGCTATTTATGTTGGAAATGGAGCTCGACTTCCCATTTCACATATTGGCAATACTAGTATTAAAACTACTGTAGGATATATTTTTTTAAATGATGTGTTAGGTGTTCCTAATCTCACGAAAAATTTGCTTTCTGTTGGTAAGCTTACTTCTGATTACCATTGTTTTGTGATAAAGGAACCCAACGGCAAAATACTGGCTCGAGGCAATAAAAAGGGACAATTGTTGCCTTGAGTGAAGATCCTTATGTTGCACTTACTACTATTCAACAAAGCGGAGCCCCTTTTACTTTATGGCATGCTCGTTCGGGTCATGCAAACTCAAAAATTTTATCTTTGCTTCAACGACATAATTTACTTGATATTAAGTATTGGACCAACAATTCTTCCATTTGTGTTAGTTGTTAAGAAGGCAAGAGTTGTAAACTTCCCTTTTATTTCTACTAATAAAAGATTGCATTTTCCTTTGGATAAAATTCATAGTGATCTATGGGTCCTGCATCAACTCAATCTTGTCAACATTTTAAATTTTATGCTTTCTTTGTGGATGATTTCTCTCATTTTGCTTGGATTTATCCTTTAAAAAGAAAATCTGAATTTTATGAATGTTTTCTTAAATTTGAGCGCTTAGTTGAAAATCAGTTTGATAGAAAGATTAAAAATTTTCAATGTGATGGAGGCGGCGAATATTCCTCACGCCAATTCCATGAACATAGTGACATTCAACTTAAAATATCTTGCCCTACTACTCTAGAACAAGATGGCATCGTAGAACACAAATATCGCCATATTATGGAAGCCGCTCTCACTATGATATTTCATGCTAACATTCCTTTATATTTATGGGTGGATATATATATATTTTATTTTTATTTTTTTTTATGCAGATGTCTGAATCATCAACAGGTTGCCATCAACTACTCTTTCCAACAAAAGCCATTACCAATGCTTATTTGGTCAGCCTCCATCTAATTCTGGCCTTCGTGTGCTTGGGTGCCGTTGTTTTTCGTCCCTTCGTCATGTTGCAGCTAGCAAATTTGCCAAGAAGATCTATCCTTGTGTTTTCATTGGTTATAGCCCCCAATACAAGGGTTATCGATGTCTGGAACCTCGATCAAAACGTATTTTTATTTCTCGTCAAGTTGTTTTTGATGAAAATTATTTTCCTTTCAGGCAAGGTCATCATGTTTCTCCATCTGCTCAAGAACTTCCTCTTGTTCAATTTCCCTCCATGGATGAGTGGCTACCATCACGTTGTTCTTCTCTTGTTTACGGAAATTCCTTTGATCAAAACGACCGTGGTTCTTCTCATACACATCATCCCTCATTTCTGTCCTCTCTTGAAGAAAACGGCACCGTCCAGAATCCTACAATCTCCCAACCAAACCCAACTTCTCCCCTTTACGCTGATCAGTCTATACATGACAATTGCGCTCCTATTACTGACAACGGTGCCGTATCCCCAAGAGCCTCTCCAGCTGCTATTCACATCAATACAGTGGCGTCTCCTTCTCCTGATATTGCCCACGACGTCGTATCCACATTAGCTTCTCCAGCTGCTATCTAACCTAACCTGATGGTGTCTTCCTCTTCTCACTCTATTGCCTCTGACTTGCTTCCAATTCTGCCTCAGTTGGATCATTCTTCCAGCTCTTAGGTATATGATCCTCCCTCTTCTCCTGTTGGTGGTTCCACTAACAATTTCTTTGATCCAAGTGGTCTCCTAGGACATCTCAAAGTGGTCCTTCCTTATCTCTCATTTTTGAACACTCATTCCATGATTACTAGAAGCAAATCTCAGCAGGATCCTCTCTTTAAACCACCAGATCTCTTTCACACCTATACTGCCACTCAACAACTGAAAACATGGAAATCTGCCATCAAGGACAGTTGGTGGTTCAATGCGATGCAAGACGAGATTCAAGCTCTTCACTCCAATCGCACTTGGACCCTCGTTCCCCGCCCTCCCAACACCAATATTGTTGGCTCTAAATGGATGTTTCGAATAAAATATAACGAAGATGGCTCAATCAGTCACTATAAAGTGCGGCTTGTTGCTCATGGAAACTCTTCGATTTCGGGTCTTGATTATGATGAAACGTTTCCACACAACCATTCGTCTTGTTATTGCTCTTGCTACATCTCTAAATTGGGCAATTCAACAACTTAGATGTAAAAAATGCATTTCTCCGTGGAAGTCTCAAGGAAACTATTTATATGGAGCAGCCTCCCAAGTTTTATCAATCCAACTTTTCTCTCTCATGTTTGTTGATTACAAAAATCTCTCTATGGTCTTAAACAGGCTCCTCGGGTTTGGTTTGATCGTCTCTCTGCTTTCTTACTTATGACTCCTTTCTTTTTCTCTATCATGTTGGATCCACTTTCATTCTTTTCCAGGTCTACGTTGATGACATTTTGGTCATTGAAAATCATATTATTTCTATTAGCAATTTACTTTCTAAATTAAGCATTGAATTCTCTTTAACAGATTTGGGACAACTACATTACTTCCTTGGAATAGAATTTCGATATCCTAACCGTGGTGTTGTTTTGTCTTGGAAAAAGTGTATTTGTGACCTTCTTTAACGCACCGGCTTGGATCATTGTTCTTCTGTTCGCACTCCCATTACTCCTAAAGACAGCCCCCATCCTTGAGATTTTGATCCTGTTGATGCTTATGCCTTCCGCAGCATAACGGGCGCTCTTCATTACCTCACTTTCACTCGACCAAATATTGTTTATGCTGTAACAAAAGTTTATCAATACCTTCATGCTCCTACTTCTGTCCATTTTCGGGCCGCTAAACGCTTTCTTCGCTACTTGCAAGGCATCCATTCCTATGGTCTCCAGTACCTATCCAAAAGCTCAATTTCCTTGTTGGCTTCTCTGATTCAAATTGGGCTGGTTGTCTGATTACTCGACGCAGGACCATAGGCTACTGTGTCTTCTTGGGCGCCAATTGCAACTCTTGGTCCTCTAAATAGCAAAACATTGTTGCTCGTTCTAGTGTTGAAGCAGACTATTGTGCAATGATATCTGCAACTACTGAACTCACTTGGATTACGTACCTTCTTCGAGATATTGGCATCTCTTTACATTCTCCACCTCAGTTATTTTGTGATAATATCAGTGCCCTTCACCTTACCATTAATCTTGTGTTCCATGCTCATCCCAAGCACATTGCCTTGGACAATCACTTTGTTCGGGAAAAAGTTGTCTGCGGTCAGCTCATTACTCATCATGTCCCCTCGCCTCGTTAAGTTGTAGATAGTTTAACTACAGCTCTTCCCAAAAAATCATTGAGTTCAGTTAGTTGCCAAGCTGGGACTACACCCTTCTTACCATCCCCAGCTTGAAGGAGGGTGTAAAGAAGATTCTACTTCCAAATCTGAAGATTCTAATTCCTTGATTGTCATTAGTTAACATATTATTTATTTTTCTTTGTAATTTTGTCCCGTTGTATCTTTCCTTGTATAGCTTTCTGACTGTTGTATATTTCCTGTATAAATTCATTGTCTCAAAATCAATACAAATTAAGCCTTCCATTCAATCTTTGTTTTCCACCGAAATATCTAAATCAAATCAAATATTCGAACTAAAATACTTACTTCAAATGCTCAACAATGAAAGAAAATGAGTCTTTCTCATATTCAGACTACTAATGATTAATAAGTAAAAAAATCAAGACACTACTAAAAGAACATATGAAGATAGCTCAAGCGTTTTTGATTCACGTTTCTGATTCAAAGAAAGGAGAAGAGATTATTCTGCTAGTGTATGGAGCTGTTTCGAACAGGGTAAATATTAGTCTTAATTGGTTACTGTCACATTGAATAAGAAAAAAACATTTTAAATTTGATTATATGTATATATATATATACATACATATACATATATTATATTGACATATAATCTTGATCTTGGGCAGATTGCAGGGGAAATTTTGTAGAAAGCCGTTGGATTTCAAGTTTTGTAGATAGGAAAAGGCCTTCATCGTTTACCTCCTGCACCACCGCAGCATTGAGCTTCAATATTTGAAAACTGCCGCTTGTTAAATGCCACTACATACTATTAATGTTGTAGCAAAGGAAAATCTCTTGAGATAAAAGATTATAGAGAACCTAATCAAAAGAAAATGAAAGGGTCTGCCCGAAGTAATGCATTTCTTTTTTTCTGACATGAGGATCCCTCTTTCTCTACTTTACAAATGACTGATCCTCTAATTCCACAATCCAATTCAACAAAAGACCATTTTACAGCTTTAGGGGTTTACCCTTCAAATACAACATCAAGTCACTCGGTCTCAATTGTGGTTCCACCCAACCTCGTATCACCGGTGACCTTGCCGGTAGTAATTTTCTAAAACAACACCAATAAAAACCACATTTTGCTCAAATTCTCACACTAAACCTAATTAAGGAAAATGAGATAGGAGTTTACCAAAATTATTTGGGAGTCGGATTTGGACTTGGGGCATCGTGGGGAAAATTCTGTCCGGTTCGGAGGTCGTCTGACAGTCGCCGATGGTCATCGGAGAGTCGCCGAAGACTCACCGAAAAGTTGGGGAAACCGCTCCCATGGCCTCCTCGACGTCAAGAACTCTGGAGTACCAGCCAAGCGCCTCACTTCCCTCCCGTTTCGCCAAACCGCCAGCAATTGCCACACAACCATTTCTGATCTCCCCATTCTGGCCACCTCAGGTGGCAAGGCTGGTCTCAAACGAAAGCTCACTTGCCCAACCTTCCATTTCCACCCACGGTGAGCAGAGACACAGCGTGGTTTGGTCGAAAAAAGCCATGAAACATTCGGCTTACATACTTTCTTCCCCACGCTGCCGCCACGTCCTCCACGCCGGCCATCAACAACAGCAGCCGACCGGTCGTCCAGCAGTAGCCTCTTCATCCGTCTGCCACCAGTCCGCCACCCCATCATCAACTGGCCAGTGCTACAGAGAGACAAATGGGAGGAAGAGGGAAACCGGGTGGGGAGGAAAGAAAAAGAAAAAGGCGGGGGTCAAAATTTTACAGGCTCTTTCCCCAAAAATTAATTCTCTGTGCGTCATTAAATAAATTTACTCGTACAAATATTGCTCGCAATACCACAATTTAAATCCAAAAACGTTCATTTTAAATTTCTGAAGATAATTGCCCAACTAAAATTGAAATTCCTAATAATCTTTCGAATAAAAATTTCAGGGATATTACAAAGATCAAACATAACACCTTAAGCGAATGCAAACTCCTTACCATTAGAACCAATAACCGCTGGTCAATGCCAACAATAATCACTATGGCTACAATACAACCACTTTGAAGGAAGTCTAGTTGAAGATTTGCACTTTCATCTCTGGACTTTTCTGATATTTGTCATACGATTAAGTAGCAAGGGATTATAGATGATGAAATGTGACTCCTATTGTTCTTATTCTCACTAAAGAGAAGATGCAAAGAAGTGGCCAGTGACGAAGCCAGGATTTTGGCTTCACCAGGCCTAAAATTATATATATACATATATAATATATGTTATTCTTAAACAAAATATCTACAAAATAAATATAACTTAATAAAGAAATTCCATACAAATATTTAACACCAATCCATTACAATTTCCACAATAGATGACATTCCCATTTAACATAGTGAAATGAATGAAAAAAATATAAAAAAAAGACAGGCAATTCTTTAAATGTATAAAGAACACATATTGTTGTTTTAGTTGTAAATGATTTATCAATTAAAAAATATATTTGTAAATGAATGCATGATTAGATGCAACGAAGTGTTTTGATTGAGGATAGAAATAGATTAACCTATTCAAATCAAGTCCACCAAACAATCCAAGCAACTTATGAATTATTCATTTACAAATATGTTTTTTAATTGATAAATCATTTACAAATTTATAAAAGTAAATATGTAAAAGCAAAAGCACGATAATGAAACAACAACACACAAAGAAAATTCACTTGGGAATATGGATTAATTAGTGGAGACCAGTGGCGGACGGAGCAGTAGGAGATCAGTGGGCGGCGGACGAAGCAGCAATAGCAAACCATAGGAAGACTAGCGGGCGACGGACAGAGCAGCAGCATCAGACTATCGATGGAAGAAGCAGCAGATGTTGCAGGAATTAATGAAGACGATGCAGTTTAGTGCGCAACACAACGGAGAAGGGAAACGACAGTAGCTGTTAGACGCAGCGTTTAGAATAAAGTTAGTACAACTGATGTATGCGAGTGTAGAGGATGATTCGTGAACCTATATTAAGCGTGTATTCTCACATTGTATGCATGTTGATTATGAATGAAATGTTATCCCTCTCTCTCTGAAATCTCTTCTGTGATTCTCTGAAATTCTCTGTCTCATTCCCTTCTCTCTTCCATAACAACTTGCGACGTATTTCTGGCGTGCGATTGAGGAACGATCCTTTTTTTTCTCAACATTTGGTATCAGAGCAACGAATCTGGGACACTATGGCAGAAGGGACGCGAGGGGCTGACTTCCGCAGGTTGGAAGAGACGTTGAAAGGCTTGATGCAAGCATAAGGAAGGACTGAGAAACTGTTTGCAGAGATGCAGGGCCGACATGAGCGACTGCTTTTGGACATGCAAGACAGAAATGAGCGGGTATTGTCGGAGGTGCAGAGTCGGATTGAAAGATTAGAGAAGCAATTGTGGGAGCTACAGACGTTGCGTTCTCCAGAGTTGTCGAAACAAGGGGGAAGTAGTATATCAGATCACACTTCGGGTAACATACTCGTGCCAAACGAGAAGAAACGTCAAGCAATGCTGACGAGACTGAGTCGAATTGAATTTCCTTCGTTTGACGGCAACAATGTCAAGGTATGGTTGTATCGTTGTGAACAATTCTTCAACATAGACCAGACCCTCGAACCGTTGAAGGTGAACGTCACAGTTTTACACATGGATGAGCGGGCTCAGGAGTGGTATCGGTTATTTCTCAGGAATCGGAGTAAGACGGAGGTGGTAGACTGGTTAGAGTTTACACGGACCTTAACACAAAGGTTTGATGCGGAGCTATTTGATGACCCGGTGGGAGACTTCAAGGAGTTGAAGCAGAATGGGATGGTATTGGAATATTGTGCACAGTTCGACCATTGTTCTAATCGGTTGTCATTGTCTGAGGACTATTTAGTGGGGTTCTTTGTCAAGGGCCTTAAGCCAGAGATTGGGGTGGCGGTAAAGTTTCATGAACCACAGACATTACACCAAGCGTATACGTTAGCTCGGAAGCAAGAAACCATTTTAATGTCCACAGGAATATCGATGATGAATCGGAATCCAACTACTCGGAATGTGGTTAGTGGAAGAATATCTTCAACCCCACAACATAACCCTAACGCAGACGGCATACTACCCACCCCCGCCGCCACTATGAGGGCGCCGATGACACGACCTTATAAAACTATGAAACCCATGAGTAGCAAGGACTTCGATAAGAAACGAGCGAAGGGCCCTTGTTTTTGGTGTGATGAGAAGTACACATTTGGTCATAAATGTCCGAGGCGATAGCTTCAATTTTATGTGGTCTCTGAGGGAGGTGATAATGGAGAGAGGTCAGTCGATCACACGGAGGAAGATCAGGAGGAAGGAGAAGTTGAGGAAGGACAACCCATGGTTTCGACGCAAGCGATGACAGGCTTTGACGATGTAATAGAGTTTAAACAGATGCGTTTAACGGGAATAAATCAACGTCGGCAGATCCACATCCTTATCGACAATGGCAGTACTCATAATTTTGTGGACATCGCGGTAGCCAAAAAAGGAATGTGTGAACTCCGGGAAATTAATCCGATCACCATTACTGTTGGGGGAGGCTTGCAGCTACAGTGCAGGCAGTGTTGTAAGGATTTCGCATGGGTCATGCAAGGAGTGTCGTTTAGGGTGGACGCGTTTGTGTTAGCGTTAGGAGGCTGTGACGTCGTCTTGGGAGTCAAGTGGTTAGTTGGTCTCGATGATGTTCTGTGCAACTTCAGGACGCGAACGATGACATTTAAGTGGGAAGGGAAAATGGTGACTCTTAAGGGGGATTCGGATGGCAAACCCAAAATGGTTTCAAGCAAAGGGCTCCAGAAGACTCTCCAAGGGACGTCGGGTGGACAATTATTCATGCTTCAACTTTCTACTCCCATTGAGTATCAGTTTCAGCAAATGAGAATGACGGAGGAGCAAGGTAGTGTATTCGATGAAATCAACATAGTGTTATCTGATTATGCTGCAGTGTTTCAAGAACCGTCTCAATTACCTCCGAATCGCAAACTCAACCACTGAATTAAACTGGTGGACGGCATTAACACAATTAACGTCAGATCATATCGTTACTCTGGAGCACAGAAGGACATCATTGAACAGGAGGTTAAACACTTATTGGAACAGGGATTCATACGCCATAGTTTCGGACCTTATGCTTCTCCGGTGGTTCTCGTTAAGAAGAAGGATAATTCATGGAGAATGTGTATAGACTATCGGGAACTTAATAGATGGACGGTGAAAGACAAGTTTCCGATACCCCTCATTGAGGAGCTTCTTGATGAGTTACATGGAGCTAGCTGGTTTTCGAAGCTAGATTTGCAGTTGGGTTACCATCAGATGCGCATGCAACCCGAAGATATTCAGAAGATGGCATTTAAGACGCATGAAGAGCATTATAAGTTCTTGGTAATGCCCTTCGGGTTAACGAATGCGCCCCCAACGTTTCAGCGATTAATGAACGAATTGTTTAAACCTTTTTTACGGCGGTTCATCTTGGTGTTCTTCGACGATATATTGATTTACAATCCATCACTATCCCTCCATGTAGAACACATCTCGACAGCACTACAGACGTTAAGGGACCATCAATTGTTCTTGAGGGGAAACAAATGCGTGTTCGGTGCTCGGCAGGTTGATTATTTGGGTTACACTATTTCAGAGGAGGGTGTAGCCACAGATATGCGGAAAGTTAAAACAATAGAGGAATGGCCGGTACCAGAAAATGTTAGGGACTTGCGAGGATTTTTGGGAATTATGGGTTATTATAGGCGTTTTATTAAGGGGTATGGAGTTATGGCAAAGGCTCTTGCAGACCTGCTTACCAAGGATAGAGCTACTAATTGGAATTGGCAACATGCAAAGCAATCAGCATTTGAGAGCTTGAAGAAGGCTATAATGTCGGTGCCAGTTTTAGCGTTACCTGACTTCTCCAAGCCATTTATCATTGAGGCCGATGCTTATGATCAGGGAATTGGAGCAGTGCTGCAACAGGAGGGTCATCCAATTGCCTTCCTGAGCAAATCATTGGCAAGGAGACATCACGGCCTATCGACGTACGAGAAGGAGTTCCTGGCAATAATTAAAGCAATTAAGCAATGGCACCACTATTTGATGGCCAGACCTTTCAATGTTCGAACAGATTATCGAAGCCTAAAATATCTACTAGAGCAAAGACTATCAACTCCTTTCCAGCAGTCATGGTTACCAAAGTTATTGGGATATAATTTCGAAGTTCAGTATCGTAGTGGTAAGGAGAATGCAACGGCAGACTCTCTCTCTAGAATTACAAGTGTTGAAATGTTCATGATGTTGGTAACGTAAATACAGAGTGAACTTTTAGATGATATTAAACGCAGTTGGCAGGAAGATGACGTTGTGAAGGGACTGATTACCACTTTAGAAACGGGCAGTACTAAATCGGGTGTTTATGAATGGAAGGAAGGGCTACTAAGATGGAAGGGGCGGCTTGTGGTGGGAGCTAATCCGAGCCTTCGACAACGAATAATAAGCATCAGTCACGATGCTGCAATGGGGGGCCATGCAGGGGCGGTGGCAACCTCCAAGAAGTTACAACAAATGTTTTTCTGGAAGGGCATGGATCGAGACGTGAGAGTGTACGTTCAGAATTGTATGGTTTGCCAGAGAAACAAATATGATAATTCTGCGTATCCAGGCTTACTGCAACCTCTGGGTATACCTGAAGGAAGTTGGAAGGAAGTGAGTATGGATTTTGTCGAAGGCTTACCAATATCGAAAGGGAAGTCTGTGATTTTGGTAATTGTTGACAGATTCACGAAATATTCTCATTTCATTCCAGTTAAGCATCCTTACTCCGCAGGGGATATTGCCACATTATTCCTTAACAACGTGTTCAAGTTACATGGAATGCCTGAGTCGATCATCAGTGATTGAGATTCGGTCTTCTTGAGTAAGTTTTGGCAGGAACTTTTACAGATGCAAGGAGTTCAGCTGAAATATTTGACAGCATACCATCCACAAACGGACAGACATATAGAAGCCGTCAATAAGATCCTCAAAACGTATCTGCGATGTTTTTGCGGGGAAGAGCCTCAGAAATGGGTTGAATGGATTGCATTAGTTGAATGATGGTATAATATCACTTATCGAGCTGCCATCAATACAACTCCATTCGAGGTCTTATACGATTATCCGCCACCGGTGTACACCCCATACATCGCGGGTGATTCAAGAATTATGGAAGTTGACAAGGTTTTACAGAGTCGAGAGGCAATGCTTAATGTTACACGGTTTCATCTACAGAGAGCTCAGAATCGAATGAAGCAGTACGCAAACTCTAAACGAATGGAAAGATAATTTGAGGTCAAAGAAATGGTATTATTAAAGTTACAACCTTACAGACAATTTTCGTTGCAAAGGAGGAGTAATCAGAAACTTTCTCCATTATATTATGGTCCTTATAGAATCATTCAACGAATTAGGAAGGTGGCATACAAGTTGGATTTGCCAGCCCAATCCGCAATACACCTGGTGTTCCATGTATCGCAGCTCAAGAAGGCGTATAGAGGACAGGGGCGCACTGTCGCGTCATTACCGACATGTTTGGTGCGGATAGAGAGGGTTCCAATGGCAATTTTGGATAAATGCATCACCAAGAGGCATAATCGGGCAGTCACGCAATGGTTAATCCAGTGGTCTGACGGGGAGAACAATAATGCCACTTGGGAATATGTCTTTGATTTACAGAAGAAGTTTCCGGAAGTTAATTTGATTGACAAAGATGTTAAGGGGAAGGGGATTGTTTCAGGAATTAATGAAGACAATGCAGTTTAGTGCGCAACACAGCGGAGAAGGAAAACGACAGTAGCTATTAGACGCAGCGTTTAGAATAAGGTTTATAGTACAACTAACGTATGTGAGTGTAGAGGATGATTCGTGAACCTATATTAAGCGTGTATTCTCACATTGTACGCATGTTGGTTATGAATGAAATGTTATCCCTCTCTCTCTGAAATCTCTTATGTGATTCTCTGAAATTCCCTTCTCTCTTCCGTAACAACTTGCGACATATTTCTGGCATGCGATTGAGGAACGATCCTCTTTTTTTCTCAACAGCAAGCCAGAACAGACGGAGCTGCAGCAAACCAGACAAAGACCAGCAGGCGACAGATGGAGGAGGAGGAGCAACAGCAGCCCAAAAAGGACGAAGCAATAGCAGCAGACCAAACGAAATAGCAACAGAAATCAAACGATGAGAAGAGGAAGGGGGAGGCTAGCTGTGTGAGCTATGAGAGGAGAGAGACAGATAAAATTCTAGGGTTTTATTAACTAAATATGAAATTACCATTATACCCCTGACTTTTTAAAAATTCATCCCCAAGCCCTTTGCCCCCTTGGAAATATCCCTCCGACCCTTATCACTGCATGGAACCAAATGACTTAAAAGTTCCAAAATATAATAAAATAATATTATTAATAATAATCATTATATA
>JAOSBN010000178.1:4325432-4369369 GCA_027563595.1 Erythroxylum suave | reverse complement strand
CCCCCTGGCCCATTGTTCTTTCTTCTGGAATACACCTTCCATACTACTGGCTTACTCCCTCTTCCATCGGTTCTCTCCTCTGTTGCTAATTCTCTCTCTCCCCTATCAATATCCGTCATTTAAATTATAGCATAAATTGATAGGAAATCCGTCCGGTTCATAATACTCCTATTTGTTTTGCCATAAGATATGTATAATGTACCGAGAAAACAAAAGGTCAAGGACCACAGGTTTCATGAATAACAGTAACTCCAAAACTTAGTTGAAGGTTCCAATTTCAAAAAGAAGCACTGCCACAGCTTGGCTTTCTGTACAAATCGTATAAATATGTGTATTTCTACCGAAAAGAAAAGGAAAAAGAGATGTGGCAGGCACTAGGCAACAGCCATATGACGACAGACCATCAACTTCAAAATAGGTCATCATCTATCCCTGGACCCTGTACATTTTCGACAAAATCTGCATTCCTAAACAACCACTCTTTGCATAAAGTAAACGGCCCTCAGAAACGCTTCCCCATTTTCGGACCAAATATTAGTTCAACTGCCCCGTCGAACGGCTGTTCGGCCCTTGGGCACCGCCTTCCGCAGCATCGATGTCCCTTGAAACACTGTGAACTGGTAATCCCTCCTGTACTCTATCAACTGTAACAATATCCGTGTATTAATTTAATTAAGCAACAAAATAACAACCTCAGAATGTAAGCTCTGCTTGTAAAACCTAAGGTATAATTGTTAGGGAGAAACAGAGAGACTAATTTGTACTTATGAAAGAGAACAAACCTGCTCTTGGTTCATCTTGCTGAACCCAAATTTTTTGGTCCATATGGCTTCAGCTTCTTCAGCTGCTGGCAGTACAAGATTTTTCACATTGAGCGAGCCAAGCAGTTTCTCCACACGAGCGAATAAGGCCTGGAAGAAACCCTGCAAAGCACAATTAATTGTAATTCAGAAAGAAAAATGCTGTTTCCTGAGGAAACCAATCAAGTGACCAAAGAGATGTGTGAACACGAGGAAAAAATGACAAGTAATAAATGCAGCATAACTCATCATCAACCTGTCCTTGGGACTTGCTACTAGTTGCAACTAAAGGAAGCTCCGCCAGTTCCTCCCCCAGAATCCTCACAATTGCAGCTGATTCAACCACATTGCTGTATGCCAAGGCGCAGTTATCACTATAATGTTCATTTTCAGAAAATGGTTAAAAAAAAAGATCTGTTCATTCTTACTTGACTAGCAACACAGCACAATACACGCCGCCAAGTTCTTGGGTTTTCACATCATTATCCCTGAAAAGACAAATAATGTTATCTTTCACAAAGCAATCTCATGCAGTTCAAGCACTCAATGCACAAAAAGATAAAGAAATTAGAAAACCATTACTGAAAAACAAAACCTGTTTAAAATCCTAAGGAAAAAATTGAAATACAAGTTATTGCTTACCCAAACACCAATGATGGAATGAGGTCAATGTTGCCACCTTGACTTACAGGTCGTTGTAAGATTATCGGATCGAACCTCTCCTAATTCCCCATATAAGAAAAAAGGAAGTTAAGAATCAATGACTACTCGATACTGAAGCAACTTCTACTTTATTTCAGAGATGGGGTAGGAATATAGTAATGATTGCATGAATAGATTGGCACATGATAGTATTAAGACCAGGAAAAACAATGTTCAACATTAAGATTGATCATCCTAAGACTTATCATCACAATTGATCTTCATATGTTCTATAGATGATAGCCAAAAGCATTCTAAAGAAAGCTAACTAGAGATTCCTCACATGAAAGATCTCAACAGCAACAGACAATAATGATTTAGCATCATCAGAAGAATTTTTCCTCCCATTAAGAAGCCTCCATCTCACATCCATTTTGTCACCCATATCTGAACAATTATCTCCTTGCCTCTTCTTTAAAGCATCCAGACATACATCTGGAAGTTTCTCTTCACCACGTATAACCAATTTCTGCAGAGTTGAATGGATTCTGGCACAACCAGAGCAACAGAACCAGTCACCTTTTGGTAACTCCTGTTGAACAAATGTCATATTCCAACAGCATATGATCACCTTTAGGTACTCCATTTTTATCAACAAAAAAAAATAAGCACCAAATAAACTTTTGCGTGATAAAAAACAGAAATTAGCACAAACCTTCAGGTCGTCTAGTTTGTTATCCCTTAAACAGCCAACATGATGCTCCTTTTCACACTGAAGAAATTAAGTGTATATTAATGCAGAATTTATCGATAAGTGAATTAACATTTTTAATGAATGAATTATTATAAACCTGATCACAAATTATAACAGTCCGGGGACCAAAATCTCTCTGGAAGTCATGCTCCCTGCAAGACAATGAATGTACAGTGTATTACAGTAGACTAGAGATGATATAAACATCAAAAGTCGTACAACAGGAAGAATTTCCATTTCATTCAGTTCTTTCCTAAAAGAAGGGGTTCTGGAGATTGAAGTCAAGTAAATTGTGCAATTAAGGTAAACAAAGCAAAATATGCATGATGTACAGACAATAATTAAACAGGAGTACTGTCCTTTCGTTCTTTCATTTAGAGGAACACAAAGGGTTATGGCTTGGCTTGAAATGAAACCAAAATGATATGTATCCATGCACTAAAAAGGGTCCAATAACTTGTTTCACCCAATTCATTTCCCAAGTCAAATCACCGAGAAAAACATAAGATCCTGAATTTTCAACTACACAAATCTAAGCTTACTAAGAAGATACAAGCAGTACATGCCAGCAAAGCAAAGTTTCGACTTGTCACACTTATCTTTCACATAAACATTGATCACAAAAAGAACAAAAGGATGCAAGAAGAGATGCAGAGAAAAAATAACTAGTGGCATGGATTAGAAAGAAAGTGAGACTCAACCTGCACAGAACACATCCTCCAGAAGCATTCTCTAGCTTCACAATGCGAATGCATCGTCTGGTTATTTGCTCAATGGGATCTACTCCAGCAACCCTACCAGCTGCTTTTGCATTGGCATTATTTTCCACAAATTTCTCCTTCTGATAGGTAGTCAAACAAACCTTGCAATACCACTTTCCCTTCGGAATGCTAGGCAGAGAAAGACATTCTGCAGCAGGTAATATACATATTATGCAAATTGGGGTTGAGCAATCAGGGAAAAGCATCAGCAATTTGCATCCATTAATTCTTTTTAGTGGCTACACTAAAGGAAGCATTAATGTGCTTATACACACGTATCAAGCTTCCACAAGTTAGAATACAATCAATGAGAGCACTACTTGTTAGCAGCAAATTTCTCTCTCAGAGGCCCCCACTCGCGCGCACACACAAGCACCACTCAACCTGATTTGGTTTTTTAATCATTGATTTTAACTACTTTTGCTACCTAAGATGCAAAGTATAAAGTTGATCTAGAAGAATAAACCTCCAAGATGTGGATGTCTGCTAGAAATGATTAGCAGTGGTAAATATGTAGTTACAATTTCCTATAATCAAGAGAAAGTGTACATAAAAAAGAATTCCAATGCCCAATGCCTCTCTCTTTCCAAGCCTGTAACTACTCACAGTTACAAAATAACTTAGTTGTTTTCAAGAATACAAATTGCAATTCCAATTTTCTCTAATATGGCAATATATATGCTCCACAATTATAATAGCACGATTCCTCCATTTTCGGTGAGGACTAATGTGACAAGTTTCAAATAACACTACTAATAAAAGAAAAATAAAAAATCACCTGGGTGGAAAGCTCTGGGACATCCATCACAACACAAAAGATCTCCACCATCTTGACACTTTTGGCACAGGTCATCATTTTCATTGGTAGAAAACTTCCGAACTTTGGAAAGAGATATTGACAACTCATGGAGAGACACCCCATTAGATGTGTAAATGTGCAAGTAACTGAAAAGGAGCACAAATCAAATTGGAGAGGAAATAAGAGCAAACACTACAAACATGCAAATAAAAAGAACTGAAAAATGAAGGTTGATTAATTACATGCACCAGTAGCCAAACAACACAAGCTTTCTATTAATGATCTGGAGCCAATAGATATTCCAAAGTGGACATAAGACCAATAAAATATGTATACTCACGGTTTCCGACGGGATGCCCAACCAGCATGAGCTTCAAATTGAGAAGGGCTAACCTGCAACACATGTAAAGGGGGGTCAAATTTTCACAAAGAATTTAAAGAAAGACAAAAACTCCAAAATAAGTTAAATTCCATTCATCATGTTCCTATTTTTCTCCTTGATAGGGAAAGCAGGAGTTTCTTCAGCACAATAAAACATACCTCAGAGTTGCAGCAATAACAGAATATTGCATAACCTGTCTTGTATCCCGTGAGTAATTTCTGCCAACATTAGATAGCTACACTCAGTAAACATAATTTAACGTTAACAGAAATTAACTTGTCATCAACATAACAACAACCACCTTTCCCTGTGAATAATATGCTACTTCAGTTCCGTCTGGCAAGATATCTTCTTCAAAAACCAATTTATGTAATCTCAGATCCCTATCAAAGTGAATGAAGAAACATAAAATACATTACAACAGAAAGCTCTGACAATAAACATTATGAGTCAACGAATGACTTATTTCTAAACAAAAGATTAAAAATTAAAATAGACATGGAGACATTAGGTGTCAGCACAAAGAAGAGAAACTAACTTCCTTGTCAGTCTTCCATGGCTCTTGCTCCGAAAAGAGCTATTGTTTGTCAAACTTCCAGAGGATTTTGGAACTGGCAAAGGTTTCGGTGTCCTGAATAAACCAAAATATATATATATATATATATATATCAATAGAAGATATCAGCCTACCTTATCTTGCCGTTGAAAGATATATTTCATTGAACACAAAAAGAGATGGCACAAATAAAAATGCAACTGTGGATTTGCAGAGGACTGATGCTGTCGTCTGAGCATTCCTATGTTGCTAAAAGACAAACTCTAACTGCAATTTGATGGAATTTCAGTAAATTTTGTGCACAGTCAGAAACCACATTCTTGTGATTTAGAACATAAAGAGGCAGAAGTTTTTGCAAGTTTTCCACCTAAAATTGGCACACAATGCTTAGCAGCCAATTAAATGCAAATATACGGTTGATACTTCAGTTTGTATTAGCAGCATTTCTATTAGGGTTTGATGACAACCAGCGAAACAAAACCTAAGAACAGCACTCAATTCACAGGTCCAATGCTCTCAAGAGAAGACAATAAAATGACAGATAGTCATGGGCTAATTGGCTATCTATGATTAATCAAGCAGGAATAGTTTATAACAGAACATAAATCGCCATTCATGTATGAGAAGGTTCATTTTGGAATAGTTAATTAGATTCATTTAAGAAAACTAGGCTAACTGACGGAACACATGGTTTGTGACATTGATTACCCTTCATTTGTATCACTTGCTCCTGCTGAGACAGAATCAGAATCCACAAATTCCATGCACCGACCACAAAGAACCATTGAATTTCCAGAGTTGACATCAAGAAGAGGGCCTAAAATATGTATCCCAAGGCCGTTAGGATTTTTTTTTTTTAACAAAAGGAAAAAAACGCATTGAACACCATGCAAGAAGGGAAAAGAAACCTCGGCAGTTCAAGCAGAAATTAGATTTCTTCAAAGCCGAGCTCCCAATAGAAACATGCAATGCTTCATCCAAGTTCTCCAAAGAAGCGTCCCTGCAAACATTTATAACATCTCGGAGTGTGTTTCCATTCTCTAGGTAAATATACTCTGGTGGCCGCTTATTTGAACTGGCTGCATGCAGCTCAAATACGATAGGCGTAACAACCTATTTGACATTAAAAAATAAAAGAACTATATTTATACATCATGCGGGGAACTCTTTATGGGCAAACAAAAAATAACTACAAACAAAGACACTCACGTCATTTCCTTTGCAAGTTTGGCAAAAACACAAAATTCCTGATCCTTTGACCACTCCGCGCAGCCCTGCCTCACCAACTCTAGCCTACAAACAATTAAATCAAATCCCAAATCAAAAATTGAACTAATAACAAGCATCCGTAGTAGAAACACTTATGGCGTGCGAAGCCATACCTTGGAGCCCCGCAAGTACTTCACTCTCAGCCCTTCGAGTAGTCCTGATCCAAGAAGATCCTTCAACTTGATACGGAACTTGCTATTTTTTGATGTCTTGGGTGACGATGAGGCATTAGCAGTAGCTTTTGTAGGTGATGAACTTCCAAAAGCACCATTCTTGGCTTCAACACTACTCTCCGCCACAGCATCCTCACAAATGGATTCCTTTTCAGTCTCCTGCAACTTCAAGGCTGACCTCGTAAACCTCCTAACAAAATGTTTTTGCTCCTTACGTTCGCTACCATTTTGCAAAATTAACAGTGGGTCATTACTACCCAACTCACCATTCACCAAATCCGGCGACGACCCACTTGTTCCTTCTTCAAGTTCATCAACGCCACCCCTCATTCTTACTTCTGGAGAACCTTTTGTTTCCAAAACCCCATCAACCAATTCACTCTTAGAATCGCGAACACCTATGGAAGACGGAACCGTATCATTAGTCCCTTGCTCACATTTATTGTCTGAATCAGGAGCACTAATTGACTCCACATTCTCTAGACCCTTTTCCCGGCCACCATGACCACCCTTCCCAATGTCCTCTACACACTTCGAATCAGCACCATTGTCCTTACCTTCCACACTCTCCGAATCGCCACTCCTCCCAATAGTCACGGATTCGATCAAACCAACCTTTGCCTCCTCGTCCCCACTCCCCAATTCAACCACATCACTTTTCGCCTCCTCTTCTCGCACAATCTCCATCATATCTCCACTACCCACTACTTTCCCCACCAAATCACTCAACTTCTCACCATTTAGGCCACCGCTCTTAGAACCCTTTAAACCGTTCTTCAATCTTTTGTTACTTTTCGATTTCTCAGCACTTACATTATTGGGAGGAGAAGCTCCGCCTTGAGCCCGAACCGACCGGGTCCGACCCAACCCGCAGACTTCCGACTGGGACCTGAACGCGAACTCAAACTCACGCTTAAGACCCGGCCGTACCTTGGCCATTGACAATTCCTTCTGATCCGTACCGTTTGCCATAATTAGAGTCCGCTCTCTCCCCCTCTCTTTCGATGCCTAGAAATCAATATTTCGAATGCAATTTATAGATATACCTCTCCTTGATTCTTGATGGGTTGTGAAATTTGAGAAGAATCAGAAAGAAAGAAGATTGCAGCAACGGAAAGATTAGAACTTAGGGTTAGAGAGAGACAGGGGGGGGGTTAGAGACGAGTCCGTTTCTTGCTTTCTTTGAGGGCGGAAGAAATAGGGAGGAGAGAGGACAGCCTTAAATTATCCGGGAATGACAGAACTAGCCCTGTTGGGATTTCGTACCCTTGTGTTCTGTTTTTTCATAGTTTTTGTTTTACTCCTAGGTTTCCTGTTTCCAAGTTCTTTTGATTTATTAATTTATATTACAAATACAACTTAAGTTTATGGTTGAAGACTAAAAATTATTATTGACTGAAATAGCAAATTGAGAAATTTTTATGTTACATATTTAACAATAATTTTTACCTAAAAGTAAGTTGAAAATAATTTACGTAGTTATTTTTTATTTTTGTTATACAAGAAAATCAATTAATATACATGTTTTGACTTCATAATCTAAAACGCTCAAATAATTGATAAATGAAAATATTATTTTAAAATCTACGGTTGGAAGGATGGGCCTTTTCGTCCTTACGAATTATACAGTAGAGCAGGGGCCTCGGTTTTCCCTGTTGGGTTGCGTCCTTCCGAGTACCGTACAAACAGCAGTGTGTATATAAAATTCGAAATTCGTGAATTTTCGCGGCTCAATCAATAAACGATAATAGCCAATCAACCAAGGCCAATAATTTTGCAATGGTCGTAGGCCAGGATCCGCTGGGCCGAGTAACACCTACGGCGAGCCATTAAAGGAAAAATAATTATATTAGAGAGTTAAAAAAATACCATTTAATTTCATGAGTTACTCTAAAATCTCTAATATTTTACGTAATTTTATCACAGTATAAAGATTTATTGAAGAAATTATAAAAATTTTAGATTTTTATTCTATAATATTAATTTATTTTAGCAAAAATTTGTAAAAATATATATTATATAAAATATAATAAATTAATCATCTTAACAAATAAACAAACAACAACACTCAATAGAAATCTCGTTGAGACGCGGGATCTGGAGAGTTCTAGTAGCATGCAGCGACGCCTTACTCCTAACTAGTAGAATGGCTGTTTCCAAAAAATTAATCATCTTATTTATTAGCATTATAAGACAATAAACAAATTTAATATATAAACAAATTAACATATGTAAATAAAATAGGATAAATAATATTCATTCATTATTAATAAAATATTATAAATATTATTCTAGAATTTAATATTAAATAGTATTATTTACATATAAAACAATTTGTAATGAAATAGGATCTTGATATTTTATTAATATTATTATTACATAATAAAATAAAATTTTAAATAAAACCTTAATTTACTCCATGTTAAATTGATTAATATATTATTAATAATGGTTAATAAAATAAATCAATATTATATATGAAAATTGTGTTTATATTTTTTAATATGAGTAATGAGGTGTAATGTAATAAATTCAATCGACCTATTTATTAATTGTTTATAAAAATATAGATTATAAATAAATACTTTTATTTGAAGTAATATGAATTCAATGCTTTTGTAGAAAACAAAAAAATAAAGATAGAAAATGGTTATTGCATTAACTTGCAAGCAAAGCAATTGATTTTTTATATTTGTAATATAAATTTTAATTTTGATATTTAGCATTAAATTACTTCTTCAAATTAATAATGAAATTTAGTTTTAAATATTAAAAGCCTGTATTTATCGCGCTAATTCAAGTAATAGTAAACACATTTGGTATAGAACTTAGGGTATGCTTGTTTGGGGAAATGGGAAAGAGGCAATGGGAATAAAATGAAAACTAATGCTTGGTAGAGGGTTATGATTAGATAGGTAATATTATCATTCCTCACTTTAGGGGTTTCATTCCCCTCAAATAGGAGAGGAATGGGAGTCATTCCTCTCCCATTGGCATATAAACAATATTTTGACAAATTTTTATTTTTAATATTTTTATCAAACCAACCACCATCTATGGTAATGATAATCATTCCTTCATCTCAACCAACCATCATAAATACTATATTTATTCTCATTCTCATTCCTTACTATATTCATTCTCATTCTCATTCTCATTTTCCTCTGTGAACCAAGCGCCCCCTTAAAATAGTATTTCTAATAAGGGAATCAAAGTATTGATTGTATACGGTCAGAAAGTTTTCAAAGTGTTTTGCGATTTTTGACGTAAAGGGACAGCAAAAGGAGGGAGTGCAAAGACCATTGATAGGTATCAGAATTGGATGATTGGATCTCATCTGTTATCTATTCGTGGCGGGAAAGAAACATGTAATGCCACCTGGATTTTATGAAATTTAAAAGGATGTTGGAAAGGAATAAATATTTTTTTTCCCAGAAGGCAAACCTCAACTTTTTACGTGCTCTTTCGAGTGGGTATTTTGATTGTATTTACAGTATCTTGTTATTGTTTATAATATAATAATTTAAATATAAAATTATTCTAAAATTTTTATTGATCATACTTATAATAGAAATCGATGAATAAGGAATAAATTAATATTATCCATATATGCCTACACATAATATATACATTTTTTAAAATGCTTTTTCTCCATAAATTACTTAAGTTTGGGGAGATAATTAATTAACTTAATATTTGTATTTAACAACATTCAAAAGGGGAGTGAACTGAGTGCTTACAAAATGTAACAATTTTTCTAATCAATGTACTCAATTAATATCAATATATATAAATCAATAAGAAGAAATCTCTTAATATAAATTAATCAAGCAATAATTTAAAACAGGTGAGGAAGAGAAAATGTAAATCGTTTTATAGTGGATCGACAAACAACCTTAACCTATGTTTATTCTTAAAACTCTTTTTACAATTCAAGTATAATTCTGTTTTCAAAGTGAAGAGTAATATTTGTACAATCTTTCTCTGATAAAGAAGATCTCTTTTTATAATCTTCTTCTAATGTGAAGAGAAATCTTAATTCTACTTGGAACACTCTCAAGTATAATATCCAATTCATCCCAATAAAAGATTACGATTTAAAAATATTTCACTTATTCACTTGGATAACTTAAAATGAATCACTTACATAAATATATGACAATAATACATGATTGAAAATCTCTTTAGAATGTATATATACAATTTCCAAAAACTTTATTATGCTAAAATCAATGAGCAAGTATATATTTATAGTGTTTTAGGATCTAAATAATCTTTCGAGTCAAAAACTAGTCGTTACAATGGTTATATATGACATATTAATCGATTAGTATAATATACTAGTCGACCAATATGCATTTACAGATATGGCACATTGGTCAACCAATATATCAATCGATGTTACAACAAACTCACGATACATCAAACTTAACAACTTTAGGCCCTATTTGGTTCCACTTTTTTTTTTACTGTTTTTAGTTGTGGTTTTTATGAAAAGTAAAACTTCATAATAAAACATGTTTGGCTCATTATCGTTACGTTGTGATGTTTTAAAAAATAAAAAAACTGCAATCGTTTTAGGGAAACAGAAAAATTACGTTTTCGTAATATATGACAACAGGTTTTTCTAAACTCTAAAACAATTGCGTCGACTTTACTTCAGGTTTAACAGGTTCTTCTGGCCCCTCTCGCGCCGCAGGTTTGTGTTACTTTTGTTGCTTATTACTGTGCTTATTATGTTCCTATGATTTCTCGATGTATTTTTCTATGCTTGCTTTCACATCTGCCTGGGACTTCTCCACGTATATATTGCGTTACTTGTTTCTACTATTTCTTTGGTTGCTTTGCATGTTTGTGTTTTGGTACATGTGGAACATGAAGTCGCTGACACTGGAGAGAAGGAGCATGGGTTATCGTCATTTCAGCAGGAGGTTCTCGTCTTGCTTCTCTCACTGCAACCGGTGATCGCCGATAAGTTTGCAAGGATTCCAGTTCTTCAACTTCAAAATAAACAGATATATATTATCATGTCAACAGTGTGAAATATAAGGAGTCGATCTATCCAGAACGAAAACCCACTGCACCTCGACGTTTATAAGGGAAGAATTGGACGTGGCTTCCAGCATCGACTTTTATACCTTAGCTTTGAAAGACTGAACTAGCGGGCGAAACCACCGAGACACAAAACCACTGGCATTCCAGAGAAGAGCTATAATGGGTCAAGCTCACCGTCGCATGATGTTATAGATATTGGGAAATTAGGGAATAAAGATAAACCTTTGGTGTACGTCGTCGGTAGGGTTAATCGTAAAAACAAAAAGAAAAACTTAAAGAAGTAGGAGATGATCACTAATTGGTGTAACACTTACAAGAAGGGTTAGTAAGGGAGAAAGAGGATTGTGACCTCTGATGATGAAGATGAACAATATGCTTTGACATTGATGCCTGTAAGGCTGAGTTTCTTTCATCTTCTTGTTTAGGATCCTATACTCCACTTGCTTTGGGAGTAGCTTCTGATGCAATTGAAGAACTATCAACTTTGCCAATTTGTTTAGCATTCTTGGGAATTGAAATTTTAAGATGCCTGGGTTAGACGGTTTTTTGTTTTCAGGTATAGTATTGGAAATCACCCCTGTTGAGAGAAGCAAGACGTCTAATTTTGTATCTGCCTTAATGTCTGATTTTGGTGTCTCTTTATTCTTGGAATCTACCTTAGACGTTTGATTTTGGTGTTTCTTTATTCTTGGAATCAGTGGCAGCCGAGAGAAGCAAGACGATAACCCATGCTAATTCTATAGGTTGCTCTAGTTTAATTATATATTGCTATTTAAAGAGGGTTGTTGATTTGACCATCTGCTTATATTATGAATTTGCTTAAATTTACATATTTATTTTTATGCTACAGAATCAAATTTACACTTTTATTTTTGTTAAATTATTTCCATACACTTGATGAAATTTAGCATTTTATATAGTTGTCTCATGTTTATTTTGAACCATGTTTATCATCTAATACTTTGTACAAATTGTTATAATTCATGTTACTTATATATGATTACATTTAGTGATGGAAGGTTTGAACAATATGAACGATTCCAATGATTGAAAGGAAATAAATGAAAAAGATGGGGTATGGAATGATACTATAGAGATGTATTTAATCTTCTTGATGGTTGATGAAGTGAAGAAGGGAAATCAAACGACTACTACCTTTTCCAAATCTGGTTGGAAGAATATTAAGGCAGGGCTTCAAACAAAATTCAATAAGGAGTATACTGATATTCAATTGAAGAATAAATATAATGGATTAAGTGCTAGATTGAAGAATTTCAAAAACTTACTGAAAGAAACAAGAATCGGCTACAACTCCGTTACTGGTGAAGTTAATGCTACAAGTGAATGTTGGGAAAATCTATTTAAGGTAAAATATGTCCTTTTTATTAATATATCATATTATATAATATTTATTCTTGCATTCATTTTTATCATTATAGGTGCATAAAATGGCTCACAGATTCAGGAAAAAAGGATGTAAGAAATTTTCAGACTTGTGTTATATTTTTGGAGATACTACTGCAATTGGTGTGCATGCACATCCATCTATTAAATCTCCATCGAATAGTACAGAAGAGGAACATGAAAATCATGTTGATGAATATTACTTGTATAATGAAAATGAAGATCAAGATATAAGTTCTATGTCTAAGAGAAAGAAATCTCCAAAGAATAAGAAGGCAAAGAAGACACATTCTAACGTTCTAGAAGAAGTCTTGGTTACACTTGGTGAACAATCAAAAAGGAAGAATGATTTACTTGCGAAAAAATTGAGTGAAACATCATCCACCGCAGAGAGTAGATCTTAAGAGTGTAACCTAATGATGGAATGTATGAAGTCCTTAGATGAATTGGGTGTTGACGATATGCAATATGGAAAAGCTATACAGGCTTTACATGATTCTCCACTTTATAGGGATATTTTTATGAAGATGACAGATACAAGGAAGATACATTGGATTATGTTGCTTTAGTTATATTTTTATGTTACTGCATATCGAATTCTTATTAATTTGACACTTTTATTTTAAACATTATTCTATTGTTTGAACATTTTAAGTTTGTGATTTTTATGAATATTTGACTTAATGTATGAATATTTGTCTACATTCGGTTAAACTTTCTGATTGAATGTTTTATTAATTATTTAATGTTGTCATTGTAGATACATAGATTTCTTATCAGATTTCGAATCAGATTTTGATGACGAACATAAGAAGGTAATCATTATTTCTCCAGCTGGAGAAGAGAACAAATATTTTCATTTACAAAAGCAACCATGCAGAACTTCTACTCTACCAGGTCATGATTGGATAATGGAACTTTGATCGGGAATCCTACAAGGATTTATGAAAACTTAAGAATGAGGAAGATAATGTTCTTGAGCTTATGTGCTGAGTTGAAGAGTTTAGGAGACTTAAAGGCAACCAGTCATTTGACTGTGGAGGAACAAGTAGCAATTTTCTTAATGACTATAGGGCATAATGAGACAACTAGAGTCAATGCAGAATGCTTTCAACATTCGACCTGGACAATTTTGAAGTACTTTCGTAAAGTCTTATATGTAGTTAATCGTCTTGCAAAAAGATTCGTTACTCCACCATCTTTCACTAATACACCTCCTGAGATTCAGCATAATTCAAAATTCTTTCCATATTTTCAGGTACATTTATATATTTAATTACTATTTTAATTATGTTCTTATGACTAATAATTATTTTAGTATATATTTTAATTTTTAGGATTGTGTAGGAGCAATAAATGGTACACATATTGATGCATATGTTCCGATCGATGAAAAAATACCATACAGGGGCAAAAGAATTAATCCAACCCAAAATATTATGTGTTGTGCTCATTTGACATGCGTTTTATGTATGTAATAGCTGGATGGGAAGGAACTGCAAATGACTCTCGAATTCTTTTAGAAACAGTGACAAATCCAGCAAATCAATTTCCTATGCCTCCACAAGGTAATATATTCTTTTAAATAAACATAACATTTAATATTTTAATATTCATTTTAAATATTTTTTGTTAATATTATGTTCTTTACATGTTAGGCAAGTACTATTTGGTTGATTCGGGCTACACTAATATGCTCGGATTTCTTTCACCATACCGATGTAAAAGATATCATTTGTGAGACTATAGAAGTAGAGGAAGACCTTAAGGTCCACAGGAATTGTTTAACTATAGGCATTCTTCATTGAGAAATGTTATTGAAAGATGTTTTGGCGTTCTAAAAGCAAGATTTCCTATACTTAAAAACATGCCGAGTTATGATATGAAGAAACAAAAATACATCGTTATTACTTGTTGTGTTATACACAATTATATTAGAATGTATGGACAAACCGATGAATTATTTGAAAGCTGTGCTGAAAATGAAAAACAAATTAGGGAAAGTGAAAATGAAAACGTAAGTTCTCAAGTGGAGTATAATGTCACTCCAACACAACTTCGAGGTAAGTCTTGGAGGCGAGATGAAATTGCTAGGCAAATATGGAGTATTATATTATTTCTAATTGATTTATGTTTCTTTTTGTAAATGATAGTATTGTTATGTTTTCAAAAATTATAGTATGATGGACATATTTTATTGATTAGAATGACTTAAATAGAATTTCTAATTTATGTAATTTTATTATTTACAATTTATGTGTAATTTTTAATAATATTTGATTTGCATATATTTAAATTTTAGCTATAATGATAATTAATTAATTTAAAAAATAATGTATTATATTATAATTATTACACATAAGAGTATAATTACAAAAAAATAGAAACAGGATGATAAAACCAAATATGTTTTTGTTTTTAGTAGTTTATTACAACTTTCAACCAAACAGGTTTTTGTTTTAAGTTTTTATGTTACAAATCTCAACCAAACAGGTTTTCGTTTTTTTAAGGAAAAAACAGAAACCAAAAACCAAAAACAACAATAGAAAAACAGAAGTAGAACCAAATGGCCCCTAAATTAATGTTTTGTCATCATAAAAACATCAATTAGAACCTTCCTCGATTCAACAATCTCCCTTTTTTTGATGATGACAAAACATTTGTGAAAAATAAAAAAGAATCACGACTTAGATGCATCTTTGAGTCAACGATATTGTGACTTTATAAAACCAAGTTTTTAACATTCAAAGCAAATAATATTAGAGGATTTATATTTTAAATCATTTTTACTTTCCTTGAAGTCCTTTGTTTTGTAGAATTTCTTCTTAAAAACTTCTTAAATTTTCTAATGATTAAACTAATTTCTTCTTCATTGGTTTCATAAGTGTAATGCCTCAAAAATCACGATTTTATGAATGATACTTTTTGGGTCGTGAATATTATATCTCGATGTGAATAGTGACACTCGGGAGCCAAACTGTATTTTATTTTATTTGGCATTAGATAATATTGTTTAAGGATGACCAGAGGATCAAATTAGAGCTCAAAATGATTTCGTTTTGAGGGTTTAACCCATAATTGACTAGTGATCAAAGTTTGACCTGAGAAAGGGTGAAAGTCAAACCCGAAAATATTAATGAAAATAAATGATATTAATTAAGATATTTATGTGAGGTTGATATTTTTTATGGAAATTTTTATTGAGAAGAAGAAAAGAATGGATTAAAAGTTAAAGTTAATTTTAGATCTAAAAAAACAATTGGAAAAATTTTCATAAGGGACCACATGGCATTTTTGTCAACTATCCATTCTTCTCTTCTCCAAAACATTGTCAAGAATCTCCTCCCTCATTCTTCTCCATTTTTCTTTTATTTTCTTTCATTTTCAAGCCAACTTTCTTTATTTGAACCCCAAATTACCTATTAAACATTAAATCATCAGCTTAGGGTCTTTAAACTCACCATATCAACAAAAAAACTTGGAAAAAGATGAAGAAAAGGTATATGGGCATTCTTAATGAATAATACCTGAAAATTTATAAGGTAAGTTAATGGAGTTTTGATTATTTTTAATATATGAATTTGATGTAGTTACATGCATTGATGAATAAAATGCATCAAATTGAATTTGTTATGCAATGTTATGAAGATAAAGAAGATGAACTGAATGAGACAGAGGAAGAGAAAGAGAAGGAATAAGGAATTGATGGTGAAACTAAAGTTGATGGAAGCTTAATTTGAAGAATTGGACATCAATTTGGTATATGTTAATGTAATTCTATTTTTCCCTAAAAACTGTGATTATGTAATTTAGGGTTATTGAGATAAAAGTGGGGATTTATAAAATTGTTGTTAAAAATATTTTAGTGGATGCTAAATGAAGTAGTATATGTGATTAATTGAGATTTTGGACTTATAAATTGTATTTCCCCAATTGGCAGACATTATGTTTGAATTGAGAAACTTGATATACATGTTATTTTTGACTAATTGGTGAGATAAATATGTGTCGAATGTTGTATAGATTAAATTAAAACCAATAATGGAAGAAAAAATGACATTTACTTTGGCCGAATATAGAATATCTTGAATTGGTTATTACGAGCTTTTATTATGAAATTTCAATGGAATTTAATTAAAGTTTCCCATAGTAAAATAGATATGAACTGGAGGAATGTGATAAGGTTGGCATGTCAATTGGGCAGTTAGTAGTACTGCGCCAAGATATACATTACCGGACTGTATGGCTCTGAGAGCTCAATTCTGGTGTAAGATATTTTATTTGTGTTATGAACTGCATGGCTTCGAGAGCTCAGTCTCAATATGTAAATAAAAAAAGACTATATGGTTCCGAGAACCCAGTCTTATATTTTAAAATCCCACTTAACTGGCTCGACAATACAATTCTGTTGAATTTTACATATGTAACTAATGATCAAGTAACTTCAAATGAAATAGTAATTGATTTTTAAATTAAAATGTACAATTTATTCATCATTGTGTAATTAGATATGAATTATTAAAATAGATACATGTTTATATTTCATAACTTGATTTAAAAAATATTTACGCTTAGAAATAAATAAAGATATTTATATTTGAAAAATATTATATATTATGCGTGTTATAGTTGAATGAATTGAATTGAATGAGAAACGGAATTGCTTGAACGCCACTAAGCCTATAGCTTAGCGTGTGGATTTTCCGCTGGTAGATTTTATATGTTTTTATCATGTTTCATTTGAAATAGTTCGTATTGATGCGTTAGTATGCTTACTTTGGTATATGTGTTAGATATGTTTTTATCATGCTTCATTTGAAATAGTTCGTATTGGTGCTTTAGTCTGGTTACTTTGGTCTCTTTTACTTGATTGGCTATGCCAAATTTCATAAGTTGTTTCATATATAGAGACTCTACTGAATTCATTAATTTATTTCTAATGCATAAAAAAGGATGTGTATGTTCCCAATATTTAAGGAAACCAATCTCTTATCTTCAGTTTCCTAACCTTCCTTTAACTTGAATACCTTTTTGTTATCCATAATTTTAGTAGGAATAAATGAACTATTTAACCTTACTTCCTAAAGGTCTACACTTTTGGCCATTAAGAAGAATCTCATTCTAGTTTTCCAATAAATGTAATTATTACCATCAAGGAAAGGTAATCTACTAATGCTTTGTCCATCTTAATTGAATGATGATGACTATGATGTTTCTAAATATGTCATTATAATCTTTATTATAGATTTTTTTTAGAAATGCTAGCCTAATATACCTATTATGATACCGCTTATTAGTCCCTAATGGCACCTAAAAGGGGAGATGAATTAAGTGTTTACAAAATTTAACAATTTTTCTAACCAATGTACTTAATTAATAATAATCAATATAAATAAATATAAGAAGATTGCTTAAGGTAAATTAATCAAACAATTGAACAATCATTTAAAGAGGGTATGGAGGAGAAAATCCAAAGTGATTTATAATGGTTTAGCAAACAATCCTTGCTTACATCCATTTTCAAGAATTTTATTGGAATTCCATTATAATTCTTCTCTTAAGGTGAAGAGCAACCTTTGTACAATCATTTTTTATAAAGAGGAACCTTAATCACACTTGAAACACCCCTATGTATAATCCAACACTCAAACAAAATATTACAATTAAAAAATATCTCACTCATTTACTTGACAACTCAAAGTGGCTCTTACACACAAATATAAGACAATGATGCTCAAGTAATTGAAAAACTCTTTGAAATGTGTGTCTACATCACTTAAAATGTTATTTATGCTAAAACTAATGAGAAAAAATAGTTTTAGTGTTTTGTGACCCAAATAGTCGTTAAAGTCAAGAATTAGCCATTACAGTGACTATATATGACACATTAAGCGATTAGTCTAACATATTGGTTGACCAATATGTATTTACGACACCCAATTCACTTGTCATTGAAACTGGTCAACCAGTACACATATTGATCTACCAATATGGCACAATGGTTAGCCCATATATTAATTAATGTTACAACAAACTCATGGTACATAAAATTTAATAACTTAACCTATATTGGTTGACTACTAACCCATACAGGTCACCCAATCACTAAAAAAAAATGATTTTCACAACTTCAACCATTCAAAACCAATTTGTTTAATCCAAATGTAATTAAAATGCTTCTTAAAATGATCCCCATAAATTATTTGAAAGATTAAGAGGCTTTTACATCACAATCAAAAGCATCAATGTCTCCTGATAAATATAAAGACTCATACAACAAAGTAAGAAGAAATGATTATATATGGAGAGCCTTTTGGATCGTCAAATTAACAAAGTGAGATTACAAATAATAATACAAATGTAAAATGACTTTGATGAGCCTTGATCTTCTTTTGTTCTTATCTTGATCTTTATCTTGTCAGTTGCAAAAATAAATTTCTTTTTTTAATTTCATAACTATATTTTCAAGTTTATGACTTTATTTTGTTATAATATTGCTTTTCATCAAATTAATAAATACATTACTAGTAATTGTTGTTTTGATGATTACTAGTATTTTGTTATCATCAAAACACCAATTACAACCTTCTTCGATTTATCAATATAAAATTAAAAATTTTCAATGAATTATAATTTTATAATTTAATTTTATTATATTTTAATAGAATAATATTATTTTAACTGAATTTGTTTTTATTAAATCTCAAGTTCATGTTAAATTACTATATCTAATTACGATTTTAGATTGTGAAGCATGTAATCTTTCTTTCAACAGATTAGGAAAATCTATAAAGCCTTAATGGAGAAAATAAACTTTTGGAATGATTAAATTATATCAAAATTTTGTGAGTTTAAAAACCAAAAATGATGACAACATTGGCCGCCATGCTCTCATCTCAATTAATCACCATAAGAAATTCCTAGATAATAACTTTTGCTTATAATCATTACCGGTTCTTTTATATCTTTGCATTGCAACTATAACATAAAATGATACACTAGATATCTAGCACATTAGGAGCTAAGAGCACACTATCCTTTAAATATTGATTGACGACTTTTGTCATAGCTCCCTTTTTAGAGAGTAAATATCTTATTTCGTATGTATATTTGTACAAAGGTGATATTACACAAATATAGCAGTACATATGATCTACATTTGAAAAGTACGAATCAATACAAATCTTGCTATAATTGTAGCTCTAATTGATTGATTCCTTCCTTTAATCTTACAAGTGACAACTCATGCCAACATTTCCCCTTAAGTTTGTGCATCTAGATCCAAAATGCCTAACTTGCTAAGTGAGCTATGAAAACTCTTGCTGCATATAGCTTTAGTTAGAATATCTGCCAGTTGGTCTTCAGATCTCACAAAAGGAAACCGAACTATCTTTGTGTCAAGGTTGTGTTTGATTAAGTGTCTATATACTTCAACATGTTTGGTTCGATCATGCTGGACTGGGTTATGTGAAATACCAATTGCTGCTTTATTATCACAAAACGAATTCATTTCATCATTAGGAGGAAATCAAATTTTAGATAATAATCTCCAAAGCCAAAGAAGTTCACATAATCCCTTTGCCATTCCTTTAAACTCTGATTCTCCACTTGATAAAGGCATTACTTTCTGTTTTTTACTTCTCCAGGTAACTAAATTTCCCCCAACAAATGTGAAATAGCCTGAAGTAGACTTCCTATATGATATGTTCCCTGCCCATCCATATCAGTATACCCTTCAAATTCAGGTGGCTATTTTGAAAGAACAAAATTCCTTTTCCTGGGGATGACTTCAGATTTTGAAGGATTTGCATTACAACACTCATATGATCTTCGTTGAGATAATGCAAGAACTTACTAACGACACTTACCACATATGCAATCTCAGGTTGTGTGTGAGACAGATAAATTAATCCCTAACCAATCTCTAATATCTGATTTTTTTATTGGGACTTGATTTGGGTACTCTCCAAGCGACGATTCTGAACTGTCAATACATCAGCAAGTCTACAATTTAGTAACCTAACTTTAGCTAATAAAATCCAAAACATATTTTTGTTGAGAAAGAAATATGCTTAGTTAAATCTTATAACCTCAATTCCCAGGAAGTACATGATTCCTCCTAAAATTTTCATTTTAAACTCAAGTGCCAATTGTTCTTGAAGCTTAGCAATCTCTTTAGCATTGTCTTTAGTAATAATCATATCGTCAACATAGACAATTACAGCTATGATTTTGTCCTGTTGATGCTTCAAAAAGAGAGTGTGATCAGAGCTACTTTGGTGAAATTTGTATTTTTTCATTGCAAAGCTTAGTTTTCCGAATCATGCTCGAGGAGACTATTTTAGTCCATACAAGGCCTTTTGGAATTTACAAACTACCTTACCTCATAAAATTTGCAGTAAAACCAAGTGGAACATGCATGTAAATCTCGTCTTTAAGCTCACCGTGGAGGAATGCATTTTTCATGTCGAATTGATGTAAAGGCTAATCTAAATTTGCTGCAAGGGACAATAGAACTTTGATTGTGTTCAATTTGGCTACCGGAAAGAATGTTTCTTGATAATCAACTCCACATGTCTGGGTATACCTTTTGGACACCAACCTTGCCTTGTATCGTACAACAGAGCCATCTGCGTTGTACTTGATCAAGAAAACCCATTTGTATCCCACTGGTTTCTTTCCATTTAGAAGTGAGGCGAGCACCCATGTCCCATTTCTTAATAAGGCATTCATCTCCTCCTTCATAGCTTGGACCCGTCTTGGATCTTGTAACACCTTTTTCTACACTGGTAGGAATGTGGTTAGTTGAAAGATGATGAGCAAGGTGTCTCGCTAGTTCAAAGAGCCTTTTAGTGGGTACATTATTAGTAATGGGATATTTCAAACTTCTCTCTTCTTTTTCAAGAGAATATCGATTTGGAAGTTTACCACGATTATGCATGAAAGGTAATTCATAGCCAACAGAAACAAGACATTCCATGGTGTTAAAGACATAAGAAGTAATTGGAGAGCTTGGAGTATTTACCTCAGTGATATTATCAGGAGATGGGACAATGGGTACTGTTGAGAGAGAGGGAACATTTGTGGGAGAATTTACTTCTATCTTATTTTGAGGAGGTGCCTTCACTGACAACCTCTTTAGTACAATCATCAAAACTTTTTGTCTCTGCTCTTCTCCTCACTAAAAGATAATGTCTTTGGGTCATTAAATTCTGGCCATTTAAAACACAACCAATTAAGGTTTTCATCAAGATTCTCCCCTTGAAGAGGACAAGTGGATTAACTTTTATGTGTTGATCCTTATGGAGGACAAGTGGGTTAACTTTTATACCCCTTTTAATGAAATCTACAGCTTAAAAAAAGACATTGAATGGCACGGGGATTAACTTTTATATGTTGATCCTTATGGAGATGAACAAAGGTCACACACTCAAATACTCTTGGTTGCATCATCAAAACTAAAGGTAAAGTAACAAATTGGGATAACATTTGGAGAGGTGTTTGCATCTCAAGTTCTTTTAATGACATTCTATTAATAACATAAACTACTGTCATGACTGCATATACCCAATACTGATTCAGTATATTAACTCCAATGAGGAGTGCTCGAGCAGATTCTAGGATATTACAATTTTTCCATTTTGCTAGTCCATTTTTTGAGGAGTTTTTGAACACGAAGTCTCATGAACCATTCCATGTTGGTGAAAGAAATTGCTAAATCGAGCATTCACAAACTCCCCTCCATTATCTAAGTGAAGAACTTCTGATGTGGAGGCATATTGGGTGCAAATCATCTTGTAAAAAGATTGAAAAGTTTAAAAAACTTGATCCTTCTTCTTTAGTAAATATAAACATGTTATCATAGTGAAATCATCAACAAATATTACAAACCATGATGGTTAGACATATTGGTTTTCGGGGAAGGCCCCCACACATCAGCATGAATTATCATAAATGGCACCATACTCTTATTGGAACTCAAAGAATAACTAGCTCGGTGGCTTTTAGCCAAAATGCATGTCTCACATTTAAACTCAGAAACTGTCAAGTTTGAAAATAAAATAGGAAAAACATGTTTCCAATAGCTGAATGATGGGTGGCCTAATCGACAGTGCCAAAGATAAATTTGCACCTTGGACTTGTTGGAATGAGTGGCCTGACATGCTCAACCTATCTTCTCATCCTCTAAGTAGTAAAGTCCCCCCCTCAGTACCATGCCTAATGATCTCCCTTATATGAATATATTGAAGGAAGAAAACATTAGGGTAAATAATTGCAACACACTTTATGTGCAAGAGAAGGAACAAGAAGTGTATTAAAAAGTGGTAGATTGGATAACAACACCACTGTGCCAACCCCTGTCATTGGAAACGTCTCCTCATTAGCATTTGCGATGCTTGTTCTTTGTGGTATAGTTCTTTAGGAAAAATCTCTTTCACAGTTGGTGATGTGGTCAAAGGCTCCAGAATCAAGAATCTACAAAGAATCAATTTTCTTCACATTAGAGTTTAGAAAAATTATACCTGGGGTGGTATTGTCTCCTTCAGTTGGACTCAAAGTGAGGGTTAAGTCATTGGTAATTGAAGCTTGATTAACAGAAACAACAACCAATCCTCTAGCCATGAATACCTTACCTCCAGAATTTGTTGTAAACCTAGGTGGAATATCCATGTAAATATTTTCAAGCTCATCATAGAGGAATGTATTTTTCATATCGAATTCATGTAAGGGCCAATCTAAATTTGTTGTAAGGGATAGTAAAACTCTGATTGTGTTCAATTTGTCCACCGGTGAGAATGTTTCCTGATAATTAACTCCACATGTTTGGGTATAACTTTTGGCCACTACGATTGCCTTGTACCGTTCAACAGAGCCACCTATATTGTACTTGATCGAGAAAACCCATTTGCATCCCACTAGTTTCTTTCCATTTGGAAGTGAGGCAAGTACCTATGTCCCATTTTTTAGTAAGGCCTTCATCTCCTCCTTCACACCTTGGACCCATCTTAGATCTTGTAGCACCTTTTTCTACACTTGTAGGAATGTGGTGAACTGAAAGATGATGAGCAAGGTGTCTCGTTGGTTCAGAGAGCCTTTCGGTGGATATATATTATTAACAATGGGATATTCAAACTTCTCTCTTCTTTTTTAGGAGAATATCAATTTGGAGGGTTACCATGATTATGCCTAAAAGGTAATTCATAGCCAACAGAAACAAGACATTCCATGGTATTAGAGACATAAGGAGTAATTAAAGGGCTTGGAGTATTTACCTTAGTGATATTCTCAGGAGATATTCTAATGGGCATCGTTGAGAGAGAGGGGACATCTATTGGAGAATTTACTTCTATCTCATTTGGGGAGGTGCCTTCACTGACAACTTCTTTAGTACAATCACTAAAAGTTTATGTCTCTACTCTTCTATTATCCTCACTAAAAGATGATGTCTTTAGGTCATTAAATTCTGGCCATTCAAAACACAATCAATTAAGCTTTTCGTTAAGATTCTCCCCTTGAAGAGGACAAGTGGATGTCTTGGAAGTGTAGAAATTCTCACCTTCTAGAAATGTGACATCCGTTATTACATAAGTGCGTCTATAAGTGGGATCATAGCAGCAATACCCCATTTGATGAAATCTACAGCCTAAAAAAAGACATCGAACGACACGGGGATTAACTTTCATGCGTTGATCCCTATGGAGATGAATAAGTGCCACGCACTCAGATACTCTTGGTGGCATCATCAAAACTAAAGGTAAAGTAACAAATTAGGATAGCATTTGGAGAGGTGTTTGGATCTTAAGTAAATTTAATGGCATTCTATTAATAACATAAACTTCTGTCATGACTAAATATGCCCAATACTGATTCAGTATATTAACTCCAATGAGGAGTGCTCGAGCAATTTCTAGGATATGACGATTTTCCATTGTGCTAATTCGTTTTATTAAGGAGTTTGTGGACGCGAAGTCTCATGAGCCATTCCATGTTAGAGAAAGAGATCTCTAAACCGAGCATTCACAAACTCCCCTCTATTATCTGAGTGAAGAACTTGTAATGTGGAGGCATATTAAGTGCAAATCATCTTGTAAAAAGATTGAAAAGTTTATAAAACTTGATCCTTGTTCTTCAGTAAATATAACCATGTCATCTTAGTGCAATTATCAACAAATATCACAAACCATCGATGGTCAGACATATTGGTTTTTGGGGAAGGCCCCCACATATAAGCACGAATTAACAAAAATGGCACCATACTCTTATTGGAACTCAAAGAATAATTAGCCGGCCCAGTAGCTTTTAGCCAAAATGCATGTCTCACATTTAAACTCAGAAATTGTCAAGTTTGACAATAAAACAGGAAAATTATGTTTCAAATAGCCGAATGATGGGTGGCCTAATTGACGGTGCCAAAGATAAATCTGCTCCTCTTTGGACTTGTTGGAATGAGTGGTCTGACATGTTCGACCTATCTTCACACCCTCCAAGTAGTAAAGTCCAGCCCCTAGTACCACGTCTAATGATCTCCTTCATATGAATATCTTGAAGAATAAAACATTAGGATAAATAATTGCAACACATTGTAGTTCTTTAATAATCTAGCTTACAGATAGTAATTTACATGCAAGAGAAGGAATAAGAAGTGTATTAGAAAGTGGTAGATTGGATGACAACACCACTGTGCCAGCCCCTGTCATTGGAAATGTTTCCCCATTGGCATTTGCAATGCTTGTTTTTTGTGATATAGTTCTTTGGGAAAAATCTATTTCATCGTTGGTCATGTGGTCAAAGGTTCCCGAATCAAGAATCCACAAAGAATCAACTTTCCTTACATTAGAGTTTAGGAAAATTGTACCTGAGGTGGTATTGTGTCCTTCAGTTGGACTCAGAGTGAGGGTTAAGTCATTGACAATTGAAGCTTGACTAACAGAGACAATAGTCAATCTTCTAGTAAATTTTCCCATCCTTGCCTATGTTGGCAGTCTCTCCTCTAGTATGTTTCTTCTTTGCTTGTAACCGATGCCACCATTCGGGGTAGCTAGGAATCTTAAAGCATGTCTCTTTAGTGTGTTTAGATCCTCTACAATAAGAACATTTATTTCCATCAGATACATTCTTTGATTTAGAAGTGAAATTTTGACTTTCCATCCAGACCAGAGTTGGGTACAAGAGTTCCCATTCTCAAGCCTTTAGATGCCAACATAGCACCCTATGATTCCTCTAGCGTAGTTCCTATCATCATTGCTTGGTGTGTTGCCTCATGGCGAACGTGGGCATACGTTTGTTCCATAGTAGGGAATGGTTGAATTTGCAGAATTTCCCTTCGGATCCCATTGAACCAATCGTCCAAACCATCCAAACAAACGTATGCTCTTTCTTTTTGCACTATACTATTGTAATGTTGAATATCTACTTGCATCAAATTGAGTCTCTGAAAATCAATCTCTCCATAATCCCTATAGTGTGTCGCAATATTTTTCTATTGAGCCACCTACTTATTACTTTAATCATGATACTTTGCGTCAAGGATCATATACCTTATATGCATTACTTCCATCAAAATAAATTGTTACAATTGGCATCCCACACTATTTTTGTTGTTGGAAATTTGATAAAATTCCCAATCATGAAAGGATCCACCAAGTTAATTAGCCAGCTTTTTACTATGGCATCCTTTGTATGCCACTTTCGAAACATCAGGTCTGTTGATTCATGTTGGGATAAGTCACCATTGATATGACCCAACTTATCTTTGCCAAATATGTGCATCTCTACCACTGGACCAAAGTGCATATATAATTGGTCTCATGCAACTTGATTCCAATTGGAGCTGTGGTTGAGCCAGTCGTTGAATTTGAAATTAAAGTCTTGGATAGAACTTCAATCAGTTTTTGTGTGAATTATGTTAGAATACAGGGTGAAGAGGAGGAAATTTCAAGAGTTTCATCTCCTCTTGTCATGGTGAAAGTTATAGATTTAAACCCTAATGTTATTGTTTTTTAGTGGTTAGGGATATCCTGGCTTTGATACCATGACAGACTTTTGTCATGACTACCTTTTTAAAGAGTAAATCTCTTATTTCGTATGTATATTTCTACAGAGGTGATATTACACATATATAGCAGTCCATATGATCTATATTTGAAAATTGCAAATCAATACAAATCTTACATAATTCTGGCTCTAATAGATCGATTCCTTCCTTTAATCTTGCAAGTGACAGCTCATGCCAACACTCGTGTAGTTATAAGAGCACAACAACAAAGCAAGGAACACGATCTAACTCGCGGTCATGGAGGTAACAATCTCTTGAGCAAGTCTCCAGATCATTTCACGCGAAACAAGCAGAGATCCATCTCCATCAATAGTGAAAAGGGAAAATGCCAAAGGATTGAGGTTGCCCTGTGGGACTGGAGAATAACCAAATACATATATATGTACTACGGCCCTTTAGTCATACACCCTCCCACCGCCCCTAGACCAATCCTCCTAACTGGTGGAGTTCATTGGCATAAGGGCGGTGGTGGGTGGTGGCGATGCTAAGTGAGTAGAGATGTGGATGAACTGACCAAGTAGGGAGCTCTATGGGTTATTATATGCAAGAAAAAGGAACGAGTTTGAGGACACGGAGAAGACTGAAGACAGACTCGATGGTTTAAAGAGTGTATGTGGAAAATCGAAAAGAATAAAAAAGTGAAATGGAAAGTGGGGTATGGGTGGGTTCCTTCTCCTGTGGGTTAGAAATGGTCGCATCTTCTATGGAATATGCGGCGACCACCACCTCCATTGCTTTTTATAAAGTCTTTGATATAATATTAGAGTTTATAAATAAAAAAGAAACAATTTCACTAATTTAATAATTGCATCGTCATGAAGTTGAATTAATTGTTTCTTAACTCAGCATCTATTATATCTTTCATTTGAACAAGACATTTTGAAATAAATAATGGCTGAATTCATACTTTTCTTTATATAAATGAAAAAGTGTAGCGGTAGAAATTTCATTGATTCAGTGGATGGCGTAATGCATGCATGTTTGAGGAAAAAGGGAAATCGGTATTTGAGACATGGACATGACATATGTGAAGAGCAGTATTATAATATATGGAAGCTTATCGCTTTAGAAAAGCGTTTTAAGAGCTGTATAGACAAAGTGCTATTTATTTGCGATTAAGCCGCCTGGTTTTGGAATTACGGTAGAAAGAGCAAGAATATTGAAAGAGGCCAACCTGAAAAGTTCCATAGAAGGGTAGAGAATTGTTGAGAGATGAGAGTTATTAATGCACAAAAATAGGAAAATCCCAATTTATGTAGACAGTGCGATGGTTATTATGCCTTCTGATTATTTCCATTTTAGTTATGATATTCTTGTGTCAGTAAACCCTTTGCAGTGAGTGCTTGTACCTAAAACTTCAACAATCTTTTTGACATATAAAACAACCGTTCTATTGCTTCTCTTGACATGGTGCCACTTGTGTGGATAATATATTCGACGCTAAAATGAAGAAAAGAAAGCTGATCATAATTCAGAACCATTACCACCGCTGGATAGATATATTCCAAGCATATTCGTAGAACAGAACGTTAACAAAAGCAGAGTTCAAGAGAGTGAGACTTAAGGGCTGACTTAGTATGGTCATGTCACTCTGTGCAATTGATGAGGAAAACAAAAAAGCAAAGAAGGAATTGTTAATGAGAAAGTGCTTTTGGGATGCCTTAGAACTGAAGCAAGAACCATTGGTAGATATATGGGCCACAGTTTCCCGAGAGCAGTCTCGTAAGATTAGTATCGAGCTCCTTTAGAATGTAGAGTATGCAGAGGTAGACTACCGAGAACAGCTCGACCATTGCGGTTTAGAATTCACATACTCGATTCCCTCCTCTTCAACTTTTGAGATATTATATATTATAAACCTAATTTGCGTCAAAATCGCCTAATAAGATGACATCTTCCTCCAACAAGCCGTGAAATGAATTCCAAGTACATGAAATCTTATCCAGTAAACAAGCAAATGGATAATTCTTTTCTTATAGCATATATTCCTGCCTTACTCTTCATCATTTCATGATCAACCATGAGAACATGTGGACTGAACCTTACAGCTTTCATTCTGAAGGAAAGAACAATGGAACCTGAATCCCTCGGATGTCTTGAGTTTCATACAAGAAATGTTAAAGAGAAAAGTGTTCCAATCAAAATGAAAAAGGCAAATTCAAAGCCGTTCTCTGCATTTTATATGATTACATCGGAGATAGCAAGAAGTCTATTGCCACAAAAAAAAAAATTTGGAACGTTGTACTGGCAATAACTTCTCAATCAAACTATTCCCTACCCTTTTCTGCCTATTAAATGACCATTCCCAACTTGCCACAGCAAACCAAATCCTTTTCCCATGGCTAACGATACAACCACCAGCCGGCCACCGCGGGCCACCAGGACAACACACTCCAGCCTTCTCCGACCCATTGCCATAGTTACACTTGTCCTCATAGTCCTAGTCGGCTTAGTTGTGCTCATTACCTGGCTAGCAATCAAGCCTAAACGAATCTTTTACACCGTTGACGATGGCTCAATCAAGAACTTCAACATTAACACCAACCGCATCAATGCCACATTCGGTCTTGTTATAATGGCACACAATCCCAACCGCAGAATCTCCATGTACTACGATTCCATCGAAGTGACAGTGGCTGTGCATGGCCAAACCGTGGCGTTTAATACCCTCGAACCATTTTATCAACGTCGGAAGAACGTAACTAGACTAGATGCGACGCTTGAGTCCAGAGACGTGGCATTGTCAAGCTCTTTGTCCAGAGACCTCAGGTTGGAGCAAAGGTCTGGACAAGCAGAAATAGATGTCCTAATTAGAGCCAGAATTCGGTTTAAGATTGGAGTGTTGAAGTTGAGACATCGTACACTCGAGATTTCATGTTCTTCAGTAAAGATCAACTTCTCATCTTCCAAAGGTTTTCAGAGGGCGTACTGTGATACAGACTAAAGGTCCATAACGACTTAGTTTCTGTCTCTAGTTTTAATCTTCTTCTCAGAATTGCACGATTTGTGTGAGCCAGACCAGAACCAGTATTTACTGTTTTTTCTTAGTTTCATGAGAAATGGTGTGAAAACAAATATTTGTGTTGATTTCCGTTTGTGATTACAAGCTTGGTTAAGTTGTACTTACAAAATGTTTTAACATAATAATTAACTCATTTTTATTTTTATTTTTATTATGGTATACATTTCAGTTACATGTAAATAACTTCGCATGGCTGGTTAATTTGCAATAGATGCCGTCATCATTTTCCATACAATAAACGATAGTTGTCGAAGTATAAGCACTGGAACTTTAAGGCTCACCATTGAAACCGGCTACACTAATGGCCTCCGTGGTTTCTTCTGATAACGCAAAAGAAAAATCGAAAAGAGGATGACTAGAACATGGTAATTCATTAATGAAATTATATTCAATTAAGATTAATCAAATGTGTGTAGTAAACAATTAAACATTTCAATTACCAATTAGTAAATAATTTTCATTCAATTATAAATTACATAAGCCAACGAAGTTATTTAGAATATTTGATTAGACATTATTGTTTTTAAAAATAGGTAAAAGATCATGTATTTACGTGATTTTACTTATTTTTAAAACTATTTTAAATTAATAAAAATAGTTGTTTTAATAAATTGGTTATGTAATTGACAGTTAAGTACCTAAAAGAAAGTTTGTATAATTATTCTCATTTGATTTTAGTAATGAATATAAAAATAACTATTGTTAAAACAATTCCAACAAAGCCAAACGCATCTAATTTTGTACTGGAAAATAAATTGTTGTTTGTGGAAATATTTGTTAACTAAAGTCTAAAGGCGAGAAGTGCGCTTGGTCCTTTTCACCGAAACTCAAAATATATCTCATTATTCTTTACGTATAGCCTGAATTTTGTTGGAGTTTGTGGGTGATATATGAAACTCGATCTTTCCAACATACCATTTGCAGACCATTATGGCTGTGGACAATCAAGCAGCAATGACTTAGAGACCTCGTCTAGCAGTGACATCAATGGCGGTAGAATAAAGCAAACTCAAGCAAAATGGTTCACAGGAGATCATGGAAGAATGCTAAGAACAAACCGAAACTGGGATAGAGAGGACAATCATAGCTACGGATTAGTAGGTTGATAGCAGGTTGTAGAAATGATGCTGAAAGGAATATTGGTGAGGATTTTAAGAAATCGAGGTAGCATCCGATTTCATTTGCAGTGGAATAGTATTAAAACGTTTTTGTTTTTAAATTTCTGAAAGTTAAAATTGCTTAAAATTCTTATAATATAATTAACATTTAAAATATAATAAAACATAAATAATCTTTTGTTGTTGTTTTCCTCAAACCAATTTTAGAATTAGCTAATTTAAACTGCCAAAGCAGCATATACACATGTCCAATCTCTAAGAATATCTATCAAACTAGTAGAGAAAATTCTACAATTATTATAGAGAAGGTTAGACAACAAGTGCTAATTTTTGTAGACTCTAAGCATATTTATAATAGGCTATAGATATTTTAATAATTTAAATAAAATGAAAATTTTAATCAAACTTTAATTAAAATTTCAATTATTTCTAATTAAGTATCAACTATGCCCAAATAAAACTCAATATCTTATATTGATTCTTATTTAATAAATATCTTACATTTAACCATAAAGTTTATCAAACTTTACAATCAAGTTCAACTTGATTAAATAAAGGGTCGTTTGGTTCCACTTTTGTTTTTTTGTCGTTGTTTTTAGTTTTTATTTCTTATTTTTTGTTTCTGTTTTTTCTTAAAAAAACGAAAACCTTTTTGGTTGAGATTTGTAATATAAAAACTAAAAACAAAAACCTATTTGGTTGAGACTTGTAATAAAAAACTAAAAACAAAAACATATTTGGTTTTATCATCTTGTTTCTATTTTTTATAATTATACTCTTATGTGTAATAATTATAACATAATACATTATATTTTTAAATCAATTACTTATCATTATAGCTAAAATTAAAATATATGCAAATAAAATGTTATTAAAAAATTACATCTTAATTGTATATAATAAAATTATATAAATTAGAAATTATATTACGTCATTCTAATCAATAAAATATGTCAATCATACTATAATTCTAGAAAACAGAATAGTACTATCATTTACGAAAAGAAACATAAATCAATTAGAAATAATATAATCACTCCACATTTGTCTAGCAATTTTATCTCGCTTCCAAGACATCTCTCGAAGTTGCAATAGAGTGATATTATACTCCACTTGAGAACTTGCATCTTCATTTTCACTTTCCCTAATTTGTTCTTTATTTTCAGGACAACTGTTAAATAATTCATCGCATTGTTTATACATTCTAATATAGTTATGTATAAACACAACAAACAATAACAATGCAGTTTTGTTTCTTCATATCGTAACTCGACATGCTTTTAAGTACAGGGAATCTTGCTATTAGAACGCCAAAACATCTTTCAATAACATTTCTTAATGAAAAATGTCTGTAGTTAAACAATTCTTGTGGACCTTGAGGTCTTCCTCTGGCTCTATAATCTGGCAAATGATATCTTTCACCTTGATATAGGAAAAAAAAATCCAGGCATATTAGTGTAACCTTAATCAACAAAATAGTACTTGCCTAATATATAAAGAACATAATATTAACAAAAAATATTTAAAATGAATCATAAGTATTATGTTTATTTAAAATAATATATACCTTGTGGAGGCATAGAAAATTGATTTATTGGATTTGTCACTTTTTCTAAAATAACTTGAGAGTCATTTGCAGTACTTTCCCATCCAGCCATTATATATGTAAAACACATGTCAAATGACCAACAACACATAATATTTTGGGTTTGATTAATTTTTTTATTGGTTGGAACATGTGCATCAATATATGCACCATCTATTGCCTTACATAATCCTAAAAATTAAAAAATATATTAAAATAATTATTAATTCTAAGAACATATTTAAAATCGTAATTAAATATATGAATGTATCTAAAAATATGAAAATAATTTTGAATTATGTTAAATCTCAGGAGGTGTGTTAGTAAAAGATGGTGGAGTAATGACTCTTTTTGTAAGACGATTAACTGCATGTAAGGCTTTACGAAAGTACTTCGAAATTGTCCAGGTTGAATGTTGAAAGTGTTCTACATTGACTCTAGTTGTCTCAATATGCCCTATAGTCATCAAGAAAATTGCTACTTGTTCCTTCATAGTCAAATGACTTGTTGTCTTTAAGTCTTATAAACTCTTTAACTCATTACATAAGCTCAAGAAGATTATCTTTCTCATTCTTAAGTTTTCATAAATCCTTGTAGGATTCTCATTCAAAAGTTCCGTTATCCAATCATAACCTGGTAGAGCAGAAGTTCTACGTGGTTACTTTAATGAAAATATTTGTTCTCTTCCCCAGCTAAAGAAATAATGATTACGTTCTTACGTTCATCATCATAATCTGATAAGAAATCCATGCATCTACAATGACAACATTAAATAATTAATGAAACATTCAATCAAAAAGTTTAACCGAATGTGGACAAAATATTCATACATTAAGTCACATATTCGTACAAATCACAAACTTAAAATGTTGAAACTATGGAATAATGTTTAAAATAAAAGTGTCAAATTAATAAGAAATCGATATGCAATAACATGAAAATGTAACTGAAGCGACATAATCCAATGTAGCTTCCTTGTATCTGTTATCTTCATAAAACTATCCTTATAAAGTGGAGAATTATGTAAAGCCTTTATAAACGCAATTCATCTAAGGACTTTATACATTCCATTATTATGTTACACTTTTGAGATCTACTCTCTGCGGTGGATGATGTTTCACTCAGTTTTTTCGTAAGTAAATCACTCTTCCTTTTTGATTGTTCACCAAGTACAAGCAAGACCTCTTCTACAATGTTAGAGTGTGTCTTCTTTGCCTTCTTATTATTAGGAGATTTCTTTCTCTTAGATATAGAACTTATATCTTGATCTTCTTTTTCATTATACCAGTAATCTTCATCAACATCATTTTCATGTCCCTCTTCTATACTATTTGATGGAGATTTAGTTAATGGATCTGCATGCACACCAGTTGTAGTAGTATCTCCAAAAATATGACACAAGTCTGAAAATTCCTTACATCTTTTTTTTTTGAATCTGCAAGCCATTTTATGCACCTATAATGATAAAAAAATGAGAATAAATATTAGATAATATGATATATTAATAAAAAGATATATTTTACTATAAATAGATTTTCCCAACATTCATTTGTAACATTAACTTCACTAGTAAGGGAGTTGTAGCCGATTCCTGTTTCTTTCAATAAGTTCTCGAAATTCTTCAATCTAGCTCTTAATCTATTATATTTATTCTTCAATTGAATATCAGTGTACTCCTTATTGAATTTGTTTGAAGCCCTGTCTTAATATTCTTTTAACCAGATTTGGAAAAGGCAGTAGTCGTTCGATTTCCTTTCTTCACTTCATCAACCATCAAGGAGATTAAATACATCTCTATAGTATCATTCCATATCCCATCTTTTTCATTTATTTCTATACAATCATTGAAATAATTCATATTGTTCAAACCTTCCATCACTAAATGTAACCATATATAAGTGACATGAATTATAACAATTTCTACAAAGTATTAAATGGTAAACATTGTTCGAAATAAACATGAGACAACCGTATTAAATGCTAAATTGCATAAAGTGCATGGAAATGATTGAACAAAAACAAAAGCATAAATTTGATTCTATAGCATAAAAATAAAGATATAAATTTAAGCAAATTCATAATATGTGCAAGATGGTCAAACCAACATCCTTGCCATTTGACCCCACTTCGATCTCAAGATATGTATTTAAACAAAAGGAGATATATATCTTATCATACATGTATATCAACTGCATTGTAATGAATCTAACTGATGAAGGCATAATTGAATGATTATTGATTATTGCAATTATCTTCATCAATTATAAGGTGGTGATGTTTACCGAAACTACAAAATTAGCATATAATTGTGGTCACCAATTGTGATTGAAAACCTGGATTAGTATTTTCTCTTTAAATGTCTCTAAATTGTCATATACATGTGACTCTATTAGGGACTAACAATAGTTATAGAGGGATATAACTTATTGCTCATATGTGGCTAAGGAATTTGGTGAGCTCGCGTACTAGCTAACTTTTCATATGCACCCACTGCTCAAAAGCTCTCTGACCAACAAATAGAAGTACAGTCCTGATGTAGCCACTGACTGCAATCTTCTTATGTCAGAAACCACTTCTCATTATGTCAATATATCAAACAACTTCAAGAAAATTTAATATGCATTAGTCAACAACCCAAACTGATACAGATGTCAAACGCCTCTATCCCACCTATTAAATACCGCACATTACCACGTGGGTCTATATTAGACTTTATGTGAACAAGAATATATACACCTTATAGCCCAGAAGGACGTTCCTTAATTGGGACTAACTAGAGGCAAATTTAAGGAAATATATGCACATTATGGCCATGGTAGGGCCATATCATTATGTTTAAGGTTTTTAGCTATGAGTTACATGCATAAACTTCTTGTTCGTTCACTTTGTGCTATGCAAGATAACATAAGCTTAGTCAGCTACCTTTACATCTTTCTCATTTAATATATGTGCCAAAAATGGAGAATGAATCCCAAACATGCCTTTATCCAGCTGATCAGAGGGTATCTGTATCGAGCCAATTATGACATCATAGGAGGCTGCTTAACGATCACATACTTGCAAGAGAATTGGGAGTGTTGGCACTCACACACCTCTCACTATGGTGATTTTAAAAGTTATGTGCATGGTAAAGCTCTAAATAGATGTATAGGGATAACATTTAAAGCTAATTGGTGCAACACTATGAGAAACAGAAGAGGCTGCCATTTAAAAGGATTATATTACAAGTATAGAGAGTACATCAACTCCAATTTGACCTTTGAACTCCACACTAGTAGCCCTACTAGACACACCATCATACACAAAGCATACATGTACTGACTGGGTAACACTTTGGTGAGGTTGACATAACTCCTGGAGTAAACATCCTACCTTCACTAGTTAGATATGTCAAGCTATAGGATTATCAGGCTGGTGCTCCAGCTCTTCTAGTGTATTGGCTTATCTGCAGTTGAGCATGCACTTGAGGTATATATAAATAGGCCAACTTGAGAGGAGAGATTGAGGGAGAAGCTAAGCAAGATGTGAATAAGCCTACTATACCATCGAGTTAGGAGTACTAGACAATGGCCACAAAGTCTTCCATTAGAGACTTAGTAGATATGATATGCATCAATTTCATATAAGAATTTTGGAAGATAGTGACATATCATAAAGTCCTGATGTAGCCACTGATTGTAATCTTCTTATCTTAGAAGCCACTTCTCTTTATGTCAATATATTAAATGGCTTTAAGGAAATCCTCCAAAGCTTTTGCCATTTAAGCAACAATTCAAAACTATAGCTTCAAGAATTACTATCTTGTTCTAAATAGTGATGATCTTAAATGAAACGAGCATTTTTATTGCAGAAACATAGCCTTCAACGAGTACCTTTATTAATTAGAAATGTGAATAATGATATCACCAAAATATCAGGTGCTTTAATATAGTTACCAATGCTCCAAACCTAGAAACACATATACTTGTTCATCGGAGCTAATTCTTACTGCTAAACTAGAGGTTCCTGAAATTGTAACATTTTTACTTTATCTTTAGATAAGGTAAACAAATGATCCCATCTTCACTTAAGACATGCAAGATACTTTCATACTACAACTTTCCATTCACTTTTTCCATTTTAGGATTTGTCAAAGCACAAGGAGGGATATCGTTATATCCCTGAGCTAAGTGATCAAGTTGCATATCTGAGATAGGTATCATGTCGTGATGCTACCCCGGAGCACTATCTAGTGAGAAACACAAGAAGGGCCTCTCTTATGAAACAAAACAACGCCGATGAATTTAATGAATTAATTTTAATTATGCTAGAGTAACATGTGCATGTTACTGTAGCATAACATGCACTGTCTCACGTGATTTTGAAGAAGAGAAGGTGATGTACTTGTTTATATTTCAACGCAAATAATAGCAGTCGAGCAACGAGTTACAACACACACATAAGCAACTGAAAACAAACATGGAAATCACAGACGGTAGAAAACACAGGAGAGGGCAGAAAACGACAAAAGGAGTAGAAATCACAACTGGTAGAAAACACAACAGAAGGCAAAAGGCGACAGAAGACGCAGTGAATGAGAAATAGCAGAAGAGGCTAAAGATGTAAAGTCGATGCAGGGAAATTATTTTTGTAAAATAAAAAAACCTGTTATCAAAATACATCGAAACTACCTTTTTATGTTTTAAAAAAATCATTGTCGTTTTTATATTTTTAACAACAAAAGACGAAAAAATCTTTAACCAAACAAGTTTTGCAAGATTGTTTCATTTTTTACAAAATCAACAATGAAAAACCAAAAAAAAAAGGAACCGAACACCCCTAAACTTTTTCTCTTTTCAACTTGTTCTTTGTATATGACACTTTAGGTTCCCATAATAATGGATATAAATTATAACCATAAATTATATTTTTGATTAGATAAATTAAACTTCTTTAATTTATTTTTAATTCTTTAACTAAATAATTTATATTCATATATCAATATTGACGTCTAGAAATGTATCATAAGTTCATAACCACCTAAATATCTGATAAGTCCAATTAGCTCCATATTGATCAATAAATTATAAGATACGAATGCGATACATTGTTCTATCCAACCTATAAAGATAAGGAAACATTGATGCATTAAAAGTGTTCAAGATGACATTTAAATAGAAGGAGTCAAATTCCTTATGAAAATATATTTTGAGTTAACAATTCTTACTTACATGCTTTCTATTATAGTTCTTGAACAATTCTTGAGCAAGCAAAATTTTGCACCTTATTTGTCTTCCTCTAATGAATGCACCTTGTGATTCATCAATGATTAATGCTAGTACTGATTTCGGTTTATCCACAATGAGATTAGAAATGATCTTATAAACTGCTATGTTTTATGTAATTCCCCTATACTCCTTAAGTATATTGGGATCTTGGAATTTGGGAATGAGATATATGAAAGTCTTATTTAACTCCTTCAACATTTTCCCATTCTCAAAGAACTTATGGTCAACTTTAGTCACTAAGGTTTTGGTAAGTGGCCATGTTCTCTAAAAGAAGAAAACATTCAAGCCATCTAACCCTAGTGCTTTGTTAGGTTAGGAGAAAATAAGGTTCTTTCAATATCTACTTTAAAAGGTCGAGAAAGTAGACTAGCCTTTGTTAGCCAACGCTTCAAAATTGTTGGTTAGTTGTTAGTGGGTTTCATGGGTTTTTAAACTTCTTGGTCAAATAGCATGTTTATTTTCTATTTAAGTAGTGGCAGTGAAGTACATGGTCTGTTTACCCACTTCCTAGTTAGTTGCTTAGTTTTAGCTTAGTTGGTTTACTATGAGTTTATTTAAGTAGCTAAATTGTTGATTTTATTTAAGGTAAAAGCCAACAAGTTTGTTCGATATCTTTAATTACTCTTTCCTCTGTTCCTTGACAAATTGGTAATAGAGCTCCATTGTTTTTTTAGCTTGTGAGGATTGAGTAGCAAAACCTTTTTTTAAAAATGAATGTGAGTGTTCAACTCTAGCAATGGCATCAAACAATTTCTCTATTCCAATTCCTATTTTCAATGGAGAAAATTACCCACTCTTAGGCTATCAAAATGAAGTCCTATTTGCAAGCTGTTAGTTTATGAGAGGTTATTGAAAGCAAGTTTGAGCCTACACCTCTTCTGCAAAATCCAACCCTAAACCAAATCAAGAATAATGACAAAGAAAAGGCAAAGAAACCGAAGCTCTATCTTGCCTCCATTCAACTGTGACAGAAGGAATTTTCACGACTATAATAACATGTGGATCTCCTAAAGAAACATGGGAGTAATTAAAAGAAGAATTTGAGGGCAACACTCAAACTAAGATGATGCAAATTTTGAATCTCAAAAGGGAATTTGAGATGTCAAAAATGAAGAATTCTGAAGGTGCCAAGGAATATGGGAGCACACTTATGTCCATTGTCAATCAAATTAAGTTTCTTGGCGAAGAATTTCCTACTCAAAGAGTTGTAGACAAGTTTCTTGTGACGCTTCCCAAAAGGTACAAGTTAAAAATTTCATCTCTTGAAGTTACTAAAGGTCTATCAAATATAACCTTGGTAGAGTTACGAAACATTCTTCAAGTTGTGGACCAAAGAAGAATAATGAGGGACAGAGAAAATGGTGATAAGGTCAAAGGAGTATAAATGGCCAAGAGTTCCTCTTCAAATGATAAAAGTAAAATTCCCTATTGTACAAATTGTAAGAAGCCAGACCATGAAGAGAAGGATTGTTGGCACAAAGGAAAACTGTATTGCTTCAAGTGCAAGAGGTTTGTGCATTTACAAAAGGGTTTCAAATTTCAAAATGAAGAAGAAACAAACATGGCACAAGTGGCATTAGAAGAACTCTTTTTTAGAGTTGTCGATGAGAAGTGCACCGTGGAGAGATGTGCTCCAATATCTATAAGTTGATGATAATGTGCATTAACAATTTTGAAGAAGGTGATGAGAAGCACATTACATTAGGAGAGAAGTGCTCCATCCATGAAATTTTGAAGCAATGGGCAGTGTTAGCAAATGCTTCAAAATTGCTAGTTAGTTGTTCGTGGGTTTTGTAACTTTTTTGTCAAATAACGTGTTTATTTTCTGTTTAAGTAGTGACAGTGATGTACGTGAGCTGCTTACCCACTTCCTAGTTAGTTGGTTGGTTTTAGCTTAATTGGTTTACTTTAAGTCTATTTAAGTAGCTAAATTATTGGTTTTATTTGAGGTGAAAGACAACAAATTTGTGCACTATCTTTAGTTACTCCTCTGCTTCATTTGTCTTTTTTCCTTTGTTTCCTAACAACCTCTTGAGATATGATCTAATCTTGGATGATGGACTTAAGAAGTTGAATAGAGGAAGTTCCAAATGTAGGAGATCCCAGAATATTGGAAAAGAAAGATAATGCTTCTTAGAGTATAACAATTTGTAAGGAGATAATACCGGAACCATTCCTCAAAGGAAACAATTTTATTAGTGTTACTTCTAGATAACAATGATTTGTGAAAGAAGGTGGAGTTCTTATCTCCATCCTTTAACTAAAGCGCTTTAATCTTTACATAAAGAGGGAATGATTAACATTTACTACTTGAATTTAGTTTTGAAGTGCATATTTTTCTTTTACTTAAAGGTCATAGTTAGTTGGATTTTGATAGAGTTACGATCGAGCTCTATTTAGAGTATCTTTTACATCATAGACAAATTGATAAGTGTCGCGAACCTTCTTATAATTGGGAGTCTTAAGCTCCTCTTTCATTTTAAGAAGCTTCCTTATACTTATAAAAGGTTTGTTTCCTTGGGCTTATTGAATAAGATTCCTTTGTACAGCTTCCTCAAATCCATCTATATCTACCAGGTAGTTTTTTTTTTTTTTATACAGGAGGACTAAAAACTAAACTACATTAAGTAGTCACAAACTTCTATGAAACCAGATGTCCTGTAAGTCCTGTAGAAGGGTCGGGAGGCATTGCTCAGGAATAGTGCTAAGAATATGAGTTCTCGGAGCGGTGAACGAAGCTAAAAAAGCCAGCTGGTCTGCATACCGATTGCCTTTTCTGTAGACATGCTTCAGCTGGATTAATCAATCGCGCCCCTACATCTCCCAAAATTCTCGGATCTCCTGTGACACATTGAAAAACGAAGGGTTAGAAGAAGAAAGGATATTAATAACCTCCAGCGAGTCTACCTCTAAAATGACTTGGCGGTACCCTAAATCCCATGCCAATTGTAAACCTGTGATGCCCCCCCAAAGTTTGACCATAAATGGAGAGCTTATCCCAATGCGCTGTAAAAAACCACTACACTAGTGACCATTACTATTACGAATTAACCCTCCAGCTGTATCAATGTTGGGTCCATGCAGCACTACCCCATCAGTGTTAATTTTTACCCATCCTTTCGGTGGACAACCCCAACCAATGAGGGTGCCCAGAGGTGCCCCTGTTGGAGGGACAACTTGGCCTGTCACTCCCTTCGCTTGTTCAATCCAGTCGACATAGTTCAAAACAATTCTGGTTCTGTCTACAGGCCAGTGAAATGCCTCCTCGAAGATGCATTTATTTCGCCATTGCCAAACATACCATTAGGCAGTGCCAAAGAGAATCGCCCACTCATATCGTTGGCCTCGATGCATTTTACCAAGGTTATGTAGTAACCATGACTCGAGAGTCAGGTGAAAAAATGAGTTATCCACCCTCACGCTAGTAAATTGTTTCCAGAAATGGGAGACCTGCTGATAGTCTCTGAGGGCATGCAACATGGTCTCTTCTTGGTTGCAGAAGGGGCATGTGGCGTCCGTTGAGGTATGTCTCGTCACTCGCTCCTTATTTATGAGCAATTTATTTTTGGCCAGAAGCCACAGGAAGGAGCATATCTGTTGTGGCCCTGGCCATTTCCAAATTAGAGACCACATCCAACTAGATTCGATCTCAAGATATCCCGCAATGAGTTCATAAGTCAAATTGACGGTAAACATTTTCCGCTTATCCGGGCCCCACACAAGACTATCCTCCTCCAACCTATCGCTAGGGGGTGGAATGATTGTTATGGTCATGCAAACTATTACGGGAAGGTATTGTTGGAAACGGTTCCAGTGCCACGTGCCATCCTCGTGGACCATATCCCGAACTAAAGCATGGATCATATGATCTGGTGGTGGGGATGTTGAGACCATTAACAGTGGCCCCCAATTACCGGCCCATCCATCTAACCAAAACTGGAAAAAAATTGAGGCCCTTGGTCTGTCCACGGATAGGGGGATACACCTACTATCCACTTTGTATTTGGCACAGAGGACTTGTACCCAGAGGTTCGTAGGCCTGGAGAGCACGGACCAACCTAACTTGTTAAGAAGAGCATCGTTTGTGGTGCGAGGTCTCTTGAGCCCTAAGCCTTTGGCAGTTTTGGGCCAGCAAACCTCCTCCTAACGAATCAAATGTAGCTTCATCCTTCCAGGTCGATTGCCCTAAAGGAACACTCGCATGAGCTTCTCCAGATCATCACAGAGGTTTCTTGGTAAACGCATCGTTTGGATAGTGTAAATCGGGAGAGATGAGAGAACTGATTGGATTAAAGTGACTCTTCCTGCGAGTGATAGCTCACGAGCACTCCACCCTGTGAGCCGCTTCTAGGCCCTGTCCAAAATGTACTGATATGTTCTCGTGGAGGTTCGATCATGAATCAAAGGCACGCCAAGATATTTGCCAAGGTTAGACGTGAGAGTGAATTGGGCCACCCGGCTGAGGGTGCGGGCGGTATCCCTACCAACATTCTTGGAGAAAAAGATTCTGGTCTTAGCATTGCTGATTTTTTGTCCTGAAGCCCTACAGAAAGAGTCCAACACGCATGATATGACTTGTATTTATGTGGGCGAAGCTTCATAAAAAAGGATCAAGTCATCGACAAAGAACAGGTGTGATATGGGCGGTCCCCTTCGACTAAGGTAGAATGGATTCTAGGTACCATTGGTCACCTCGTTGGAGATCAGGTGACCGGGTCGTTCCATACAAAGTATGAATAGGTAAGGCGATAAGGGATCTCCTTGTCTTAAGCCCCTAGTCGGAGTAAAGTGGTCAGATTGGGTCCCATTACAGGAGACTTGCATGGAAACCGTGGATATGTAAGTCATGATGAGAGTGACTAGTGAATTCGGAAGGCCGAGGTCCTGTAACGTTTCTTGTATGAACTCCCACCGGAGCCAATCATATGCTTTTTCTAAATTGACTTTGATAGCCATTATACCGGCTCGGCCTTTCTTCCTTCTCATCGAATGTATGGCCTCCTGAGCTATGATGATGTTATTCGTGATATGTCTACCAGGGACAAAACTGCACTGTGTCTGTGCTACTAGTGAATCAAAGTGGGGCTTCAACCGGTTGACAATTACTTTCGAGATGGTTTTGTAGAGGACTAAGCATAAGCTGATAGGCCTGAGCTAAGTAAGGGAGATAGTAGAGGGGACTTTTGGAATTAGCACTAACATGGTTTTATTCACCTTCGGGTCCCATCCCTCAAGATGGAATAGCCGTTGGACATATGCGACAAACGCTGGACCCACCATGTCCCATTTCTGTTGAAAAAAGGACGCATTGTACCCATCATACCTAGGGGCTTTGTTAGGATTGATGTCGAAGAGAGCTTTCCGGATTTCGACCGCAAGAACTAGAGTCGAAAGGGAAACGCTTGCCTCCTCCGTGAGAGGAGGGAAAGTCCCGGACGTGGGAAAAGGAGGCGAAGCGTCATTCGATTTCGTGAACAGCTGTTCGAGAAAGTTTTTTGCCAAATGCCGCATTTGCGTAGGATCTGTAATTATCTGTCCGTCATTGTCTACAATGCGGGTAATGTGCACTTGCTTTCGTTTTGACGTAATTAATATGATAGTATTTAGTATTACGATATCCCTGAGATAGCCATACACTACGGGATTGTTGATGCCAAAATATCTCCTCTTCACAAAAGGCCTAATTTAATTCACTACGTATTTGGTCTTCCATGAGCTTCAGAGAATCTGACTGCTCCATGTCAAGGCCTAATTTAATTCACTACGTATTTGGTCTTCCATGAGCTTCAGAGAATCTAACTGCTCCATGTCCATGATCTGTTGAATGCTTGCTAGTCGGGCTACAAGTCGTTTCTTCCGATGAAAAATATAATAACTAAAGTGGGACATTCCTTTTGTAAAATTGTTTGAAAAACGTACTACGATAAGAGAATGGTCAAAAAAGAAAGGATTGTCAAAAAAGGCGTAGCTCTAAGGGAATGTTTGAATCCATTCATGATTAACCAGAGCCCTGTCGATCTTCTTTCTTAAAAATCATCTTCCTGTTTGATTGTTGCACATTATAAAGAAGTTTCCCCCCATTCTCAAACTTATAACCTGAATGCTTGCCACACGTTCCCTGAAATCCTCTTCTTGATGCAATAGTTACCCTCGTTTTCATAAAGATGTATTACATTATTAAATGTAGCACGTAGAGACGGCTTTACTACGCACCCAAGATTACCCGTGAATGGATTAAAAATGGAGAAAATGGAGAATACCTGTTTTGGGCTCCATCGGATTTCAATTGAACTT
>JAOSBN010000178.1:4298267-4324521 GCA_027563595.1 Erythroxylum suave | reverse complement strand
AATTGGATCAAATCGCGTTCCTTAACCGGTAATTTATTTAAAACAAAATTACAATTAACATCCGTCCAAAATTGAAGTCAAAGACAAAATTGCCCTTTGGGGCTAAAATCGTCTAACATTAAAATCTCGTAAGAAGATCCAAGGAGTATTGATAGTAGAAGCTAAGTATCTGGGCTTTTTCCACTGAAGGATCCTTTATATAATGAGGTTAAAAGAACAAACAAAGATCACTTGTACTACAATTTGTTCTTGCTTCAACTTGACTGATAATGTATCAGTTGATCAGCTATTATAGAATAAAGTGCTTCAATCTTCTCATTTTCAAACGCATCAAGAATTCTAACATTATAATAACTTGGATAGATAGTAATGACTTGCTAATGATTCTTTAAGAATTTCAAGTTTTTGCATCTGACCTTTTTTAATTTTGTTTCCAAAAAACTGAAAAGGAATGGATTATTAATAGAAATAATTATTATATTAAGGGAGAGGGAATAGATGATAGATCCCTTCTTTCTATTATACTTTTTTCTTACAAATGTTTGAAATCATTGTCAGGATCATAATCATTTTGGACATTGGGAAGAGGAGATTTTGAAGAAATCTATTAAACTAAGTTACCTTTATACTCCGTCAAGTGCTCACTTATAGGAATTTCCAGTTTGGGAGAACTGAAGTTAGAATCCTGATTTTCCTTGGTTTAAACAGGACAACTTGGTTTTTCCTAAGAGCTTAAGGGGTCTTTTCTTGCCTCTGCTACTTCATTAAGGGCTATTTAAAAGACTATTGTGGTTTTTGAATTGGGAATTTGCGAAGGTATATCCACCAAATTTACCTTATGATGAGAGGTTCACAATTTTCTTGCATAACCTCTCGGTAATCTCCTTTTACAAACATTCTCTTAGTAGGGCCTCCATAGTTTCTTTTGAAAGGGACTAATAAGGTCTCCAAGCATAGGAAACAATGATAGAATCTTCTAACAATTTATCACTCTCACTTAAAAATCTTAATAATGTTATTGCATCATGGAGACCATATTAGATGTCTACTAGAACACATACTTTTAACATAATTCATTTTGTTTATAACTGTTATAGACCCATCAAGACATAATGGGTTTCCAACGTAGTTTAGTAGTTAGCTTAGTCCCTTGGTAGTCTAATACTCTAAAGGTACATGATATATATTCATCAAAACTGGTACTTGGTTTAATTTAAGATCATGCATTTACCTTCATACAGTCTCCACCTTTGAATGTAAAATGACTTATCGTTTAGATGCAATGGACCCACTTATCTTTTGTAATTGTGTTGAGTTCCAAATTTGAAGAAAATCACTTTTTCTTCATTTACTAACACATCAACTAGGCCATATTGTTTTTATTGGAGTTTTGCCCATATTTGTATCATTAGTAAGAGGGGCCTTTTATCCATGGAAAGCCTTTGAGAGTAGCATCCTACCTAATTGCACCCTGCTTCAGTATCTCAATTGGCGAAGCTACTACGGCATTCTCTTCCAACTTTTCTTGAGAACACTAATATAACTTAAGATTAGGTGTAGAGTCTCCTACAACCTGGAGCCAAGATCTTCTTTACAGACTTTACGCGGGTTGTTTGATTCTAAGCCTTTTGCAATTTGAAGTAGAGCAGGTTCCTATTAGTAAGAACAAGGACAGGTAAGGGATGGACATGTGAGCTTAAACTTAATCTAACATGAACGGAAATGAAGAAGTAAGAGATAAAGGGAAAAGGTAGAAGGTAGAAGGGATGTAATAAATGGATAACAGTTTATTGGCAACGTTAGGAGGAAAGTACTAAGAGAGAAAGGAAAGGTTAGTCAAAAAGGAACAAAGGATAATGAGAAGGAAAACTCGTTGGAAAGTTAAAGAGAGAAGCTGATATGAAGGTTGGAATGGGGGGAAGATTTTCATGGTGGACCAGATAAGTAAATGTGTCATTGAGCTCCTCTCTTAAAGGAAGCGACGATAACTTTTGGAAATTTAAGCAAGATTCTTTTGTTTATTTTTCCATAAGAACTCAGATTGAGAATTTTACAAATTATGATTTTTTAATTAAATGATGATACTTAGAATTAAAATAGATTATTTTGGTTAATTTATTAAAATTAATTACAATTAAGTTAAATTAATATAAAATTAGGAAAAGTTAAATTAATTATATATTTAATTTAATTAAAAAATAAATATGTTCTATCAGTATTATAAAATTCACATGAATGAAAGTTAAGAAAATAAGTGATACATCAATATTAATGTGACATTTAACTCATGAAATATAATTTATATCTCATCAATTTTTGGTTAGTTTAGAATTAAATTTAAATAATTTTAAAACATTAAAATTTGTTCTCATCATTCTACAATATTATAACCTAACCTTTTTTTATTTTGCAAATGATTAACAATTTTTATATCTTCAAATAAACACTTAATTTCTCTAAATTATTAGTTCTCATGAAGGCTTTGCAAAATTGGTCTAAATTTTATGTTTTGAATCAAATTTAAAATTAGGCTTGAACAATATTAAAGGTTCAAATCTCTTCCTTATAATAAAATTAATACAGATAAAGGATCTCATATAGAAAGGTTTTTCTATTTTTTATAGGTTTTTTAACTTTTTTTTAGTCTTATATCTTGTATTTAACCTAAATATTTAATACGTAATAATTCTCTCTTAATTATTTAGCCTAAATATTTTTCTTACTTAGCCTCAATATTTTCTTTTTATTTATTTATTTGTTTTCTTTCTTGTTTGTGTATTTATTTACTTATTTTTTATCTTATTTGTATTGTTTATCTTGTTATATATCTATTTTTTACTTATTATATATTTTTATTCATATTTATCTATATTATTATTATTTATGTCTATTTAATTTTAATTATTATTAACTTGTTATTTTAATATATATATATATTTACGTATATATATTATGTGGGCTTATCAGAAACAATTTCTTTACCAATTAAGGATAATGTTGCGTGATATTGAAGCTCTCTAGAGTCTGGACCTTGTATTTTAGCAAGACTTTTATTGAGTTGTTGTTGTTGCTATAGGATTTTTTAGTTAAATGATGTTAATTAAAATTGAATTAGATTATTTTAGTTAAATTATTAAAGTTAATTGCAATTAAGTTATATTAAAATGATATCAGGAAAAAAGAACTCAATTTATTATAAATTTAATTTAATTAAAATAAGTAGGTCATTTTTTTAATTATAAAACTTGAAGAGTCGTGGTCGTTTGTTAATGTAGTGGCTTAGATGCGTAGTCGTTTTGGATAAGCATGATGTTAACAGTTGTTGGATGCTTTTGGCAAGGGAGTGTAAAAGCCCCGAAAGATGTATTAATATCTTCTGAAATATTTTTAATATATATACTCAATTAATTTTTCAAAAAAACACTTACATAAATAATTAAAAATAAATAATAAATAACATTAATTAACGAGATATATTTATATCTAATTAGTATTATGTTAATTTAGGATTAAATTTAAATCATTTTAAAACATTATAATCTAACTTTTATTTTATTGCAAATGATTAACAATTTTTAGGTCTCATGAAGGCTTCAGAATTTTGGTATAAATTTTATATTTTGAATCAAATTTAAAATTAGGCTTGAACGATATTAAAGATTCAAATCACTTCCTTATAGTAATATTATTTTAATTTAACTTTATAAATATTATTAATTAAAATTATTTTCTGGTAACCAAACAAATTTATTATTTATGTATCGAATTCAATTCAATTGAATTTAAAGACGAACACAAACTATCTATTTAAAAAGCGACGAGGGTCACCTGCCATCTCATGTTAAGAAAGACGTTGGCTCATTCTTAGAGAGAAAGTGACCTGTCTATGTGTCAGTTGCTGGTTAAAAATATCCATCCCAGGTTAAGTAGCGGTAATGGCCTAATAGGACACGACAGAAGAGATGGTTGGTTTAGATAATTGCAGAAGGCCTTGGATAACTCATTGAATGAAGAAAAGGAATTGACACCGACAACGATGTGCCAACTCCCCCTCCAACAGGTAATTAATTAATTTTCTCAATTTAAAGATAATTACAAATTCACGTTTACAACATCAAAGGCAACACGTACTTGGTAATACTGTCCGATCACCTACGCTAGAACACATTCCCGATGTCCCCACATCTGTAACCTCTATCCACGTATCACCATCCTCCGCCCTTGATCTGTCGCCCAAACCCTCATCAACAGTTCTCCGTCCTAAACATAAACCACCATCGCCGCCGTTGGAGAACTTGGTTCCTCTACAAACAGGGCAAGTCACGTTCACCATAAGCCACGTGTCTATACACTCTGAGTGGAATATGTGACTACAGTGAGGTATCAACTTAATAATCTCTTCATCTTCAAACTCACCTAGGCAAATGGCACATTCCATCTGGTACTTGGCTTCCACATAACAGTAGGAGTACACCGGCAGTGCCTTTATAATCTCTGGGTCTAGACCTTTGCGCGTTGGTGGATGGCGCCGGTAAGAAGAGAGTGGGTCGGTTTGGGCTTGGGTGGAGAATCTTCGGATGTAGATGGACAAGTAGCCAATGAAGGAGAGAGCAGTCAGGAGGACTAAGACAGTCAAGGCCATAGAGGAGTCGAAGTTTACTGGGTTTGAGGATGGTGACGGTTGTGGAGTCGTAGCATTGGTGGTGGAGTAATTATTAGAAGAAGTAGAGAAAGGGGCATCGTCAAATAGTACTTGCAGTTTGCGAGCGTGGGGTTTCATGGATTGAAGAGCAACTAACACTACCAACTTAACAAGAATGTAAGAATTGTTTTCAAGGGGAGAGGGAAGTGTAGAGATTGAGAAGGTCCTAAACTCAATTTTGAATAACTAGTACATATAGATAAAAAGCGAATAGAAGAAGTTGGAGACAAAGCAATGGCGTGGGGCTCCCAAGATTAATATCAAAACCGATAAGTTGGCCCTTTCGAGACGCTTTGATATAGAACCTTTGTGCATTCTCTTGTATCTTCTTGTGCCTTGTGGAATCTGTTCTCTTACTCCATTGAAATGACCGCTAAAGCTTACGTATAGCTAAAATACTCGTTGATGCATTCTACTCTTCGCTAACGCTAAGTAGTGCGTCAAAAGTCCCTGAGAGACGTCTCCTCTTTTTCCTCCTAATGTTCACACTTTTGGTGAAGAAAGTGAGATTTTGATACCGTCAGGCTAATCTATTTGTCCACTGTGATTTATTTTCGGACATCACTCAAGCTAAACTTGAAAAATACGTTTGACTCTACCTTGCTGCTATACGAAGTAAACAAAACAGTCGTTTCAACTTTCAACTCTGCGCATCACACTTACTTGTTATTCGTATAATAGAGCTGTCTGATATTGTTGCTCTGTCCGCATAATTTGGGAGTGCTGCCCCGTGGTTTAATAGAGGGACACTAAAAAAATCGAGTATTCTTTTAATTAAAGATTTTAATGGACGAGTGGTTGAATAATCTGTTTATTATTTGGAATTTTTTTAATAAAAGATTATCTTATTTGGTAAAAATATAAATACGTTTAAAGCATATTTTAGTTTTTTTCAATTACTAAAATATTAAACTTACTATAACGTTTTGTTTATATAACATCTTCATTTTATAAGATTATTACAATTAATTCTAAGGTATATATATTAATTGTTTGACCTAAGATTTTTACTTAATATCTCACGTTACCACAAATTATCTTAATTACCTCTTAAATGAACAGAATCACTGATTATATTCAGAATTTATTAAATCCATTCTATGTAATAAAAACTTTTTTATAAAGAACTTGTTCATTATTAATGTGACTATTGAATTTATTTCATTTCATTAAATATATATATAATCTCTATTTAGATACTGGACAAGTTTCGGTTGTCTTAATAACAAATGAAAAGACGTTACGTACTACTTTTTTTTAATGGTTTTAAATTTTTATTTCTTGTTTTTAGTTCATATTTTTAAAATAAAATAAAGATTATTTGATTGTTGATGTCTAATAATTATATATTAAATAAAATAAATAAAAATTTATTTTGATATATCATTAATATTTATTTAAAACTATCGGTAAGAATATTATATTTTATTACAATAAATAATTTAAATATTAAATTTTTATTTGTGAATATATATTTACTTATTATATTTTTTAATTACTAAAAAATTTTATATGACATGTATATATTTTGAAAATATTTTAAAATTTAAATTATATTAATAATTTTAAAGTTTAATATTGAAATTAATTATAAAATTAAATTAAGTTATTTATATTCCTTATAAAAAATAATATTAAATAAATAAATATTTATTTAATAAAACCAAAAGAAATCAAAACTAAAAACATGAAACATAAACTAATATATATATATATATATTTTATATAACAGAATTTAAGAATAAAAATAAATAAAATAGACTAAATTTTCATAAAAACTTTGAAGCATATTGAACATGGTGCACCTTCAAACTATGTATGAAGTATGAACCAAGAAAGATGGTCATTGGACAAGTTTGAGGCGGCCTGTTTAGAGAAGAGTGAGGTTCAAGAATGAGACAGCCCATAAAATCCCGGTGGGTTGGTTTCTACGAATACTTCCAAATATGCGAAACCGAGTAAAAGGCCTACTTTTCTTCTTCTGTGATGATACAAAGCAGCCAACATTTCTTCATTCACCTAGTTTTCATTTGTTTTTTATTTTTAATTTTATGTTAAAAATCTATTATTTGAAATTTTATTTTTAATTTTTATAACTTATGAAAATCATAAAAGTGGCTTTTATTTGTTATTTTTATTTTTCATAATTTGATTTACTATCGATTAAATAATTATTTTATCTTAATTTATAAATAAAATAATAAATTATTTATTTAAATAAAATACAATAATTTTTGTTGATAATTCATCAATAAATAACGGAGATTCAAATAAATTTAATTAATTAATTAATTTGTAAATATAATTCATTGTTAAGTTTTATCTAATATGTAATTATAAATTATAACTATATTGATATTAACAACTAAACAATTTTTTATTTTTGTTTAAAAATAAAAATTATAGAAATATAAAAATGAAACCAAACATACCCCAATTAATATGCAAAGAACAAATTAGAAGACAAATTTCTACATTAGGAGGACTAGCATTCTATTCTAGAGTTAAAGTGATGATAAAAAATAAATTTTATGTTATTTTTGTTATTGTACTTAATTGGAAGTAGCTTCACAATCATACATAAATTTTGGGCACGGCCACGTTCTACATAATTACTTAAAGAATCTACATAATTATTGAGCTATAAAAACAAAAAACTAACGTATATTTTTTGGTTTAACCCACAACAATTATAAATATTTTGGTCTTTTTGTTAGTTATTTTTTTATCATCTCAAATTTATATTTTCAAACTAAACATTAGCATTACATTATCATTAGAAATTCTTAGAAATAAAACAAACTAATTAAATAATACATATTCTATATATTCTTTATTTGTTCTATTCTTAAATAATCATTATTTTATTCTTTATCTATTTATGAACGTGAACCAAACACCCTCTTAGCTCCAGCTTAGGAACTATGAGTTTGTTATGAGTTTGTAGTGTACAAGATTTATCAAATCTTAACTCTGTACAAAACAATAGTTTTATTTCTACGAAAATTAATGTTAAAATTCCATATTAATTCTCTAAAATAAAAGTTATAGAAATTGATTAATTAATTAATTAATACATTAATATAAATAGAAGTTATAAAAATTGACTGATTAATTATTTAATAAATAAATATGTTGATGTAAATTATGTTATCATTTGTTGTTTAATGGAATATAATTATATAAAATAATGGAAGGATTTGGAGTGAGAATACATTACATCACTTGCCATGTCCTACTAAACTAATCAAATACTTACATGATAAGAATCTGTATATCCCTTGAAAGCTTTTCGTAAGTACTATGAATGGTGATTCAGATTTTTATTATGAAAAAAAAATTATTTGCAGACAACATTAGGGAATAAAAAAATATGTTTCAAAAGTAAGAGATCTATCATTTGAAAACGTTATAGAATTAGTGAGTAAATTCAGCTCGGTGCTGATTGTGCCAATTAAACACGCTCAAAACTCGTATTGGTAACTTAGTTCTTACATTCTCCAATTTAATTTTTGGATTACGAAGCTTTGTTAACTTGAGATAGCTCAAGATAAATAGAAGATAGTACTGCTATTACTGTTACTGTTATTCGAATGGTTTGGGGTAATGGTTTGTGTGAGCAGTGAGCATACTTAATTAACCAGCGAATCACGATTGCAGAACAAAAGTTCTTCTCAATCAAGCAATGGTTGACTGCTACTTCAACCAGTTTCTGGGATTCTCCCCAGTTTTTGAAAATCCAGGGAATTTCTTCGACTAAAATTGGATCATGAACCCTGCAAAATTTGCTAACTATGCAGGTCAATTCCCTACTCACCAATCTATTCATTCTGCTCATGGTTGCTCTAGTCCAAAGTAATTTATAGAAAGAAACAGTCGTGGATATCTTAGTTTGTATTCTAATAATGTGAGGCAAGAAACGGAAACCACTGTTCTACACGATTTATTTCAGCAATATTGTTTGAAAGTTGTAACGAAAAAGAAGGATCTACCATCTAGCGTGGAATTTATTATGTTCAGTTCGTCAATTTCTCTCAGGTTATCATCATAATTCGTAGAGAATTCACAGTGGTCATTATTCGTTTTTGTAGTCGACCTAACATCATCTTGATCATATCTCGATACAACTTGACGATTACAAAAGGTGTTACAATCAATACCTTCTTAGATTTATGAATATATAAACTCACCAAAGAGCAGAAGAAAAATGAAAAGCTCAATAACTTCTAGTTCTCTTGATGGGACGATGTTTCACACCAGATACCTGGAAGTTTGATATGAAGAAAGATTCTATCTCAACGCTATTCTTTGTTTCGAAGAATTCCAACTCAGGAAATTTTCTTTTTGACAAATCTGCTTGTGCTTTCTTTTTTGGTGTTGGTGGGCATCTCTCGATAGTTGGTATCTTGTGAATAACTGAAGTTGGTGTTTTGCACTCCCCTTCATCACTGGATACTTGTGGATGAGTTACCTTATCATCATCTTCTTGTTCATTAAGACGTTGTGACAAAAAATTTTCAAGTTTCGAGAGATTTTGCTCTGATATGGAATCTCTAGACATGGAAAGTGAGGTATGGAAACGTATAAACGAAGAAGCTAGAGGGAGAGAGGGAGAGGGAGAGAGGGAGAGGGTTTCGATTATGTGTTCAACGGGATGCTTATCATTTCTTTCTTATCTTTTGAGATATACGCACTAGTTTGAACTTTCTTCTTTTACGTATACTCTGTATTATACTATCTTCTTCAACACTTTATACTAGCTTCTTCAACACTATATAGCTCTATTCTCTTTTTTAATTTTATGTCTTATTAAGAGTCTGCAACCAATAGCAAAAAGTCATAGTTGGACGTCTCTGTCGCAACCAAGGGCTGTGGGTCAGCATTTGTGGAATGTATGCTATGTCCTTCCAATGCTTGGAAAGTAAATATTTGATTCCGTGTACCTCAGATTGATTGAGAGTGGAAATTGAATGGTTGCTATGGTTTGACTAAAAATTGTATGTTAAGTTATACAAGTTTTCGTTCTTCGTCGTCCCTGACATACATCTAGCATTTGATATTGTGATAATACAAAATTAAAGGTAATTTTTACAAAATATTATAATCAAATTTAGGTCAAAAATTATGTTTTTTAGTTAAATATATTTAATTTTTGACATATAACTATTGTAAGATTTTGTAGTATGGAATTATAGGATCATAATACAAATTACTTTCATAATTTATCCTATGTGGACTTCTAGATGTTAAGGACACCAAAATTTTTATCAAATATAATTATTTTATATTTGAAAGTTATTAAATTGTTATAACTATTTTGATAGTTAAAACATTTACCAATAATTATATAGATCCCTATTTTATTCATAACGAATATCTTTATCCATATTTTCTGTTCACTCGTGATGTGATTAATTGACTTGAATTGTGTAATTATTATATTTGTTCAATAAATGGCATGATTAACATATAAGGAGAGTATACTAATATATATCTACTAGGAATATATGTCATCTAGACTAATAAATCGATTATTGAGTAGATTTACAATATTGTACCTTTGACTATTTATTGGATTTACAATATTGTACCTTTGACTATTTATTGTATCAATCATTATCTTAATTTTATTATATAAAAGCTTTATATTCCTACTACCTTCTACATAGAAGGTATGATTTTTTAATACATCATGATATAAACTCGAATTTATAATGATTTTTTTTAATTCTCAAATTTTTAAATCATATTAACTTGCTTTTTTAAAATGTCTCATTGTAACCAATCATTCAAAATTTTATGGTAACATTTTAAAATAGCGACCACTAATCGATTATCTAAAATTAGAATATAAATAAAGAGGCTATTTTAGTTTGAATTACAACTGGACTCAAGGATTCTAGTACAATATAAGTAAAATATACAACTTACATTATCCTTATAAGTCTTTTTTACATAGATGATACGATTTATGTGTTACGATATTAACTTTCTTTAGCATAATGTATGCTTTATTTTATAATATTGTAGATGATAGTTCTAGAATATATAATACCTAACTTGAGTTTACTTGTTTACTCATTCAATCTACCTTGTATAATTCACATATGTTAAAGAACGATTTGGTGAACACATTATTTCCTTGGGTTATGTCTTTACTAATAACTCCTTTTATCTTTTAATATAATTATCTTTAAAATTAAACTTTTAATCCTTGAGCTCTAGTTTGTTTATTTCATCTCTATTTTACAAAATGATAGAGGCGATTGTATGGAAGATATCTTGCATTTGTTTGACATACTTCTTATATATAGAACCAAATGATTTATACTTACTTAAACATTCTTTCAAGACTTGAACATTCAACGTGAAATTAAGTATGCTTGTATTTCCAAAATTGAATTTTTATTTAAAATTCATTCTAGAAATTTAAATTTAATACTCAATTAAACATATATTACATCGTATATTAAATGAAAAATAAAGCATCATCATTGATAATAAGTATTTTGGATATTCACGTAGAGGAAATAAACTAAAAATTAAATTTAAATCCTAGCCTACATTGAAAATGCATATTTAAGAATCAACTTCGTTATAGTATTTATAATCACTTGTAGGAATATGCTTTACATTCACTTCGCTTATTATGTCCTTAATATAATTATACTTGACATCTGTGCATTTGATTTTGTAATAATACTTAGATTCCCCAGGTATACTTGAAATATTCTTTTTATTGGTCCCAATGCTTTTGTTCAGTATTTGATTGATATCTACTAATTATTCCAACAACAAAGCATATATCTAGTCTTGTTCACAACATAGTGTATGTGAGATTATTGATTCCACTAGATTGAAGAACCTTTTTTTGATCTCTTCCTTTTTTTTATGACACATGAGAACATGTCTATTTAAGTGCTTAAATTTAAAAATAGGCGTGATAGAATGATTTACGAGTCTACATATGAAATTGTGCAAGTATCTATTTGATATATATGTGTATGTCTATAACTAATATGATATTTTAATAACTAATTTGATAGGTACCTAGTTAAGTACATATATGACTATCAATAATGCATCACCTTTATAGATAATATGTAAATTTATTTATGTCAAACATATGCCTATCTTTTTAAAGAAAGTTCTATTTTTCCTGTTTGCAACACCATTTTCATAAGTAGCTATGAAATATACTAGTGAATTAATTGTTATGATTTAATGGCTATTTATCCCTTACTAAATGATTTTTATGTTATTTTGCCTATTAAACCATGTTCATAAGTAGCCAATTCTACTTTATTTATATTTCTCAAAAGACCTTATTTGTCTAATCGATTTATTTATTCTTGTCTAATTAATATCAAAAAGTCTATTATGCCATAAATTAGAATTGATATCATAAATATTAGATGACGTGATTAAAGAAAAACTTTTTTTTGTTTGACAAATAACATCCAATACCATGAAATCATTCATTATAAAACCATAACCGTAATTTGTATGGAAGTCCTTACCCAAATGTTGAAGTAAAATGTTTCTAAGGACTCCAAATTTAGATTCCATGCTAAATGCAATAAGCTCTCTCAAACAAATTTATGTTTTGCAAATGACCTTATTCCCTTATGCAAGGCTAATGTCCATTCAGTCTCTCTCCTGATGAATACACTCGGGTTTTTCAAGGAAATGTCGGGGCTAGGTATTAACCTTCAAAAGAGTTTTTTCATTCTTTCCAAAAGTGCATCTTATCTTGCAAGTACCTTGTCTATAGCTATGAGAATGGAAGCCAAGGAACCTCCTCTTCATTATCTAGGAATCCCTATTCAATTTAGGCGACTGAGGTTCTGTGAATGTTTACCACTAATTGAAAAAATTCGGAAACGTTTGGGCTCATGGACAAATAGATCCCTATCCTATGGAGGGAAAATCCAGCTTTTGAAATCAATCATTCTGTCATTGCAAACCTATTGGTGCTCCTATCTCTTCCTTTCAAAGGGGCTTGTCAAAACAATTGAAAAACTTATGAAGCAGTTTCCATAGGGGAAAGGTATGGGGTGCGATGTATAGCAAAAGTCAGCTAGAAGATTGTTTGTAAGCCGAAGGAAGGAGGTGGTTTAGTCTAGAATCTATTTATCAGAGAAAACAAGCTTCTTATGACCAAATGGATCTGGAGAATTCTAGGTGAAAAGCAATTTTTGTGGATTAAATAGGTCCACATCTATATGTTAAAAGGTGAGAGCCTTTGGGTACTAAAGACTAAGCATATCTATTCTTGGTTCTTTAACCAAATCCTAAGATTGAGGGTAGAAAGTCAGCAAAATGTTACTTGTCAAATAGGGAATGGTGAACATATCTCTTTTTTGTATGACAATCGGATAGGGCAAGGTGCCTTAATCCATAATCATTTAGCTATATCTCTATTGGAGAAAACAAAGCTATATGAAGTGGTCAGTAATGGAACTTGGCTTTTAACATCAGAGGAGATGAGAATTTTGTCTATTCAGCAATTTAGAATCTCTGGAGGAAGTGACATTTATCTATGGCATGGGATCCCAACATCAGAAATATCGTTGAGGAAAGTTAGGAAGCTGATGGAGGGGATGGTAACCAGAGTTGCATGGTCTTCCTTAATTTGGAATAAGTTTCTTAGGCCAAATGCTAGTTTTCTTCTCTAGTTAGTCATATTGGGCAGACTCAATACTATGACTCAGTTGAGGTTCCTATCCTTATCTAAGATTTGTATCCTATGCAATATAGAGGACGAAGCTAGTGAACACCTCTTCTTTGAGTGTGTATACACTAAGGAACTGTGGACAAAAATCTCAAGTATGTGCCTTCCTGGATATAAGTATAACAGAATCTTTGACATTCTACTACACCTACCTCGTATGCACTTCTCAAAAAGTGACAAGGATATCTTTATGATCTCGGTAGCTACATGTGCACAGACAGTTTGGAAGGGGAGGAATAACAGATGGTTTAAGGGGGAGACTATCTCTATAACCTCTCTTATAAACCTCATAATAGCTAGCATTGGAGAACAACTGCTTACTCAACAGTTGAACCTTCACTTCAGTAGGGGTATAGCTCTCACTTGGAGACTATAACTTTACTGCGCCTAAAGTACACTATCATATAAGTATACACAGTCAATCAACCTAACACAATCAAGCTTTTCCAGTAATCCCTATCATTCAGACCGAGTTCACTTCAAATCAGTTCAGAAGGTTTCATGCATAGCTAGTTCTCAATCAGTCTAGTGCAGGTCAAAAAGGGACAAAGCTTTTAATAAAAGTTGCGGCTCTTACCTGTGGGGACATGCCAGAATTTCCTCAATACTCTTCTTTTGGTCCATACACGAGATGGTTCACTGTTGATCTAATGTCCTGAACTTATTAATCGAGTAGAACACATAGATAACATTAAAGGGGGAAGATTAACCTTACCTCAAAAATGATCTACCCTTCTGAAGTCTCACCGTTGCGCTTTATCTCCAGCTCTTCAAAAGAATGAGACTGGAGGTGTAAGGGATAATCCAGAAAGTGGATCGGGGTTAAGAGAAACTATAATGGAAGAAGAGTTAGTTACCTAGTTAGGTGAGCCCATAGTGAAGCATTAGTCGGCAAAGGATGAAACGATCGTTGGCCTCCCTAGTAGCTCGCCTCTGCCTCCAAAAAGGAAGTGACGAAGAAGAATCGTGAAAGTGGAGAGTTGGTATACCCTAAATGAAAACGATTGTAACTTGTTTCATACGTTGTCATTTTTGTAGCTACTCAGTCAGCTAGGAACTTCAAGTGGATCTAGCCCACGTGTTATGCTCCTTCTTCTTTGTTTAATGAAATTTATTTAATTTTCTCAAAAAAATAACACCTTACTTTAATATATGATTGTTAAAAAAAATTTTGATCTTAAGAACTACTCTAATAAATACATTATTAAATAAGATGGTAATCATATAAAAAATTTATTTGATGCATGATACAATTAAATAAACCAGATTATTTTTTAAGTAGAGCATTTATAAATATATGTTATATAAATATGAAAGTGTGGTATTCATGAGAAGTACATAATAAAATATTAGTCCTTAAATATTTTGGGATGAATTTGATTGAATGACCTTACACACTAGATAAAGCCCATAAAAACTAGCCTAAACTACTAATTAAATTAAGATTAATAATTAATACAATTTTTGAATTGATTTATTATCCAAGAGGATTTGAAATTCAAATTTAGTTAAGGATATTAGAAAATAATAAATAATAAGTATGAGATTTTTTCAAAATCTATTATTCTTAATATAAGATTTAAATAAAACAAATCCAACCTTAAAATATATTATTTTAAGAGCCAAACACTTTTTATTCTCTTCTTAGAATAATATAACTTGTTAAACGAAGGGAGTTTGCAATCGATATTTTAATGATAATAAAATACAATTGCTACTATCGAGTTTATTGTTTTTGATGAGAACCAATATAAGAACAAGATGTAGATTAAACTTAAGAAGATGGTTCAAGAAGTTGATAAAAAAAAAGGTTAAAGTTTACAACTATCAAAGTAAATATTAAGTAAAAAATAAAAAAATTAAGACACATTATGGTCGTTCTATATTTTGCAATGTTAACTATTGTCTTATTTAGTCACTCTACTGATCATCATAAATAAATATTTTATATCACTTTATTGCATATGGTTTTTTGGTTATCATAATTTTTTAAAATAAAATTTTTTAGGACAATTAGGAAAATTTTTTAGGAAAATTTTTTAAAATACAAGTTTGCAGTTGGGCAATGTAAGTTAAATATTCAATACATGAGTTTGTTAACACATTAGTCGATCAATGTAGTGGTATGGTCGGCCAATTTATTTCTAAGAGACACATTGGTTGATCAATATAGTTGACTAATATGCAAGGAATAAAAATTTTGTGCAATAAATACACATTAGTTGAACAATATGATATAGTGATCAACTAACGTATGTTAAACTTGTAACTTAATTATTTCTTGATACAGTGGTTGACCAATATAGGTTTGTGTTCTAAAAACCACAAAACCTTCTATTTGTAGATGTTCAAATTTCTAAAATACAAAGCGTATAATTTCTACATAATGCAAAACCCCTGGTTTTCACATATTCAGATTTTCGAAAAAAATCCATAATTTTTACATACTCATAATTTCAAAAATAATTTATTGAGTTATATGTTCAACCCCATATTCATGTTTTGGATGGTCAGATAATTATACATATTTTAAAACTATTAATCAAAACTAATATAATTAACTTATATGATTTCAATAAAATCAATTCTTAAAAGGAATGGACATTTTTATAGATAAAACTTCAATATTGATAAACAATTGGTACAGACATTAATTCGAAGTACAGATATTAATTCGGTTTTGTTTTATTATATCACATATAAGATTTAAAATTCACAGTCCCAAATTGAGACAATTATCTTTTTTGAATGCTTAAAGTTTCAGCCATCAATATAAAACAATTAAGACCACCTTTTGAAAGCAAGTTAACAAAAAAAAAAATTAATATAAGATTTTGTATTACAAAATTACAGTATCATTATATATATATATATATATATTACTGATTATTGATAAGAATAAATTACTTATAAAATTTGTTCTATCTTTCACAAATTATAGTACCAAATTCCATCAATTTTGAGCAAATTCCATCACTCTTAAGCCACTTAAGACAGAGATAATGAATTTGGGAAGTTATAGGATCCTAAGTTCAAGAGAAAGTCTAAACTATTGTTTGTAATTGTGAATCCGAAGCCATGTAATAATGTCTAGTAGGTGATAAGCATAGAAGCTACAAATATGTATAGTTACAAAACCACAATTCCTACGAAGTGCCTCTGTTTCTCCCTCTCTCTCCCCCTACTTTATTTGTGCTAATCTCTTATCGTGTTGCCTCCTCTTCTTGACTTCTCTTTATTTAGCACTTGGAAATATTCCTTGGCTGAACACTTGAAAGGGACATAGAATACCCTGAAGTAGGTTCAGTGCGTCTTCACCACTCCCCTCCATTCCTTATCCAATGACATGTTACTATACTACACCTTGGCTTGTGTTTGGTGAACTTGCTATTTGAAATTGAAAGGTGATTTTGCAAACTTTCATGTGAATGGTTGTGGGAAAATTACAAGTAAACAATGTTCAGGATATATTCTAGGCTATAGAATCTGAGGGAGCCAAGTGCATGCATGCGGCATATGAAGGATATAAAATTGAGGGCATGAATAGGATATTGCAAAGAGATCTTTAACAATTCCTTTCTTGTTTATTCAAAAACTTCACAGAACAACATTATGATATTTAGAAACACTCCATCATATGTTGCTTTATTGCATTGAATTTATCGAACCTTGAGAATTTTGGCTCCTGCTCTTCCTAGTTTCAATCATGTTAGTTCTGACTTTAACTAAAGTTACTATTTTAAATGCAATATTCCTTATTATCAAAGCCAAATACTCCACAAATTAAAATGAATAATCCTCAAAATTAGAGAGGAGATAAAACTTAATTGAATATATACCATTTTTTCCAGGTAACGTATCATTTTGAATATATACTAATTTAATTCTCAAATAAATTTTTGTTTTGATGCAAGTGGCTATCTTTAATATCACTGTTCAAGCTGAGATTAGGCTCCAAAAAAATAACGAGAAAGAAGCGAATTGTAATTCAAATAGGATTCTCGTTACTGCTTCAGAATTAAAATTACAAATAAATAGACTCAAAGATCCTAAAAATAAGGAGTCACAACTTCCTTTATTTTTCTGATGGACTACGAGTCTAAACTGACTCAAGACTTAGTCAAATGAAATAGTTACAATAATTGTGAAATTAGAACTGAAATGCACGACTCAAAGCTGGTAATCCTTAAGCCTAATTGGAGTTTCATGCTTTCTTTTGGGTTTTTGCTACTTTGGGCCATCTGCAGGCATTACAACACTTGCTCCCTCAAATTAGGCTTTGTCCTCAAAGCCCAAATCAATCTATCCAATTAAATGAGGAAAAGCACGTGAAAGCTGACTAGCTTCTACCTAAGTTGCATCTTCCAAACCCAAATTACTCCTTTGAATTAACCATTCGTGAACCTCCTTACCGTAGTCGATCATCCGAATCAACAATAGGCAGAGTTGGTGGTGAGTCTGGGAGGTCACCGTGGTGTCATCAGAGTAAAGAGACATGAAAAATAGGGTGAATGTGAGATGTAGCTGGGAGATCCAAATGGTAGGTGACATTGTCGATTTTTTGAAGCACCTTGAAAGGGACGCAGAAACACAGTGACAATTTTTCAGATAATCGACACTCTGCAGAAATTTATCAGTAAGCCCACAATTTAACATATACATAGTCACCTTCTTGAAATTCAATGTGAGCTTGATGTTTGTTTGCTTGGGCAGTCATTGATTGTCTGGTAACTTTAAGTGTGTCTTTGAGAGGCCGAAGAATAGATTCACGGGTGGTAAGAGCGGAGTCAATTGACTCAGTGTTGGATGAGTCCGGTGTGTAATAGGGGATAGTGGGAGGGTGTTGGCCAAAAAGGGCTTGAAAGGAGACATTTAGTGGCACTGTTGCAGCTTGTGTTGACCCAAATTGTGCCAGATGTGGGTAACGGGTCCATAGTTTTGGTTCATCACTAGTAAAACAACGAAGGTAAGTTTCAAGGATTTTGTTGACAATTTTGGTTTAGCCGTCAGTTTGAGGCTGATATGCACTGCTGAATTTAAGGGTAGTACCACATAGCTTAAAGAGTTCAGTCTAGAAATGACTGAGGAACAAGGGGTCACGATCAGAGACTACTGGTTTAGGAGGCTATGGAGTTTGTAGATGTCGGTGAGGAAGATAGGAGCGAGGTAGGCTACAGTAAATTTAGGGGGTAAAGAAATGAAGTGGGTAAACTTGGAGATGCGATCAACAATAACCTAAATTATAGTCTTGCAATTGGAGTTTGGAAGATGAGTAAGAAAGTCCATACTAATATGTTCCCAAATTTGGGATGGGAAGAGGTTGAAGAAAACCATATGGCTTAATTGTGATTATTGTATTTGGATTTTTGGCAAACTATGCAAGAACGAACAAAATTCTTTACTAACATTGACATACCTGGCCAATAATAGGCGACAGCAAGTTTAGCTAGAGTGCCTTTAATGCTTGAATGACTGCAAATCAGAGAGTTATGAAATTATTTTGGCAATTGGGAGCCAAAAGGAATGTATAGCCTATTCTAAAAATACACTAAGCCATCATGGATAGAAAAAACTGAAGAGGCGGATAACTTGAGATTGGTGACCAATTGCTGGCGTTTCGATGTGAGGAAATAATTTTTTAGTGAGGAAAAAATTTGGAAGGTGGATGAAGTGAGTGCAATAAAAGAGGGTAAATTGACTCGAGACAATGCATCTATAACTCTATTCTCCTTGTCAAGTTTATATTAAATGGAAAAATCAAATCTTACTAATTTTCGAACCCATTTATGCTACTTCAGATTCTGAACAGTTTGAGCAAGAAGATGTTTCACACTTCGCTGATCAGTGTAGATGGTGAATTTTTAGCCTAATAAATAGTGAAGCCATTTTTGTACTACCTCGATGACGACAAATAACTCTCAGTTGTAGGTTGAGGCATCTTGCATTTGAGGTGATAATTTCTTGCTGTAAAAAGCAATAAAGTGATCATTTTAAGAAAGAATAGCCCCGATTGTGACCCCAAAAGCATCAATGGACAATTTGAAAGGCTCTGAAAAATCTAGTAATGCTAGAACAGGGAGATTGGTCACGATTGATTTGAGGCGCTCAAAGGCAACGATAGTAGCTGTACTCTAAGTAAACATGTTGGACAGTAATAAATCCATAAGAGGGCCAGTAAGAGAGGCATAATTGTGAACAAATTGGCGGTAATATCCAGTAAGTTCAAGAAACCCACACAAGGTCTAAATAGATAAAGGTGTGGGCCAATTTAGAATGGCTTGTATCTTGTCTTGATCAATACTAAAACCAGTTATAGAAATATTATAGCCTAGATACTGAATATTGGGGATAGCAAAAACACAATTGGTGAGCTTAGCCAAAAATTGGTGAGAAGATAACCAGGTAAAAACACGATGTAAGTGATCCATGTATGAATCCCAGTCAACACTGTAAATAAGGATATCATCAAAGAAGACCAAGACAAAGTGTCAAAGGAACTCCTAAAATAGATCATTTATGGCCTTAGAAAGTAGATGGGCGTTAGTGAGCCTAAAAGGCATAGAAACGTATAATGCCCATCATAAGTCCAGAAAGCAATTTTGTGGGTATCTTCTGATACTAATCGGATCTATTAATAACCCGAGCGCAGCTCAATCTTGGAAAAAATGGTGGCACCATACAGTTCATCAAGTAATTCATCAACTATCGGAATAAGAAACCTATCCTGAATGGCGATAGCATTAAGGGCCTTATAATCCACGCAAAAACATCAAGTTTCATCTTTTTTCAGACCAGTAAAATAGGGGAGGAGTATAGACTTGTGCTAGGTTGGAAAATTCTATCTCAAAGCATGTCAGAAATTAAATGGGTCATGATTTTTTTTTTGGTAATAGGGGTAATAGTAAGGCTTAACATTGACAAGTTGGCTATTGGTTTAAAGGTGAATTTGGTGGTCATGTGGCCATAAGGGGATAGGGATGTAGGGGTTTCAAAAAGGTTAATAAATTGATGCAAGAGGGATTGGAGATCTGGGTGAGTTGTAGGGCTAAGGTTGGGTAGAGTAGGTGTTGAGGGTGTGGGTCATATGATAGAGCATATAGAGAGTGTACAAAGTCAATTTATAAAAGAAGAGAGACTTGTGTGCGGATGCTTCTTCAATGGATGATGTCCCAGTGAATTGAATCCAAGTTCCTTGATGATAAAATCGCATAGCTAGAATTGAGAAATCAGCCATAATTAGACCAAGCATGCTCAGCCGCTAGACACCTAAAACTACTTCTGCTCCTTCAATTGGAAGAACTAAGAAGGGAATAAAGAAACTATGGTTCTGGATGGCTATACATTGACCTTGGCAATTTAAGTGGTCTCCATTTCCCACCATTACTGGAACTTGAGGTGTGGACAGTACAGGTAATTTTAGGAAATTGATAACACGAGGTTGTATGATGTTATATGTACTACCACAGTCAATGAGGATGGAAATGGGTCGGCCTTGAATTGTGCCTTGCAAGTGTAAGGTTTTAGTAGTGTTGAATCCAAGGTAAACAACTAGTGATAAATTGATCGGGGCATTTGATGGTGGTATATGTTTGGTTAATCAGTCGAACGGGGCAGGTGGTTCTTCAAAGTCTGGATATATGATTAATGGAATCTTGGATGGATTATCAAGAAATTCAAGTAAAGGGGTGGTAACTTCATCAGGGTTATTGGTAAGGAGTGTGAGAAAATGTGGTGATTTATAACGATGCCCCGAGCTAAATTTGTTATCACAATTAAAACAAAGCCCTTGGGAACAATGTTGTTGCATTTCATCGGGGCTTAAACAACGTACAAAAAGTGAGGGATGTGGACAAGGAGGTGTTGGTAGTAATGGTGCGGAAATGGGGGTTAGTGGAACTGTTCTTTTGGTCGTAGGAAACATTCACTGCTAAGAGACAAAGGTAGTTTAAGGTCAGTGGTCATTTATCTTGGCTTTGATAAGTTTTTTGAGGCCAATGGCTTTCGCTAAGGTAAGCGGTTTATGAATTGCTAATTCTTATTGCATTTTAGTTTTCAGGCTACAGAGAAAACAATTGAGAAGAGCAATGTGTGGCAATCCCATAATGCAATTACTAAGCTTTTCAAAATTTGCTTGATACTCGGTGACGGTGCCAGTTTAACGAAGTTTGAAGAGTGCAGCTTGGTGATTCTCATAGGTTGATGGACCAAAATACAATTAGACAACCATGGTGAATACGTCCCTGGTTGTACATTGTTCATTTGAGTGCATCCACTTGTACCAACTGAGAGCCTTGCTAGTGACATAAAATGAGATTAGGGAAATTCTCTGCTCTGCTGTAATTTGGTAATAAGAGAAATATTGCTCAGCTTGAAAAAGCTAGTCTGAGGGATTAGATCCATCAAATAAGGAAAAGTGTACTTTAGAGAGCTTAATAGGAAAAGGTGGATGTGGTTGTGGTAGGGGAATGTGGATGGTGAAGTGGGAAGAGGTTCCAACATGGTATTGGGTTGATGAGGTGGCTGGTGTTGTGGTGGTGGAAGTGGTTGTTCGCTGTGAGGGATGACCTAGTCAGTTCTAGAGATTGTGAACCAAGCAGTGAGAGTTTGAAGATTGGCTAAAATTTGTTGATTGGTATCTTGATTTTGATTGATTTGTACTTTAAGTTCATCCATCTCTACTTTGTTTTCATTCATCTATAATTGAACATCTTTGAGGGCTTCAGAAACGTGGGCAACTAAATCATCCATGGACGATGAAGTTGTCATTCCTTGTTCTTTCCTAAGAGATATGATGCTTCTCTCTCAACGAAAGCACCAATGTAATATCCTTGTTTAAGTTGGGGTTAGGCTCCAAAAAAATAATGAGAGAGAAGAGAATCGTAATTTAAATAGGATTCTCCTTATTACTTAAGAACTAAAGTTACAAATAAATAGACTCAAAGATCCTAAAAATAAGGAGTCACAACTTGCACTATTTTTCTAATAGACCACACTCTAAATTGACTCTAAAACTTAGTCAAATGAAATAATTACAATAATTGTAAAATTAGAATTGAAATACACGACTCAAAGTTGGTAATCCTTAAGTCTAATTGGAGTTTTATGCTTTCTTTTAGGTTTTTGCTGCTTTAGGTCATCTGCAGGCATTACATTGTCTTTTGAATATACACTAAATAAACATTCAAAGTAAGCAATAACTCATTAACTGTATGTTTTAGATGAATTGCTTGATAAGTTTACCATTCAAAGGGTCAAAAGATAGTAAGAGATCTAATTCAATTAATTGGTAATGAAAACGCATCCACACTAATTATTACAAAGTTTTTGTAAGTCTTTCACAATTTCACATATTTAATTTGGAAATCCAGACATATAAACTCTATCATTAGAAGTTATATGGAGAGTCTCTGCTACCATTGAACTATCTTAGTGTAATAAGATATGAATTTTACTAGAAAATAACTTGGCTCAACTATGCTACCTTTTCATATAAGGCATAAAAATATAGTTTTTCTTTATTTGACATATCAAATATTACTTTTTTCTGTCATAAAATGAAAGACAAACAGATTATATTGGAATACTAGGAATAGTAGGAAGCAAATAGGCATCATGTGCCTTTGATATAGAAAACTATAACTACGATACTTGCCAAGTTGAAAGGAAGACTCCACATCTAACATTTCCAAAAAGAAATGTCGTGCCCATTGTACTGACATATCTTAAAATTAACATCCTAGTTGTGTACTTTGGCCAAAACATTGATTACTTCACCAAATATGTGTATATATAGTATTCAAACTCAATCAAATTAGGCCTTACTCATTAAATGCCTAACAATGTCATAAACATACTTAAGCTTACAAGTTGGATATAAACTACACCTTGCCAAGCACTATGGGTGTGTTGGCAAACGAAAACTATATGCTATAGTGATAATTGATGGTGTATAGAAGTGTAATAAGTTGATTATAATTTGAACGCTGATTTATAGTGTTTTCGTGACTGGCAGTCTAAATACCCCTGCCAGATAATGTCAAAAGTCGTTTCAACATAAACTCTTCAATTTAAAGTTGGTATAAAATCATTCTTGCTTGCATAAGATGAATTAGGAGTTTCAAACGACTCCCACGCATGTTTACATATTAGAAGAAATCTGTAACAATGATACATTAAGAGAGGAAGGGTGTACCAAGAGATGAAGCAAGAAATAAGCTATAAGGAAAGACCCAAAACGTTCATTGTGTCTTTAAAAAAATGAAGTGTTACAAAAGTTAATGACATCTAATTTCAAAAATAGATCAAATAGTCTTTTTTTTTTTTCCTGAATTCAAATATTTGAAGATAAGTTGTTTGATCTTTTTACTTCTCTTTCATCCATATCTGTCAATAAAGCAATTCTTATTCTCGTAGTCCCACTCAAACGTACGCTATCAAGACTTCTCGTTTGCCAAATAGAAAAAGAGCTTCATGGTTTTAATTAGGGATGCCGTGGCATGAAGAGGAAGGGCCAAGGTGCAGTGTCAAGGCTAGGCCAGGCTCGAATGGTTCAAATATTCTGCTAAAGGTCAAAGTCCAAAGTTTTGGCCTTGGGGTGTTGATCGGATGAGCTGCAAACGATTGAGAGTCCCCCGACAGAGCCTAACTCAACCTGATATCCAGGAGTTGAATTGGTTAATGGCACAGCAGATCTCGTCCTTCAATCTTTAGGATTTTGCATTCGTAATAGAAGCTGATCCATGTAAGAATTGGATAGCTATGGTACGACAGACACTGAATGACAAAATTTTCAGGTTCGGTGAGCCTAAAAATTCATTTCAGGTTTGAGATTAAGTTTTGATTTATTATCATTATTACAATTTATTGTAAACAAAAAATTAAAATTAAAACGAAAGCAATTAATTTTTTTTAATTTAAGTATTGAATTTGAAACTATTGTTGAATCAACGACTGATAAGTAACTCTTCTATTTGGAAAACTTGTCGAGATCGAATATGATAAGTCTTGTTGGTAAAGGAATGAGAGTCCTTCAGTAGTCAATTTGGATTTTATTTTTATGAAGGCTACTTTAAAAATAAAATTTTAAATAGTACAACAGAATGTACTCTTAAGATTTGTTTTGATAAAATAATATATAACTATTCTCATAATATATACGTTGGACGCGTACCTGTCCCTGGCTCCCAGAGACAGGGATGGCAACGGCGGACTATTCTTGGTAATTTTTAAAAATTAAAAGTATAAAATAATTATTTTTTTTAATTTGATCTGGTTTAAGTTGCTCAAGTTTAAATCTGTTTGAGCCTTAACTCTTTTTAATAAAATATCTAAATTTAGGCTCATAAGTCAACCCATTATCATTCTGTCGGCAAATAGCTATATTTTCGATGGTTCTCATATTGATATTGTTTCACAAAGAATTATTATCTAAAATAAAGTTCTGTATTAACATTGAGAAAGAGATACATAATAATGGTGGCTTTCAAAGTAGTTAAAATTAATTTTATCTAAATTATCTTGACATGTTATATAAAAATACTTTAAACAATATTGACTATAATAATCATAAAAAATTATCAAAATAATACTCATATAATTGCGTCTATTGATTTAATCATTTCATCCACTCAAACAATGTAACACCATATATTATCAAAAAAATCGCGTTCAATTGATTAAAGATGAGCCAAGGTTAAAATTAAACTATACTTTTTTTTCATTTTATAGTTCCTTTTGTTCCATTCAAATTATATTTTTAACATTAAAACTCCATTTTATCACAATATTCTTATCAAATTAATCTTATAATTTCAACCAATTGGTTCCCAATGTTTTGATTCATTTTTATCATGGATGCTTCAATTTATTTATCATATCACAATTATTCACCTACACATAATGTTAGTTTAAATTTTCTTATATTTACCATATGCAACTTAATTTTCTTTCTAATAAGTCTGTTGATGATACTTAGTAAAATTTAAACAAATTTTATCATCAAATTAGTAAGAGTTAAGGATGTTAAATGATGTAAATTTTTTAATTTAGTTTAACAATAATATTTATAAATAAACTTTGAAAAAGTCTATTGATTTTCACTGTTCTAATAAAGTTTAAATTAATTTTTAAAAAGTATAGTTGATTTTTAAATAAGACTCTAATTTCATGTATGAAATAATCCTATTTTAAAATGATTTTATCTATGAAATACACTTGAAACATGTTACATGAATAGCTTAAAATGACAATATAGTACAAGTGAGTTTTCGAATTTTAGACATAGTCCAAAAAATAGATCTTATCGAGTAATCAAGCCTACATTATAGACAATGTATCAATGTTCCAATGTTAAATCTTGAGAATACATGAGAGCTCTCCCCATCATTCATCTTAAAAGATTTTAGCATAGACAATAACTGAGCTTGAGAATGCAGCCCACCTCACAGGATTCCATATATCATATTGGTTCATGTGATAGTATATTGTGCTTATAAAGACTTCTTGTAATTACCAATTCTACTTAGCCTAAAGTTTTAATTCTGGCTTAAATACATATTATTAGATTTTTTAATATGGACAGAATATAGAATCCACTAATAACGCTGCGTTTGGTTACCGCCTCTAGTGTGCAGAGACGGAACGAGACGATAATTTGGAGACAGAACAGAGTAGAAGGTGGAGACAGAAATGTGTTTGGTTGCAGGGGACAGAACATAGAAACTGTCTCCGTTTCGAGGACAAAAATGTGTTTGGTTGCAGGGGACAGAACATAAAAACTGTCTCAATGACTAAAATGCCCCTTATACTATGATTGTAAA
>JAOSBN010000178.1:4238279-4259876 GCA_027563595.1 Erythroxylum suave | reverse complement strand
GGGCAACCATCGGTGTGTCCAGAACAAGATGGACGTGCCATCTCCAAGTTCCCAGGAGTAGCCGTCCTGGATGTAATTCCGTATTTTGTACATACTGTTGTACAAGTGTGATCCCTTCTTTTTGGGGAGCCCCATGAGCATGTGATGGTGGGTCAGGTGATACTTAGCAACCATAATGTTTCTCCACAACTTGTGTTCATCCGTTAGCAACTCCCAAGCTAGTTTAATGATGAACGCTACATTTTGCTCCCTGGTTTTCCTGAAGCCTAATCCACCTCGGTTTTTGGCTTGGCACGCCTCTTCCCATTTAATTGGAGCTGTGGTCTTGGTATCTAGGTTACCCCCCTAGAGGAATGTCCGTGCATACCGATCTAGTTCCTTACAGGTTGAATTGAGCAGTAGATGGGTTTGCATATGATATGTGGGGAGGGTACTAAGTATTGATTTACATAAGGTCATTCGCCCTGCCATTGATATCCTGTGGGCATTCCACCTGGTCATTCTATTTTGGACTTTATTCAAGACAGCTTGGTAGTGTTTGCTGGTGTAACGTCCATGGATGACCTATGTGCCTAGGTACTTGCCCAAATCGGACACCAGGGCCATCCCTAGTAAGGAACTTAGTTTTTGTGCAAGTGCGATTGGTGTATTTGGGGAGGCATACATTGGGGAGGCATACAACGACTAATTTCGCAAGTGTCCTTTACAAGTTTCTTTTTTGGTACAGTTAGCAACGTTTTTCCAAAGTTTTAAAAGCCAGGCTAATTATCGAATCGGTCAATTTAAAGATTAAATTGTGTTAAATCGTTGTAAAATTGGTATTTAATAAACAAGACGTACAAACTATAAAAATAAGCAAAAATGAAATATTTAATTGAAATAAAAATATATTAATGTTTATTATTATATAAAGGACTAAATAAAGTTTAAATATTTTTATTAAAATATTTCAAAATTATCTTAAACAAATTTATTTATTTATATTAAATTGCTGATTAATAAATTTTTAGTTTTTTATAATATACTTTTTAAATTTTAAATAAAATTCTGTTTTATTTTGAATAATGAATAGTAATATTCTTAATGTCTCAAAATAATTGAATTTTTTATTTTTTATTTTAAAATTTTACCATTTCTTTTAAATGTGATATAAAGTCTATCATAATAAAATTTAATCAGCAACAAAAAATAATTACAATTTATTAAAATTTATCTATTTTCAATACTAATGTACCCCACTTTTTTATCATCATAAATGTGACACTCCAACAAAACAACCAACAAATAAAACCTCATTTTCTTTTACATCTCTCAAGTAATAGCTTGTCTCAATGCTTCAAGTATTCAAAAAGAAAATTTCTTTCACCCAATGCTTTAAGTATTGAATAAGAAATTGTCGATCTTTTATTAGTAACAAGCAATGGTCAGAGAAGTCTTATGGGTGTTTTGTTTGTTCTGCAATGGCTTTTCTCTACTTAACTTTGGATCTGTTCTATAACAATTATTTTCTTTGAAACTTGGGTGTTTTTTTTGTTCTACAATGACCATTCTATACTTGACCTTGGGTCTGCTCTGCGATAGTTCTAGACCATTCTATACTTGACCTTGGGTCTGCTCTGCGATAGTTCTTCTCTTCTTTAAACCTTGGGTGTTTCACTGTTTTGTTTATTTTGCGATCTACTAGAAATTTTGAGAGAATTATCAATAAACACAAGTGGTTCTCTTCTCCTCTTTGGTATTTCTTTTGTTCTTTATCTCTGCACTCTTTGAATTTTGCAATTTCTCTTTGTATGTTGTGAAGGATCCATTTATATCCTTGATTTGATTTGCGATTTTACATATTAGGGAAGATTTCAAAACATGGGTCTATCGGTGACCCATCGTGAAGAAGAGGAAGAAAAATCGTATTCTTCACGATTCAGATTTAACTTGTTTTCATTCATAACGGTTAATAATAAAAACTAAACCGAAAATCAGGCCAGAACGAGTTTAATCTGATCAAACCGGCCGGTTCAATCCCCAATTCAATTAGTTTAAAAATCATTGACGTTGCCACAAATTTTATTCAAATGATTATTAAAACATCTTACATATAATAAATAACATAATCTTATTGTACTAACATTATTGATTTTTTTTAAGGGTAAAATTCTGGTAGTATTATCTTTGAGAATAAAAATCAAACAGGACGTCGAGCATATGCCATGGCGAATAGAATCACGCTCCAACATGTGAGCACACGTATTCTCTTGTCGCCTAATCCAAAATACTCTAACGTCTGGCCTTAAATCAAGATAGGCCTTAAAATCAGACACAATTAAACCAAACTCAGAGTTATCCTCACACGAGGAATTAATGGCAAAAAATAAAGTTTGACAATCCGTAAAAACACAACTAGGTTCAAAAAGTGATTTCGAGACATAATGCAAGCACTACCTTAACGCAATTGCCTCAGCTATAGGTGCCAAATGACCACCTTCTTCATATCTAGACACTGTCAGTGAATAGCTACCCTCTGCGTCTTCCAATACAATGCCAAAGCCAACGAAATCAAGGCGTTGAAATATGGCTCCATCCACGTATGCAAGCCATGTAGCTGGATGGTTGACTTGAGCCGGCGTAATGGGAGCCTCCCTAATGTGCACCCTTGCAAAAACATCTCCCAATGAAACCGAAGCTTTCTTATAATCTTCGAGCAAAACACCTACTGCAGTAACCAATTACTCGGGATTTGGCCACCGATTTGACCATAACAATGAATTTCGAGCATCCCAAAGCTTCCAAGCAACCATGGCCACTAATTTGGCTTTGTCCTTTCCCAAGGAAGTTAAGGTTTGTAAAAATGCATCCAATAAAAGCATACCTTGTATTTAAAATTAACAATCAAATAGATAAGAAAGTTGTAAAGATAATGTGTATCATTGAATGTATTAAAATTGACAAAACTTAAAAATCTTAATTTAAAAATTTTAGTTTCTAAAAAGAATATGCATTCATTACTTAGAAAATTTTGTACTTTTAAAATATAATATTAAAATAATTAAAATTTGAGAATTTTAAAATAATTTCATTTAGAGCATTTATTATTGATTAATTGAATTATATGGTCTCAAATTTTCTTATTATTTAATATTAATTACTAATAGATAATGAAATTAGTTTCACATAGAAACAAAAATTAAAAACGAAAGGTAATTGTATGATTGTATTAATCATCAAAACAAGATGAAACTGAAATTAAAAATTCAATAAAAAACAAGATCTTTCAATGAATTGTGAAATAAAATTAGAAATCATCTTTTAAGGAAGTTGGAAGAAATGACCACTAAAGAGAAGCTTGTCTCAACAATTTCACACTTAAGATTAGGGATACATATATCAGACCTTACCAATAAGTCGGACATATATGTTACTATGCTACTTTGGTGTTGTTTAATAAATAAAAAAGATTTTAAAAATGGAATAGTTTAAAGTAATGTTTTAAAAATGTGACCTAAATTCAAACCTATAAGACAAGAAGTTTAAGATTTGAAAGGTCAAACTGGTATTAAATTATCGTAAAAACGACTAAACTTAAATAAAATTAGAGAGTTTAAAATATGTTCGAAAGATATTGTCTTTTCCCAAATCGAAGAATTTGAAGTTATTTGAAAAAAAGAGATTGATAAATAAAAATTGATTTATTTATTTTAATTTATAAGAACTTATTAATTTATAAAAACTGATCAATTAATTAATAAAATGGTCAATGTTTAACAACATGAATTATTAAAATAAATTGAACCAGAAAGTTAAAAGTCGAACAAAAAAATTGACCTATTCAAGGTTTTCATCATTGAGCAAACTGAATGGGTGGAGTTTTTTTAATCACTTATTATTGATTTGAGCAACTATATCAAACATTACAAATTATTAAACTTCTTGATTATTAATATTCGTCTTTTTTTCTAACCATTAACATTTATAAACGGAACTCTAGAAAGTATAAACTATACTTAAGAGCATATATTATTCTAAAAAGTTTATTACTAATATCTTTAGGAGTCACAAGCGAGATTAATCTAGATGTAGATAGTTTAAAGGTTCCTTTCTATAGTTGAGTCCCTCTTAGAACAACTCGTAAGTTAACAAAAAAAAAAAATCTTTAAGAGTCAGTTCCTTAACCATCCACAGTTAGAATTGGAGGGTAACATGTCAATAATTTCAAATTAATAACCATTAATGTCAACTATTATAACCGTTTATCAATCATCAGGGTTTAAAAATCTCTTAAGGTCTGTGCAGAAAAATTAGTATTTTGGTAGGGAACAGACAAGTTACAGAGAGGAAGTTTGAGTTATCAGTAAGTTTACTTCTCATAAAGCTCTTACTCTTTGGGATAAGTTAGTATCATGATCTTCCACTGGAAAAGATTTGACCAGATATTATATTTAAGTCCTTTTCGTGCCATAACGTGCAGGACCATAAAGAACATTGCAAAGAAGGAAACTTGCTTCTTCTTAGTAACTCATCTACTCCATTTCTCTTAGGAGTTGGACCATTACCTCTTTAAGTTATTTGATGGAGATCTCGCTTTTTGGTCAATTCTTTGTCGCAAAGAAACTAAAATCAGTTTAGAGCCAATCATAAGTTGAAGCTGTAAAGAGGGTCTCCGGTCTTTTGCAGGAATTGGAAATGGAAAAGTTTCATTACCTTTTCGTTTTTTGTCTTTTCTTCTCAGTTTCTCTGTTTCATCGAGCAAATGCCGTGTCAAGTGGAAGTAAGGATGGATCAGAAGAATGGGGATATGTTCAAGTCAGACCCAGTAAGCCAAATGTTTGATAACTTACTAGTTTTATAAATGTTTCCACCCTTATATTCATGTTTTAGAACGCAGAATTTGATTGCCTGAATCTTACTGCCATTGGCACGTATTTTGTCTTGGCCGGATTGTATTGGCAGAAGCGCACATGTTTTGGTGGCTTTACAAGAGCCCTAACAGAGTCCATCATTCCTTCAAGCCATGGCCAACCATTCTTTGGCTGCAGGGAGGACCTGTTAGTACTAAACTCGTGTTTCAAATCAACCTTAAACTAGTTTCCTGCACTGATAATTTATACATTTAAGAAGGAAATCTTCCTTTGCGTTATTGTTTTTCTGGAAAATGCAGGGATCATCAGGTGTTAGGATAGGAAATTTTGAAGAGATTGGGCCACTGGACTCAAATTTAAAGCCTCGAAATTCGACATGGCTGCAAGTGGCTGATCTCCTGTTTGTGGTATTAAAGCTGAACGATGAATCTGTTCTGAAACAATCTCATTAATGGAAGTCTTCTCCTCTGATCTCTGATGATATGAAACTTCTGTGAAAAAAACAAAATGGTAGGACAATCCAGTTGGAACAGGATACAGCTTTGTGGAAGGCAATGATCTCTACGTGAAAACTGATGAAGAGGCAGCAACTGATTTAACTACATTTCTGAAGAAGTTATTCAACAGAAATAAGAGTCTGCAAGAAAGTCCTCTTTATATTGTAGCAGAGTCTTATGGGGGGAAATTTGCAGTCACTCTTGCATTGTCAGCTCTTAAAGCCATTGAAGCAGGGAAATTGAAGCTTAAACTTGGGGGTATCTGCTTGTAGATTCATTCTGATATTAACACCAATTTCCTTTAACACATGAAAACAAGTTTCTGAAACATACTTTGCAAATCTAGGAGTAGCAATTGGGAATAGCTGGATCTCATCGGAAGATTTTGTTGTAAGTGGTCTCGCTCTTTATGTTTGCGTCTATATGGTATTGGTTATATTGATATCATGCTTAAATATTTCCAGCTTTCATGGGGTCCTCTCCTGAAAGATGTCTCGAGGCTTGACAATAATGGTCTCGACAAGTCCAATCGGTTTAACTTCCTCCCTTCTTCCTCCAGCTTGGTGTATTTAACCCTAAAAAGGCATATCTTCTTTTCAGTTCCTAACATACAGGAAATCCATTTTTACTTTTCACAGTATAGCTCAGAAAATTAAACAGCAAATTATAGATGGTCTTTATGCCAATGCTACTCAAACTTGGGGTGAACTCGAAGGTGCCATTAGCTCATATAGTAATAATGTGGTAATTCGCGTGCCATTTTATTTCTCAAACTTTGAACTTTCAGTTCTAGTTCCTTGAACAGTTCCTATATTTCATGTCAGAATATGGAACATATAGTTGTTGACAGATGATTGGGTTGAACTTTTAGGATTTCTATAATTTTCTGTTAGACAAGGGAACGGATGCCGTAGCTTCAACAACAGCAGAATCATCACCAAGAACTGCAATGAGAAAATACTCTACATACCTGAGATCCCTTCCTGGTGATGTTAATGGAGATCCTTTAATGGATGGAATTATCAGAAAGAAGCTCAAGATTATCCCAGATAATGTCATGTAACATTTCTCATATCCCGCCTAGATCCAGTTCATATCCTGATGGATAAAAAGTAGTAAACTTAAATTGAACTAGGAGTTTCTTGTGAACAGATGGGGACAACAGTCTTCTGATGTTTTTGATGCATTGTCAGGGGACTTTATGAAGCCAAGAATTAATGAGGTAAAGCATCTTGCAGTAGAAATCCCAGAAACCTAAGGTTTGCTCAATTTAGATTTCTTCTTAAGAACTTCTAAATTCATCTTGTAAATAATTTGTTCACGGCTGCAGGTTGATGAGCTCCTGGCTAAAGGGGTGAAGGTGACTACGTATAATGGACAGGTACTTACTTTTTCTCCACTGTACTCTTTTATCAATTATCATTTCATTGTCATAGAACTGATAGGACAGCCAAGACCATGAAGTATGGGTTGGAATCCCTCCTTGTCTGGACCACCCACTTGCATGAAACCTTCCATCTCTTTTGAAGCATTGTTAATTCGTCCAGATATGACATTTAGCAGAACTAAAATACTAACTCGTATCCTTATCAAAAAGCTGTATTTGAATTTAAAAAAAGTTACAATCCTGTCAAGTGCATTTGAAAGAATACAGTCAATATTCAATAGATTATTCCGACAAATAATAAATACAGTTTTGAAAACCTTTAATTAATCACATCACTTCATTTTCTGGTTAGCTTGACGTCATTTGCTCAACAAAGGGGGCTGAGGCATGGGTTGAAAAGCTCGAGTAAGTGTATTTCGCTACTTTTTCCCCCTGGATTTGCTGCCAACAGTTGCATTTTGCGTCAAAAATTGGAAGTTTCTTTGTCTTCTCTTATTTTCAGGTGGGAAGGACTGCAGAACTTTCTGAACACAAAGAGAAGGCCATTATACTGTGGTGAAGATGGAGGGGTGACAAAAGGGTTCACCAAATCCTACAAGAATCTACAGTTCTATTGGATTCTAGGAGCTGGACATTTTGTAAGTGAAACAAAAACACATCTACGCCAACAACTCCTTTATCAACTGAAAAAAGAAATCATGATTATATCATTATCACAGAGGTTAAAATTTGCTAAAAAGGTTTAGGAACTTTAAAGAACTTTATCCAGATCCGGACTTTAGGTAATATTATTATGTTCCAACCTTATTCTGCGCTTACAACATCGTTTTAACTGTGAAACAAAATAATAATGAAACAGACCATCTGAACCTTTTTTTGGGAAAAATTGACTTCAATTCAAACCTCATACATAAATCAAGAAAAGATATATTGTAGCAGTACCAACACCTACCTTCTGTTACTTATAAATAATACACAAGAGGAGAGTCGTAAGAGGGGGAAAGTGCAGTGCACAATGGTACTTCACTCGCATGGATGTGACGGAAAATAGATTTTGTATAAAGGGTTGAAAGGGGAACAGAGTGCTGCAAAAGTTTCTCTGCCACTGATTCTCTGACAAAGTCCAATATCACTATTTCTGCAATCAGCTTTCAACCCACATGAGCGTCATTTAATTTTATCTCACCTATTTACGTGAGCAGAGAGCCTTTTGCAGCACTCGTGTGATGTTAGTTTACAAGGTCCACCACACCCACTGAAAGAAGAAGCTGACGTAAGGATCATCTAACCCGACCCGTCCCCACCCAATTGAAACAATACTTAAGTGAAAGAGTAATGAATCTAAGAAGTAACTATTAGCGTTCTTGTTTTATAATACATCTGCAACTTTTTTATTCCTTTTCTTTGATTATCCAATGCAATGCAGGTGCCAGTAGATGAGCCGTGCATTTCATTACAAATGATAGGCGACATAACAAACTCACCAGCAATTACAAGCCACCATTAAAAAGCATGTACAACAAACAGTTCTGAATCTCAGAAACACTTTGTTTCTATGCTTTTGCTCTCGGATTTCTTTTTCTTTAGTTTTAGGTCTAGTTTTGATTCCTTAGCTCCTTTGTCTCTTATTTTTATTATCGTCCTAATAATAAAATCTTTCCTACATTGTTTTGTAACCATTCAAAGTTATTAACTAAATTCAAATTATGTTCTTATTTAATAATAATAACCACTGAAACCATGAACAATGCAATAAGACCTTGCAAACTGAATGTCTAAAAAAAGCTGCAAAAGCTAAGTTCGATATCTTGTGAACTGAATGTATAAATTTTGTTAATGAAAACAACAACAACAACAAAGCAACAGCACATGGATGTGGTTCAAACCTTGGTAAGCCTGCCATGACTCAGTGAAGAAGAAGTCGGGATGTTTGGGAGCAGTTGGCATGCAATAACTTCCCAACCGACTAGCCACTACCATATTAATGGAGTTTAGATATACATTTCCTCTACGTCAAGCTTTCTTCTTCTGTCAAATAAGGTAGCAGAACAACAGCAAATGACACAGTCAATTCAGTCCTTGCGCAACTGTATAACATGTGGGTATAAAAGAAGTCACCTCAGCAAACCCAAAACAAAGTAAAATATAGCAACTGAACACAGTCCCCATAAAATGCCTACACCCCTTCTGGCGCTACAACATTATTCATATGATCCTCTTTGTGCTTGCAAACATAACTGGTAGTACCAACTTACTATGTACAGTATCTATTCATTTTCTTGCACCATGAATCACAACTACAGACAGATGAAACGATGCAATGTGATCCTCACAAAGAAATCATTCTAGGTAATCCCTGTAACATGTAGCATAGACTTTATTATGTGTCCTGGATTATTCATAAAAAGGTTAAAAACGAAAGAAAAGCAAAATACCTGATTTTGGTTCCATCTTGACTTCTGAAGTGGTTTTCGTGACCAAAACAAGCTCCAATATTCCGGGACTTTCATGGAATGCGTTAACCAACACATGGTTAATGTCGTTCTACAGTTTTCTTAATACGTAAGGACTTTTAATAAGTTAGAGGATCCACATGGTTACGAATGACATGAGCAACTGCAGGAGACCTTAACTTTTATATATAACATCTATATCGGACTTTTCTTATTATATACTTGATACGGGTCCAGTCCACACTAATTGAGATCTAGTTTCTTGCTAAACTTTGACCCATTGATTTAGATCATTTAGTGGGCCAGTTTATTATCCTTATTTAGATCAAATTACGTAACTTAACTTATAATTTGTCAAAAAATTGAAAATTACAAATAGTTGTCCAACATAATAAGAAAGTACAAAATTGTTTGACATTCTCCCCCTTGGACAATCATTAATTGTAGTTTTGACTCAAGTTTTAAAATAGTTTGAAAACTCAGTTAAGTCGTACTACTGTATTGATACCAGGTTTAAAAATTAAAAACATTTGATCCAAAGGTAATGAAAGTCCAACATTCCGTCCTACAAGGCTTTCGATATTGAAAAATATCAATCACATGTGTCATATGTGACACAGGTCCAATATAATCACAAATATCTAATACTTTCTAACATGAATGGGAAAATAGAGTATGGCAAACTAGGATGATACCTCTATGAGCTAATACGTACTATCTTCATTTGTAGGTCCCTATCAACTTTATGCTAAACTGCATGTGCTAAACTACAACAGAGAAAACTTTTTTTCTCTTACCAAATGTTAAACTGCATTTGAGAATACCTTGTTTTCTCTCACCAGATACTAAACAGCATTAGAAAAAACCTTTATGCTCTCTAACTGAGTGCTAAATTATATTAGAGAACCTTTATGGGATTATACCTTATATCCTCCTATGTCATGTCAAATTTATGAATATCTGTACTAACCTGTATGTGTATAAACTGACATAGACTCAAGGTCAATCTTTATATATGTCTAATGACCTTTAAAATGCTTAACATCAACACAAATCTTAAGGTTTTCATATGTATTATGACTATACACAAGAGCAGTTATTACTAAGGATAAAAAGATGATTATCTATATGAATAAACAACTATAATGTCATAATACATTAAAATGTACAAACATTTAAGGAGCAAATACAATGATCCCTAACTACTGCTGTCTAAGGACCTTAACACACCCATACTGGATACATGTTTAACAAACATTAGTGGGCAAAGTCTTTGAATGAAAGGATCAGCTAACATATCCTCAGCCCTGATATGCTCTACTTCGACATCACCTTTCTGAATCAACTCCTTTATGGTCAAGTATTTAACCTCTAAATGCTTAGATCCTGTGATATTCTTATTGTTGTTATTAAAAAACACTGCAACAAGATTATCACAAATATAACCGAATGAGTTTAGCTATTGAATCTACCACAGACAACTCAGAAATCAACTTTCTGAGCCAAATTGCTTATGTAGTAGCTTCATAACATGCAAAAACTATGCATACATGGTCAAGGAAGTTATCAATGTCTGCTTTACTGCACCATATACTAATATAAAAATGTACCCTAAGTAGATTTATAATCATCCGAACACATAGCAAAATCAAAGTTTGTATACCCTGTGAGGTTTAAATCGTTAACTTTTCAGTATGCCAAATAATTCTTGGCACCCTTTAGGTATCTGAACACTCGTTTAACTGTATTCCAATAGTCTACACCCGGGTTAGCTAGATATCGACTCAGCAGTCTAACAAAAAATGCAATGTCCAGTCTAGTATATACCTTGGCATATATTAGGCTACCAACTACACTAGAGTGTAGGACATTCCTTATAGCCTGTCTCTCAACTTCATTCTTTGGACAATGTGCCATAGATAATTTCTCGTCATAAGAGATAGGTGTTACAATAGGTTTACAGTCAGTCATATTAAATCTTTATAGCACTCGTTCAATGTACACTCTTTGTGAGAGGCTTAATGAGTGTTGAGATTTGTCCCAATGAATCTGTATACTAAGGACAAAAGATGCTTCACCTAAAATACTTATGTCAAAGTGTTTGGCCAAAAGTTGTTTTACCCCATGCAACATGGTCACATCATTTTATGTGAGCAAGATATCATCCATGTACAGTAGTAGGAAGATAACTTTGCTCCCCCTGACCTTACAGTATAAACATCTGTCAACTTTGTTTTTCACAAAGCTGAATGAGGTCAAGACCTTATCAAACTTTAGGTACCATTGTTTGGAAGCTTGTTTCAGACCATATATTGATCTATTCAACTTACATTGTATCTTGATCCTGAAATCCTTTAGGTTGCTCCATATAAGCTTCCTCATAAAGGTCACCATTCAGGAAAGTGGTTTTAACATCCATCTGATGTAGTTCCATGTCATAATGAGCTACTATTGCCCTAATCACTCTAAATGCATCATTCGAGGATATATGAGAGAAGGTAACATTGAAGTCAACTTCTTCTCTCTAAGCAAATCCCCTGGCAATCAAACGTGCCTTAAATTGCTCAACTTAACCCAGTGTGTCCTTCTTGGTCTTAAATAGCCATTTACAACTGATAGGCCTACAATGTTAAGGTAAATCAACAAGCTTTCATACCTTATTATATCTCATAGATTGCATCTCATCCTTCATTTCTTCCCACCACAAGTCTGTATGGGGTCCAAAAATAACTTCTGTAAAAGTAACTGGATCCACAACATGTCCTATGTCATAGTCTTGCTCACCTAAATAGGCTATATAATTTGATGAGATAACAGGTCACATTTCTCTAGTGGATTTGCGTAACTGCACAAGTTCTTGTACCTCAGAAACCTCTTCCTGAGCAGGCATAGGTCCCTGTGCCTATATAGGTCCATCAAACCTAACTGTATAAAGGGCGGATACGAAATAATCATAGTATTTGTCTTGCTAGCTCTTGGAGGATGTAAAGATCCTCCCTCATCATGGACATTGTATTCTAGAAACTTAGTCGTTTGCGCTTCCACTATTCTGATCCCTCCTTTTCAACAGTAAAATCTGTAGCCCTTAGAGTGGTCGGGTTAACTTACCAAATAATAACTAATGGAATGAGGTTTCAATTTGCTCTCATAAGGATTTTATAACCTTACCTCAGTAAGGCAGTGCCACACACAAATGTGTGCAAAACTTAGTTTCCTTCTAACCCAGACTTCAAAAGGTGTCTTTGGTACTAACTTATTTAGGACTCTATTCAAGATATACAATGCCGTCTTGATGGCTTCGTCCCAGAGGTATTCGGGTAGATTAGTCCTGTTCTGCATTGATCTTATCATGTACGTTAGGGTGCGATTGCGCCTTTCGACTACACCATTTTGCTTAGAACTACCTGACATAATAAACTGAGTCACTATTTTATGTCTGCCATAATATTCCCCTCCCCCATTAGAACGACAATCTTTATTGATTTTTCCAATTGATTCTAAACCTCAGTCTTAAAGATCTTGAACTTATCAGGAACTTCAAACTTTTCCTTAAGCAAGAACACATAGCCATAGTGGGAATAATTATCTATAAAAGTCAGAAAATATCTAGCATTTCATAACATGACAGTATAGGGACCATTAACTTCTGTATGTATGAGGTCTAATAAACCAGAAGCACAAATTGACACCTTTTTCTTTATCTTGGTTAACTTACCTCTACAACCATCGATACATGTTTCCAGATCACTGAAGCCCAAAGTTGGGAGAATGTTATCCTTTATCAATCTCTCAACCCTCTCCCTGGAAATGTGGCCAAGACATTTATGTCACAACATGTATGATGTTTTCTTTATGGAGGCTCTCTTTCGAGTACAGGTTCAACAACATAAGAAGATGCATACATTTCTTTAGGAGTAAGACACATTCTATATAATTTGTAGGATAAGAAGGCAATTTCAATGTGTCTTGCATTTATAGAAATATACACAACCAAAGTATCAATCACAAAACGATATCCCTCTTTATCCCAAACTGATACAGAGATCAAGTTCTGTCTAAAAGTCGATATATAAAAAATGTCTTGTAAAACCAAACAAACCCCGTATCGAGATTCAATCTTACATCTCCTACAAACAAAACATCTACCTCTTTATTGTTATCGACCATCAGCTTCTCCTCTCCTTTAATCGACTTTCTCCTAGATCTGAACCCCTTCATTGTGGAAGCAACATAATTAGAAGCTCCCCTATCTAACCACCAAGATCTTGATGTGGTATAGATACATGGATTCATGAATCATATAGCTCGAGGAGTTACCTGACAATTGCTGCTCAACCTTCCACTACTTGTACTTCTAGCAATCAACCTTCTTATGCCCCTTCTTCTTACAGAAGAAGCACCTCATACTCTTTGTGTTATGTGGACCCTTAGCAATGCTGGACTATCTAGTTTGAATCTTTGGAGAGGTTTTGGGTTTCTTACCCTTACCCTTAGGTTATTAGGGCTTAACCTTCCTCTTACCTTTGGTAGCTACATACAGGGCTGTATGAGGAGAACTCTTAATCTTCTCCTCAGCTACAGCACACCGGGAAATCAAGGTATTGATGTCCTAGACCTCATCCTGAGAGATGTAGGACATCGCCAACATCTCAAACCCTTGTGGGAGAGTATTAAGTGCCTGATGCATTATGAGCGTGTCAGGAATAGGTACATCAAGTGCCTTTAGCTTACTCTGAAGGTGAACCATCCTGATAATATACTCTCTAACGCCTCCTTCTCCTGTATACCTCATGAAGAATAGCTCTTTAATTAAGTTGCTCTGCTCCACATGAGAAGACACCTTGTACCTCTGATAAATGCTATCCATAAACTCCTTAGCTATGACCGTATCCAGTAATCCTCTGAGCAGATAATCTGGGATTGACCTCTTGATGGCCAAATAGCACATCCTATTTGACCACTCCCAGATTGTCATAGTTGCTTTATCAGCTTCTGAGTTGATATCAATAAATGGAGAAGGTCTCTCTATATGTGTTGCCATATTGATGTCAGCCATCTCTAGGGCAAGCTCAACATCCTTTTTCCACTTCTTGAAATTGAAACCATTTAAGGTCTCAATCATGACAGCATTGTTGTTGACAGAAAAGGTGACTTGAAGATAAAAAAGACAATGTAAATATCAGTATAAATGTAGAATAACAACGATACTTAAAGCACTAAAGTAGTATCTATACCTAGAATCTGATCACACATATTATGAAACACCTTTGGGCCGAATACATAATATATGCAATTAGACCCCCACATAAAAGGCGATCAGAGTACAAACCATAAACTCTCATAACACTACTACCTTTGGGTGCATAGATCGTTTAAGCAACGACTTTACTTTATTTAATGCCTTTATGTTCATCTCGAAACCTTATGTAAAGACAACAAGTTTGGGTATAGTAACCAAACATAAGGCCAGAGGCATCTCCCAACATGTGAGTATAACAATCCAAAATATTGACTTAGAAGGCCACTTTGATAACTACATTCTTATCAGTACCCTAGAAGTCCACAAACATAAGGGATACATCTTTATCTTATCCTTACATTCTATATGGGCATAATGTATATGAAAATCAATTATGAATGCAAAAACAAGTACACAATCAAATAATCACATGCTTGTACTGAAAATATTGTCTTTAATCTTTATTAAAAAATTCTCAATAAGAGTGATTTTCACACTTTCCCAAATACCGAAGCTACCACACGAGACATGAAACTTTAAGGACCTCCCTTATGTGTAGTTTGGAGCATGCAAATGCACTCAAAATCAACTTATAAAAGCTTTAAAACCTTTTTCCGAAATCCAATTACCAATGTAATAAATCCAAAAAATCAAAAAATCACTTTAAAAATTCCGCTGACCCCGAAACTGACCTAAAAGGACTCGGGGCAACTTTATGGGATTTCTGAAATTTTCTTTTTTTTTAACACTAAAGTCAACACTATAACGCTAGTGTCAGCACAACACAGTGCTAATTTAGGTTCCATCTTGACTTCCAAAGCAGTTTTTGTGGCTAAAACGAGCTCGAATCTTCAGGGACCTTCACGAAAAACGTTCACCGACATGTGGTTAACACTTTTCTACATTTTTCTCAATACGTAAGCGCTTTTAATAAGTGAGAGGATCTATATACTTAAGAACGACATAAGCAACTGGAGGAGATCTTAACCTTTATATATAAATTCCATATCGGGTTTCTTATCAGAAGCTCGATATGAGTTCGGTCCATATTAATCAGGATTTAGTTTTCTCCTGAACTTTGACCTATTGATTTAGATCATTTATTAGATCATTTTATTACCCTTATCTGTTTCAAATTACGTAACTTAACATATAATTTATCAAAAAATTGAAAATTACAATTAATAGTTGTCCAACATAATGAGAAAGGACAAAATTGTCCAATGATCACAACATAAACCTACTTGTTTGCATTATCAGGCAACCATATAACAAATCACTTGATAGAATCAATTAACAATCCTAAATGTTTATCAAACAAAATAAAATGATCAAATTAAATCAAAATGTTGGTATGAAACTTATGGTATGTCATCAATTTATTATACAAAAGATATAGAGAAACGGGGGGAAAGAAAAGAAAAGAAAATGAGAAGCACACCTGATGTGCTCCAACCTTAGCTCTTTTGACTTCTCATTTAGCATCAGCAATTCGATCAGCATGCCTGCAGAAAGAGCTTACTCATCAGAAATGGTAATGATTTCTCAAACTAAATTTGTCTAGAAAATTACATGTCAATATGTACAACACTGATGCAAAGAAAGAAAAAGTAAATTAAAAGAAAAGAAAAATTGAAAGGAGAAAAAAAAGGTATTATACTTTTAATATTTTTACTCATAAAAGATATAAATTTCTTATATAATTTAAAATTTTAAAAATTTTTAATATTTAAAATTTTGAAAACGATTAATTTTAATTTTTTTTTAAAATTTAATATTTATATTGCATATGCATAGTAAACTGTAACGAGCAGTATTGGGCTTTTTAGCATTCGTGACACTACACTCCTTTTCCTTTTTTCCTCGTAGATGCCGAAAGAAACTCCACATAGAAAAAGCCCAAAGGCCCCAACTCAGTTTCAAGTACAAACAAAATTCGTGCAATGCCACTCCAAGAGTCAATCGATTAGGGTTCTAATTGTAGTGCGAGCTTGCTCCAAAGCTTGCGAGCAAAAAGGAGATTAGAAGAAATGTTGAGATTAAATCGAATGGCACGTAGTAGCAGGAGTATTGCTTCGATTTTGTCATGCAATCGTCAAGTGAAGCACTTGGACTGCACTCCCTTCCAACTGACCTCTTCACGCTTCCTCGACATTTATCAGGTAATTTTTCTCACTTTTCTAATATTTTTATGATATTTTATATATAAAGTAGAGTTTCCTATTTATACTCTGAATTCGCAGATTGGGAACAAAGCAGCTATGGAGAAAGAGCGTGCCAGGCTGTAAAGTTCTTTCCTTTTTTAGTTTTGTTTATTATACTTATGTGTCGTTATTAGTATTTTGAGTAGGAAGTTAATTGTGTTGTCATTGTGATTTAGGGCAGTGCAGATGAGATGAACAGAGGCTACTTTGCTGACATTAACGAGTTCAAGAAACATGGCGGTAAGGTAAGGCAAATTGCATAGTATGTACTTACTGATTGTTTTTTTTGTATCCCTAGTATTTCACCAATTGCCCATTGATCAGTTTGTGTTCAATTATATTACTTAAGAATTGATTTACTAGGAATAGGATGAGTGGTAAAAGATTTACTTTTATGTCTTGCGAGTGAAATCTCATGAAGTAATGGTAAAAGATTTACTTTTATGTCTTGCGAGTGAAAATCTCATGAAGTAATCATTGTATTGGTTCTGCTGTTATGTTTGGATTTTGGAAATTGTGCCATTTTCGTTTGATGGGTTCTCCTCGACAATTCAGTCACTTGTGCTTTGTTAGATACTATCCCAAATCACATGTTTCTAGGTTATGGCTTCTTTGCTTGTTATTTTTAATTTATTGAAAGTTAAATTTTATACTTGTGCAGATTGCAATGGCAAATAAAGTTCTAATACCTTCAATTTCTGCTGTCAAGTTTCCTGATTTAGAAGTGACCTATTCTGATGGCAGAGTTACAAAACTGCCCATCAGGTCCACTGGAGGTTCTGTAGATAATTCTTTAACTGCTGCTCCAAAAGCTTCTTTACTCTGTCTTTCATTTCGGGCAAGCTCTCAGGTATAGGACTTGACACTTCAAATTGCAACTGTTGTTGGCCTGTGTAGACGAGAGCGTTATGGATGCAAATGAGTAATTTAGAAGAAAATCTCATGAAGAATGAGAAGGAAGCTAGCTACGTCTACGTTTTAGAAGCCTTAAACCAATAATACTATAATACCCATAAGTAAACCAACCTTTTCTCATGGCCCAATGATGTAATATCTGTGGCTACTATAATAGTGAAGAACAATTTTTAAGTAATTGGTTGCTTTTATCAAAACTGTAGTTATTAGATTCTTATATTTGTTGTTCAACACATTTTGTAGCAACAAAGAGCTTCAATTGTGGATGCTAGTTTTACCATTTAATCTTCTTTATCTTCTCAGGCAATGGTTGACTCTTGGACTATGCCCTTTTTTGATGCATTTCAAGAAACAGAAGGTATTCATCTATACGAGGTATATTTTCTGCTTTTGGTATCATCAGTTACTGCTTGATAGCGTGGATATTTAGATCAAGCCTATGATAGTGGATAACATGCTGCAGTCCTCTTTTCAGTCGAACATTCACTAGTTTGGCATGTGACTGTTAAATTGATTATGTATTATTTACTATTTACGTATTAAAAAATTATAACACAACACAAATTTAATTTGTTAATTTTAAATCTGGTTCGACTCCCTTGACATTTTCCCCAGCGTGGTTTAATACACTTGTTGACTTTGAAAACATTGATCATCACTAATGTTTCCTTTTTCCGTTTCATAAGGAGAACATAATCATCTTAAATGAATGTCATGGTTTTTTAGTGAAGTTGTCAATCTTGCAGGTTTCATTTATAGATTCTTGGTTTTTATGCTTGAATCCAATGAAGAGGCTGTTGCTGTGGACAATGAGAAAATCTGAAAGTGGCAGAGAGGATGCACTTCTGAAACAGATTGTTTACGCATTTGGTGACCATTATTACTTTCGGAAAGATCTCAAAATTCTAAACCTTCTCACTGGGTATGAAATCTTTGTCAAAATCTCCTGTCTTTTGGAGGAGCTGTTGGTTTTTAATAGCTGCTTTCTTCTGCTTGTCACTCTGCAGGTATATTTTCCTACTTGATAAATTTGGCAAAGTAAGGTGGCAAGGGTGCGGATTAGCCACACAAGAGGAATTGTCCTCGCTTCTTTCTTGCACGTCATCTCTCTTAGAATAAAAATGAGATACTAAATGCATAATATTCAGCTTCCTAATTTTCTGAATGCTTTTCCACTGTGCGGTATGAAATACCAGTTGAGGGAAGATAGTACATAAGTCTGAGATTATGTGTTGGTTAAAGAAATATAATGTCCTGGTTTGTTTTGACATATGTCTTGATCGGTTTTCAATCTTTGGCATGTTGGCTTGTGAAAACATAGTTGGTGAGCACGGATGTTATCCATTTGAATTTCAAATAAATGTGGTGGATAAGCAAATTCTTTTTATCAAGGAGACCTTTTTCTTGGTGGACAACTTCATTCAGAAAGCTGAGATTGTAATGTCATACTTACCCCAAGGGTGTGAATTGTTAACAGAAGAAAGAAACCTGTTGCGTTTTTATTACCATATCTAAATAAAACTTAGGCAAATGTGACAAAGTTCTACTAATTATATCAAGCCCACGTGATTAATAAAGGTGGGAGAAGGAAAAGAAGAGGCCCGCCTACTAGCTAAGGTTGTGCTAATGCCTTCTGTTAGTTTTAGGTGTTTAATCAAGAGAACCTGGAAAGGGAAAGACAAACATAAAGGAAAAGGAAAAGGAGAGCCTGATTAGTTTAGTTTGATGACAACTTCCATGCAATTGTAATAAACCAGATTTAACAAGAAAAAAAAAATCAACAAAGTACAAGAAAGGAGTCAAACTGCTGAAAAGGCCATAAAAGTTAAAACAAATGCTAAGAAACCTCCTGGAAGTTTCATGGTAAGTACACAAATGTAGAGTTTGACACATTACTTTTTCTGGCACATACTGCTTTTGGGTTGCTCACCGAAGTTCATTTATAGTGATTTGAGAAAAAAAGAACACACATCCTCGAGTCAGTTTGGTGCTTTTCATTTGACCTCTTGTGGGATTCGGTTGGCACATCTCTTCCAAGAAAAGTAGGGTATATTAAGTAGGTGGCAAGAAGGCAAATCTAGAGCACAAGTCAGATACGCTTTACTCATTCAATCCAACAACTCCAAGCTAAACCTTCTGAATCTTCCACCTAACTATATTTATATGTATATACATAATTTTACCACCATTTAGCAGGTCGTCTCTCAAAATATAGTCCCCTTTGCTCACAGTAAGTGCACCAAATTTGATATGTAGCAAATATGAAAGTAACTAAGGACATACCACTTTCAATTTAAGTTCCTTTTGATATAAAACTCTGTGCAATTCAAATATATTTACTATAGTTAGTTAGCTGCATTTGCAGATTTAAACTTCTTTGTCGATTGAACAAATGGATTATAGTTAATCTTTTGTTTCGTTAAACTATTAAATATAGGCATATGACACTTTATGATGAAAGTCAAGCAGCTACTAATTATCCCATTTGATGAACAAAATTAAAAGAAACGTTCCTTTCAACCCTTTTAGCTAAACAAACAGAATTAGTTGAACTTCCCATTTTTATGACAATCTGTCTTTGTCTGTATAATTAATTGTCCTTGTACGTATGTCTATAATACGATTGTAGTTGTCTTCTAGATAACATATCATACATATATATATATATATACATATACAGTATTTGTGTTTGTAGGCTTTAATTAGTCTATCTTGTATTTTTATTCTCGATCAATTATCCTTGTTAAGTGAATTACAGTTTTTTTTATATCATACCTCTACTTTATAAAATTTTTAATTAAAAGACTCTTAAATTTATTATATTAATTAAAATTATTTCCTCCGTCTCTTTTTTTCCCAAAAAACATTTTTTATTGTAAAAGATATTTTATTGCGAATAAACACAATATTGACAAATTATCTGTAAGCAAAATATAACCCTCTTTGTTATATTTTGTTAGTCTTTTATCTAATTTTTTTTTACTTAAAACAATGCAATACGAGGTTGTTTTGAAATTTTAAAATAAATAAAAATAACAAATATAATAAATAATTAAATTATACAATATGAAATAATAATAAAATTAAAAAATTAAATTGAAATTTAGATTAGTCCTATAACTAATTCTTTGTAAAGTTATCGTGTTTATTATAAAAATTATACATTTTTCTAATAATAATGTGAATACTAACATAAAAACATCATGAACAATGAGCTGTCGAGTCTAAAATATATCATGGTCTCAATCATTTGCTTACTGTCAAGATATAATGAAAATAATCAAACTTAGATGAAAAATATTATGTGTATACTACTTCAAGTTCAAAACTGGACGAATTCTAACGTGACATTAATTTAATTTTTGCCTCCGCATAACTTAATTATAATTAATTAGAAAAATCAGATCGCGTAAGACGAGAGCTGGTTGACTCTATCTCTACTGTTATGTACGTGATGGCTTGCATGATCATTCAGCAATAATGTTTGATTAACCTAAAACGATCAGTCGGCACAGGCTTTATATTATATTTAATTTTTAATTATTAACTTAGGACATATTTATTTCTATTTTTGCTCTTATTTTTAGATTCAATAAAAATTTGTTTGTTTAAGTTTAAGTTTAAGTTTAAATTTATTCATTTATTTAGTTAATTAAATAACTTTATTTCAGAAATTAATTAATAAATATTATATAAGATAATAAAATAAAGTTATTTATTTAATCAATTATAAAATTTTAAGCTTTAATTAATATATAATTATTATCGATAACAAAATTATAGCTACATTAACTTTATAATTAAATATGTTTTTTTAATTTTTGTTATTTATTTATTTGTCTTTAAATTTTATCTAATATATAATATCATTTTATAATAAAAATATAATCACATAGATACTAAAATTAAATTGGTTTTTATTTTTACTTAAAATTAACATTAAAACTTAAAAATTAAGATTAAAAACATAAAATTGAAACCAAACAACCTATATCTCAAGTTAAATTGAGTTCATAAGAAATAAAAGCAATTATGCTAGCTTGCATTTTCTT
>JAOSBN010000178.1:4225724-4237843 GCA_027563595.1 Erythroxylum suave | reverse complement strand
TTAATAAATATTATATAAGATAATAAAATAAAGTTATTTATTTAATCAATTATAAAATTTTAAGCTTTAATTAATATGTAATTATTATCGATAACAAAATTATAACTACATTAACATTAATAATAAGAATTAAATATGTTTTAAAATTTTGTTATTTATTTATTTGTCTTTAAATTTTATTTAATATATAATATCATTTCGTAATAAAAATATAATTACATTGACACTAAAATTAAATTGGTTTTAATTTTTACACAAAATTAAAATTAAAACTTAAAAAATTAAAATTAAAATCCACAACAAGAAAAAAAAAGAAAAAGAAACCAAACAACCTATATCTCAAGTTAAATTGAGTTCATAAGAAATAAAAGCAATTATGCTAGCTTGCATTTTCTTTTTCAACCTGTAAAAGATAAAATAGGAATGAAAAACTTGTATCCCCGATCGTGACTAATAATGTTCCTTCGGTGGAGTGAGAAGATATAAGAATAAAAGATTCAGTGTTCGAATTCTCTATTTATATTTTTTGATCGAGCACATCGTGTATGACTTGTCTAATGTGAAAAGTACTTGGTTGACATAATTTATAAACTTTTATGTCCATTTAAAGATTTACTCGGTGCTAATTTAAAAAATAATAACTGCAATTTCTTTAGGAAAAAAAGAGTTTCTATCTTTTGGTTAGAAAAAATAAATTAAACATTATAAAGAAAAGGAAAAGAAAAAGGGAAACGCTTAAGAGGTACGCACTTCGACATGATGATGGTGAAGTAGTTGTTAGATTACCAAACAACACAAACACGAAACGAACGAAGCACCCATCGAAACTTCCGATACGTTCCCTCTTTTATCCATACAATTGAAAGGATATCAGAATGTGGTTAATCCCAAGTTACACGTGTTATTATTTTGATATTAAAATAGAAATATATAAATATATTGTTAGAGCTAGAGCTGGAGCATAGGTGTAGCTCGTTGAGTTCAATGATACTCCTTGCTTGAGAAACATATTAAAATAACACATAAAATGAGAAAAGCAGCGTTGAAAAACATGGCCGAACTAACTGGAACGTTAACGTAATCTGTTTTTGAAACCTTCTCTGTTTTCTGTTATCTACTGCCTCCTCTTTCTCCTCCTCCCAGGTCTGGTCTTTACTTCAAGATCAACTCTCTCTCTATATGTATATTTATTATTGGGTGGTGTGTTTGGGCTTCGGGTCGAATATCTTCCATATCTGACCGCGTTTTCTTTTACTTTTCGTTTCAATTCCACTTTGTTTCCTACTTTAACAAAAGCTAATCCCATAAAACAAGAGAACGACTAAGGCCTGTGCAGAGAGCTTCAAACCAGAAAAATAGACAGATGGGGTTGGCTTTTCTGGAGAGTTTTGTAATCGTCTTCGTCGTCCTGTTCCATGCGACGCTGGTGGTGTGCTCTTTCCCGACGACGTTGAAGCTGGAGAGGGGAATTCCGCCGGGTCACATGCTTGAGATGAGTCAACTCAGAGAGCGGGACCGAGTCAGACATGGAAGATTGTTGCAGTCGGCTGCTGGGGTCGTTGATTTCCCTGTTCAAGGGACTTTCAACCCTTTTCTTGTTGGGTAAGTCTCAGCTCCTTTCAGTTTGTTAAGTCATTGCTTACATTTTCCAGGACATCTGAAGGCATTTTCGGTTGAATTTGTTGAGTGCGTTTGTAGTTCAAGGTTTTAACTCACTTGGTTAATTATTAATATTGTATTTGTAATGCCGTATGAAAATATTTAAATTTTAACAACTAAAATTTGGAAAATAGGCCCTATTTGGGTTGGTTTCTTCGTTCCTCCAATAGTGAGTCGCATAATTTGGAGCTTTAAACTGTAAAGTTTTCATTTTTGTCTTCTATTTCCTCGATTCCTCCTATGAGTTGGGAGGATGCTGGTGTATTTTGTTGGCTCTTCTTAGCTTTTGTGTCTAGGAGCATGGGTCATTTTACAGTTCTACATAGTAGAACTACGCTAAGCAACTGAGTTGTTAAACAATTTCTTAAGTTCACAAAAAAGGTGGCATCCTAGGATCAATTACGTAGTTTCTGGTTATTAAGCTCTCATTTTGGTATATTTACTTCTCTTCGTTGCATTATTTCCTTTTACCCATAGACTTTACTATACAAGAGTGCAACTGGGTTCTCCGCCAAAAGATTTCTTTGTACAAATTGACACTGGCAGCGATGTTTTGTGGGTTAGTTGCGACTCCTGCAACGGTTGCCCTGTTTCAAGTGGCCTTCCAGTAAGCTGACTTTACCTTGTCCGTATTATATGCAAATTTGGTGTTGAGATTTTTCTGTATCATCCATTTGATTCTTTCACAGATTCCACTCAATTTCTTTAAGCCTGGGAGCTCATCGACAGCTTCACTAATCTCTTGTTCAGACCAAAGATGCAGTCTAGGAGTTCAATCATCAGATTCCGCATGTTCTTCACAAAACAATCAGTGTAGTTACACATTTCAGTATGGTGATGGAAGTGGTACATCAGGCTATTATGTGTCTGATTTATTGCATTTTGATACCGTTCTTGGTGGGTCTTTGACTAATAATTCTACGGCTACCATCACCTTTGGGTAAGCTCTCACAAGTTTCTCTGTTTTAAGATTGAAATGATGGCCTTTTTATTTCCTGAAACTTGGAGTTCAAGGAAATGGATGCTATATTGCAAAACAGGTGTAGCACATTACAGACAGGAGACTTAACTAAATCTGACAGAGCAGTTGATGGGATTTTTGGGTTTGGGCAACAGGGCATGTCTGTTATTTCCCAACTTGCTTCACAGGGAGTGACACCAAGAGTCTTCTCACACTGTCTGAAAGGAGACGATGCTGGTGGCGGAGTATTGGTTTTTGGAGAAATTGTGGAGCCAAATATTGTTTATACTCCAATTGTGCCATCGCAGTATGTTACCTTTATTCTTATATTTCTCTAGACTTCCAACGTTTTTTGCTGATTAAAACTGGTCTCCTGAGATAGGACCTTGGACTGGAAGTTTTTTCTTTAAGCATTCATTTTTAGGTTTGTGGGACTAAGAATTTACCTCGTTTAACTGGTTCATTTCAGCTTTGGGATAAAGAATCAGTTTTTTCTTTAAGCATTCATTTTTAGGTTTGTGGGACTAAGAATCTACCTTCGTTTAACTGGTTCATTTCAGCTTTGGGATAAAGAATGATCTTGTTTGAACCCTGATCAAATGAGACAATTGCTTTCTTTGTTTGCTACTTAAAATGAACTTTGATGTAACTTCACTAGTACAGAAGTGGGAAATCTTCTGTGCACAATTTTTTGATCTAAACTACCAACCGAGTTTTAATTTGTTCTGGCTATTACCATTGAACACCGCAGCCTTTTCCTAGATCACATATTTATCTGTGGTGTGAGTTTTTCTCTTTTCTTTTGTTTTTCTCCCTTTTGCTTCTATTTTCTTTTTTTTTTGTGGGAGGGACATGAGGCAATGGTATTCACCCTTGTGAGTGCTAGAGGGGCGAAAGTCACTTAATGCTTACAAATTTGGATATGAAAGTTGATGATTGCTTAATGTTTGAACTATCATGAGGTAATATTATTCCCATATTAGATATGATTTTGATGTTATCTTTCACTGAATGTATTCTATGATTATCCATTGGTGAATTAAGTTCTAGATCAGTTCCTGAGCCAAATCAATTTACCTTAGCCCTTTTTTCTGGTAAGATAATCCAGAAGCTGATTGCAACTTTGCTTGGGCTTGGTATATAGTACAAAGAGATGTATCACATCAAATTTGGTTTAGATCTGAAGGAGTTTGCTTTTCAAGATACCTATTAGATCACTATGTTGCGTTTTGTATTTTTAACCTACTAGCAAGCAAAACTATTCCTTTGACAGTCGTATAAAATTGAATGCTATAACCAACTACTTCTAGCAAATATGTCAAAGTTCGATTCCCAAACTGAAGGATAATTCTTGCAACAACTGTGTGTGCATCACCCTTGAAGGAAACCAAGTAATGCAGTGTATTTGTTTGTTTGCTTCATAGCCATTTCTGTTCATAATGCAGTTGATTTTGTTTGATATTTTTTTTTCCATACAATGTTCTACGGCATATGTCTGAATAATCTCTTAAATACTAAAAAACAGGTCCCATTACAATTTGAATCTGCAAAGCATATCTGTCGCTGGCCAAACTTTATCCATCAATCCATCAGTTTTTGCAACATCAAGTAATACAGGAACGATAATAGATTCTGGAACTACCTTGGCATATCTCCCAGAAGCGGCTTATAACTCTTTTGTTAGTGCTGTAAGTAAAACTGTACCATTTTTGCATTTTCCGATTAAAAAAATACATAGTATTATGTATAAATTGGGACAAATTAGAATATGTATACCTGTGTTTATGGTATATATATCATAGGAATCCAGCATTGTCACGTAAATGCTATTTATTACTTTTTGACTCGATTTTGTTTCTGTTGCAGATAACAAATGTTGTTTCACAATCTGTACGTCCGGTTCTTTCCAAAGGAAATCAGTGTTATCTGGTTACATCCAGGTTATTTCTCTTTTAACCATTTATCTAATTATCTCCCATTGGGCATACTGTTTTCTGCAATGTGTCAACTCAGACTTCTTCTATATCGTGCTCAGCATCAATGACATATTTCCTCAAGTTAGTTTCAACTTTGCTGGAGGAGCGCCCATGATTTTAAATCCTCAAGACTACCTTCTGAAACAAAATTCTATTGTGAGTTTTTAGGCTATCTCTGAATTATATGTACTGGCATGGATAAGAGTTTGCATGATATTCCATTGGTTGCACACAGAATGTAATATATTGCTGTAGTTATGCCATTAGTTCTTCCCGATTTTACTTGCAACAGATTAAAGAATTTCCATTTACTGGTTAACACCTTGGCTTATGTTGAAGCACCATCTTGAAATCTCTACAGTAATTTGCGCTCACGGTTCTTTTTCGTATTGTGAAGTCATTTGGTTTAGCCTCATAATCTTTAAACAAGGATGGTTGAATTGGTGTTACAGAGTGGTGCCGCAATTTGGTGTATTGGTTTTCAAAAGATGCAGGGGCAAGGCATAACAATTTTTGGAGGTATTAACCCCATTCTCTCTCTTGTCCTCTCCCTGTGTTCCTATATTTTCTTTCTCTTCTGTGGACATTAGTAGATGATATAAACCAAAGAACTCAGTCTAAAAGTTTTAGTCAAAGTGAATTTCCTTCTACTTGATGTCCTATTTCTTAAACCTTCCGGCTTCTAAAATGTTGTTATGTGATTAAGCAGTCAAATATAGGAATTTGAAACATCCTGAAATCCTTTTGTTCTTGAAGAACCTCCCCTCTTAAAAGTGCTAAAAAAATATCTCTTTCGTCTGTGTTCTACAGATCATATTCCTTTCAACATTTTGTTAGTTTCTATACGCACAAGTGTTATTCTGCTTGGTTTTCATCCCATTACTGTGGAATAAATCTCTTTTTGTATGAGTATTGTTTGCACATCCATTATACACACAACAACCATACGATTCTTACTGTAGCAATAGGTTGCAATCCTACTGGCAACCTCAAGGCTAATTTGGTGTCCACCAAATGAGATAATTCCATCATCAAGCTCATTTATCTATCAGCAAGCTTGAGGATGCTTTGTGCACCTCGGTTTCTTTACGTTTGTTCTTGTTTGCTCCTGTATTTAAATCTAGTCAATCTTGTGCTTATGATCGGATATTGGTGTTTGACGTTGTGCAGATCTTGTTCTAAAGGACAAAATTTTTGTTTATGATATTGCAAATCAACGAATTGGATGGGCTAACTATGACTGTAAGTTGCAATTACCTGCAACCATTGGTGTGAATTTAAAACTTTCTTGCCTCGTTTTACCTCTTCGTTAAATTCTCATATCATACATGTGAATCTGTCAATCAGGTTCAACACCGGTAAATGTCTCTACAGCTTCAAATACTGGAAAAAGTGAATTTGTAAATGCAGGAGAGGTGGATAATAACAACTCCCCGCGGAATTTACCTGACAAACTAATACTGATGTCGATTATACTGTTCCTTCTGCAAATATTTATGCTTGGTGGTTGCACATTTTTGTAGCATACGTGGTTTGGCATTATTTATTCGATTTTAGGGGCTAATGTCGGTTCATATTTAGTACCAACCGGCAGTTCTGTGTATTATTACTCTGGTGGCAGCTGTTGGCTGCTTGGTCTTGTAATAGGTTGTGGTTCTTCATTTCTTTTCCCTTCTTTTTCTTTCCATTTTCTCAGCACAGATCATTACCCTTGTATACTTGAACTCAAATACAGTAGAAATCAATTAATCAACTCCATTAGCATCTTTGTCTATTACATTCATGCAGGATTGTTCTTCCAACAGAAATAATTTACACTGTTTCTGTTCTGCAAGATACATTTAACGAATTCTGAAATGACGCTTCAGGATTTGATAGCATTTTTTAGTGTAATTGTGAAATAGAATTATAGAACTGAAGGTTAAGTTTTTAACATTGGTTTTCGGTTGAAATTAATATAGTGGTGAATATAACTCAATCAACATAATTGACACTAACTAAAAGAGTAAAGGCGTTGAAGGGTAGAGCTGAGGCCTTTGCTTTCGCTTTGGAAAAAAAAAGAAAGAAACAAAAAACCTCAAATGAAATACAGTATTTGCAGTGATGTTAGATTGCAGTGACAGTATTTGAAGGAGTTGAGTTAATATTCAGGTTAAATATGTTATACAGTGATTTAACCATTTTCAAAGTTAGATATTAACCTTTAAAATGTTTTAATTTGTGCCTTATATCATAAAAGGTTGTCATAATGTGATCATAGAAATTTAAAAACTAATATGAAGTTTGATTATATTGGACATAACACCTAAAATTGAATATAATGTTGTTCTTTTAGTGAAAATAGAAAATCGAATATGTAGGGGTGACAATAGGCTAGCCTATGGGTTCAGATTCAGGTGTTTTTAATGGATCAACTTAGGCCCAGACTTAAATTTAAACCCAGGCTCGAACTGACCTAAGGCTCAACTATTCTAAGTAAAACGATTATTGACATCGTTTCACTTAAAAAAGTTAGTCTTAAAATTATTTAAAAATTGGCGGAGCTAGCCCATGGGTGGGCCCATTGCCATCCCTATGAATATGACATTATCATTTCTTAATTTCATGTTTGATATTATATTTTTGTCATTTTTAAATTGTCTATAACACCAAAATATAATATAATGTTGTTTTTTTAACTAAAATAGAACAAAAATATGTATGATTTTTTAATCTTGTGTTTGATTCTCTAGTTTAGTTCCAAAATGACACCTATGAATCTTACATTATTCACAATCTTGTTAATTTTTATATCAAGAGTCAAGACATGAAAATATTTTAAATTAACTTTGTTAATAATTTTTATGTTTAAGTAACAATAGAATGAATTATAACAACATTTGAAGTATAAGGTACAAATGATAATAATTTAAACTTTAAAACTAAGAATACCCATCTATTTAACCCAAGTACTACTCAATCTTGATGATATTAGAAACTATACTCAACTAACTAATAACGAAAATAACACTTATATTTGAATGTTAAAAATTTCATTTTCAAGTGACTTTCATATAACATTTAGTATAAAACATAATACATTGGTTGACAGTAAAATTCTCTATTATCAAAGATGATAATTGAGCACGAACCGGACATGCCCGCCCTGACCCAAGGTCAAAGGGTCAGAACTTGATTGATCAAACTTCGAGCCCAAAATTCAAATTATGTCGGGTATCGAGCCCACTCATTTTGGTTTTATAATCTTCTGAGCCTCGAGTTCTGGCCACTGACCACAGGTTTGAGCTTTGGCCACTAACCACTGATCAAGAGCTGACTGGCCCGTAGTCCGGCTCCTAGCCGGACCTGATTTTATGTTTTTTTAAAAAAAATAAAATTGTCGTTTTGTACCTTCCCATTGGGACGTAGATCGAGCTGGGCTGAGATAGCCCCTGCTAGAGCCCGAGCCTTGACCTTGTCGGGCCAAACAATCTCAACCTGTGATCTGATCAACTCCAGCTGAAGTCGGGCTAGGCCAAACCGGACCGACAGACTAGATCACATTTGCCATCCCTAGGCATGGGATAGTAGGCCTGATCTTGAACCCGACTAGCCCAAAGGCGACCTGAACTCGAGCCTGGTCCGACTCTGGATTGCCTAATTTTTTTAAATTATGAAATCGATGTCATTTTGCTTAAAAGAGTTGAGCTTAGACAACCTAAGCTGGAGCTAAGCCCAAGAACCGAATGGGCCCAGAAAATCAAGCTCGAAGTTCGTCCATAGGCTCAATTAACCTGGGCTTGGCCCGTTGACTTCGAGTCAGGCTAGCCCTGAGCCCATTTTCCACCCCTAATAAGACATGGGTTAGGTGCTTATTGGTTGGTGAAAGGTTATTCTATATGCATTGTTTTGCGTATATTCTAAATTTGGTTGTGAAAGATGAGTTTGATATGATAAAGGAAGTAATAGATTCAATCTAGAATAGTCTAGTATATTACAGTGCAATACTTAAAAGAGTAGAGAAATTTGAAGAAAATGTACGAAAACTATGCATTCTGAGAATGAAGAAGTTGGTTTTGGATTGTTCAATCAATTGAAACTCAACTTTCCAGATGTTGGAGTCGTAAATCCAAAAAATTGATGTGTTTACCAGACTGGACAAAGAGATTCTCAATATACTTTGTCACAGACTTGTTCTTGTACCAACAAACTGCGAGATACTTAGTTGTATGTCTCGCTACTAAGTTAGCCTCTTCCTCAAATGCTAGAAACAAAGCTAGCACAAGTTAGAAAAGATGTAAGATAAAATAAGAACAAGAATGAGGAAACTTAAAGAATGCTTTGATTGCTCAAAAAAGTTTTACAAGGCAATTGCTAAGAACTTTTATGCATGTTACAAATGAAGTCCTTTGGGTATTTATAGCCTTTCACCTCCTTAATTGATGGCTAGGATTCATTTGATTTAAGGGCTCACAATCACCACATAAAATTCTCTACACCTTTCTACATGTTCAGGTATTATCTACAGTTATCTACAAGGTTCTAAAGTCTTCTGCCTATCTCTAAGTTTGTCTTGAACATGGAAGAACTGTGTGGAATCTTCTAGAGAATTTTAGCTTAGCCTCTTCATTTTGTTAAGAACGGTGTGGTGCGTGACATTCTCCCTAACTCATTTGGGTGATGCCCTCGTCTTCTCCACTTTGTATGCCTCGATTAACTCCTTGGAGTCCCATAAGGTGAGCTCATGCCCCCAACTTGCCTCACTATTAGGTACTCCCTTCCATTTCACAGAGTACTCCATATAGCTTGGATGGTAACCCCTCCATTGTATAACACGATGTGCCAAAATTTCCTCTACCTTGAGCTCGCGAGAAGAGTGATGGCCGTGGGTGCTCTCCTCGAATCGTCCCTACTCAACTCCTCTTTGTCGGCATGATTGGGCTTTAATAAGCTCACATGAAAAACTGGATGCATCTTCAAATATGAGGGCAATGTCAATTGATGGGCTAGCTTGCCACTCTTTTCTCTATGGGAAAATGGCCCTCATATCGCCTTATTAGCCCCTTGTGCACCTTGGTGAACCGTCGGTTTTCATGGGAAAGGAACTTCACCATTACTAAATCTCCTTCCTCGAACACCAAATGTCTCCTTTTAGTATCTACACACTTCTTTATTCGTTTGGTAGTTCTTGCCAAGTGTGCCCGTGCCATGTCAATTTTCTCATGCTAGTCTTTGGCAAACTTGACTGCGGCAGGGCTTGGACCTTTATACCTAATTGCTAAAGTATGAGAATTCATTGGTTGTTGTCCCATGGCAATCTCAAATGGACTAGCTCTTATCGACTCACTCTTTTGCAAATTATACAAGAATTGGGCAACATCAACCAACTTTGCCCAATCATGTTGGTTGACACTCACATAATGCCTAAAAAATAATTCCAACAATGTATTCACCCTCTCGGTTTAGCCATCTGTTTGAGGATGAAAGCTTGTAGAGAAGTTGAGCTCAGACCCCAATAGTTTAAACAACTCGATCCAAAACCTCTCGGTGAAGTGCATATCTCAATTGTTCTCTATTGTCTTGGGTATGCCCCAATATTTCACCATCTCTGTTGTGATGAAATCCGTAGAAATACTTTTCCAAGGCTTCTTTGGAATAGGTAATGGTTCTAGCAACCCAGCTGGTCTGTTTTGCTCCACCTTGTCTTTTTGGCACACAAGACAAGTTTTCACATATATACCGATATCATCGTGCATTTGGGCCCAATAGTATGCACGTTCAATGAGTGCCAACATACAATGTACACCAGGATGTCCCGCTCATTTGCAGTCATGGCATTTTTTAATGATTTCCTTCGTCAACCCTTTCCACTTCGGCACGTACATAAGATTGCCTTTGGTTATGAGCTTAAGCCAAATTTGACGTGTCTTCTCCTAACTTGCCAACTCCATCAAACTCTTGACTTGCGGGTCATGCTCTAGTCCCTCCTTTATTCAATCCACTAAAGGAAAACTCAGACTTGTGATGGCGGCTAGCTCAACCTTCCTACTAAGTGCATTGACCACCACGTTGGTCTTGCCCTACTTATACTCCATCACAAAATCGAACTCTACCAAGAAAGCTTGCCACCTAACTTGCTTAGGTGTCAACTTCTTTTAGTTAAGGAAGTAACTTATGGCAATATTGTTGGTTATGACCATGAACTTGGATCTCAACAAGTAAAGCCTCCAAGTTCACAAGCAATGCACCACTGCGGTCATCTCCTTCTCTTGAATGGTATAGTGACACTCGATATCATTTAGCTTACGAGTCTCGTAAGCAATTGGATGTCCATCCTGCATCAAAGAACCATCAAGTGCAAAATCAAAAGCTTCAGTATGTATCTCATACACCTTGGTGTGATCAGGAAGGGCCAACAATGATTCTTCCATCACCACTTGCTTTAAGGCTTCAAATGCTCTTTAACACTTAGCATCCCAAACCCAAACTCTATTCTTCTTTAATAGATCAGTGAGTGGAGATGCGAGGGAGGAATATCCTTTAATGAACTTATGATAGTAGTTAATGAGACTAAGAAAGGAATGCAAGTTGAGCACCTTCCTTAGTGGTTCCCAATCATAGATGACTTGTACCTTAAACTTATCCATCTTTAGCTTGCCCCCTCCCACAATGTGCCCTAAGAACATGACTTCATGTTGTGTAAAAACACATTTCTCCCTCTTCACGTATAGCTCGTTTTCTTTTAAGACTTGGAAAACTTATCATAGGTGTATAGTATGCTCTTCTAATGTTCTACTATATGCCACAACATCATCCAAATACCCCACAACATATTTGTTTGAGAAGGGTTGCACACTTGATTCATAAGGGTGCAAAATGTGACAAGTGCATTTGCGAGTCCAAAGGGCATGACTAAAACTTAAAGGAACCATACCTTGTCACACATGTTGTCTTTGGCTCATCTCCCTTTGCAATCCTCATTTGATAACAGCCTAATCTTAAATTAACCTTGGAAAACCATCGTGCCTCTCCAAGTTGATCAAACAAGTTGGCAATTAATGGGATGAGATACTTGTTCTTCACAATAATTTTATTGAGTGCCCTATAGTCAATGAATAAACAGAATGACCGATCATGCTTCTTTTTAAAAAGTAAAGGTGCACCATATGAAGCCTTTGATGGTTGGATATAGCCAGCATCTAACAACTCCTTCATTTGCCTTATTCCTCAGGCTCGGGAGGTTCCATTCAATAGAGTTCCAGTGCGGGTGGACTTGCACCTTGCACCAATTCGATTTTATAATCTACCTCTCACTTTAGTGGGAGCCTTTTTGGTAACTGCACGGGCACCACATCTTTTTACTCCTCAAAGAAGTGGATAATCTCTTTAGGTAGTCCACTTGATGAAGCTATCTTTTCTTCCTTAAGTGCCACAAAAAATATGGGTTGTGCCTTTTCTGCCCCCTTGTGTTAGCCCCAAAATTTTTTTTTTAATTAAGCATCATTAGCTTAAATTGAGTAAATTAGATTAACATTAATTAAGTT
>JAOSBN010000178.1:4150688-4163556 GCA_027563595.1 Erythroxylum suave | reverse complement strand
CCAAAATCCTAAGTGGGAGCTTAGGTAGAGGACGTAGGTCTTAGCACCGAACCTCTATAAACAATGTTTGCCTTTCTTCCTTACTCATTCATATTTCAATTTTGATTATTTATTTTGTGTGTTCTAATTCTCGGTTTAATTGTAACACTTTGCGAAAAAGTCTAAAAGTTCTATTCAACCCCCCTTCTAGATCTTTTACAGGAAAAACACGCCCTAATAAATTGACAACATACAAATATGTAAACGATAAAAGGATAATTTTATTATTAAAATTTAATATTCATACATAAGTGGCCTAATTTATATGTCTACATACTCAACAAAATATTAAATGATCTTAACATCAGCTAATAATCTTGCAAATGTTATTTTGTCAAGCAACTAGATAAACGTCTAAATTATTAAATCAAATGTTTTCAGTAACTTTTGAATTTAATTAACATTAGTGATTTTTTAATAAAAATTTTCTTTTATAGGAATTAACATAATGGTAAATGTAGTAATCGAATGCTACAAACCTATTTATAAAAAACGAATCAAACACATCCAACTATTTACGGTCTTATTTAATTATCAAATAATTTTTATTATTATTTAATTATCATAATATATACAATAGAATTATACAAATTTTTATAATAAATGAAACCGTTTATGTAGTTTTTGAATTGAGTAACTTAAATTATTTGATTTAGTCATATTATAACTAAACTTATGTGAACCTCTACAAGAACGTAAATCTAATAATTATTACATGTGGCAAAGTATAATGAAAATTACAAAAATTAAATTATTTATTAATGTTTAATTATATTTTTATAAATAATAAATAATTTAAAAATAAAAAAGGAGAAATACAAATAAAGACAATATCATTTAATATTATTCTTTGATTTAAAATGCTAATATAATGTCCACGTTAATGACAAATTACAAATAATTATAATATGTTCAAATATTTAATAAGTTAAAAATAAATAAAAATTAGAAACTTTACCTTTAAATTATTACTTAGAATTCAGAAGACATAATCGTGAAATTTTTTAATATAAATTTTGAGTTGAAATATCTTAGATTCGTATGTTAGTGAAAATAAAAAAATTAGAATATAAAAAATATATTAAAATATTTCAAAGATATTTATAAATACAACAAGTTAAAGTTATATAGCTAATAAAAAAATTTATTTAGCTTCCAAGATTAAAAATTAACATTAACTTTCTGGGTAATATAACTAATAAAGGAAGTTTGATAATCAAGGATTTAGTACCTTTTTAAATGAAAAATGCTGAAAAAATATTATTTAAATGCATTGAAGGTGACCTAGTCGGCACTGTCGCCTCCTGCCCAGTTGAACTCTGAAGTCGTCCAAAAAAAGTTGGGAGCGAGTTGTGGGTCCAGACGTCGAAGATGAAGAATTTGTCAACAATAAGTCCGAGCATGGCTTTTTCAAAAGGAAAAGAACAAGTTGGTAGGGCCTACTTGGGATTAGAATTCTAGTATTGCTACTGCTTAAAGTCCCTATGTGGTTGGTTCCCTTTTTAAGCCGACGTTCAAAAGTCCAAATGGGTCCGGTGCAATCTAGGTTAGGTGCATTGATTCAAAGTGAGTTTGCATTACCTAGATGCCGCCTCCAAGTCCAACATCGTTTTCCTGTCTTTTTCCAACTTCCATGCATATGATAAGATCATACTACTCTCCAAGGTCAAAAAAATATAATTTCTTCAATTAATTATCTTAGCCGGTGTTGTCAAGAGGTCACGTTACACGGAAAAAAGCTAATTAAGTACGTATTTGTGAAGTTATATGCGATTAAGATTCCCCTCTCTACAGATAACATGACGACTCTTTGATAATTTATTCTTCTATCGAGTATGTTAAGTTGTAATTGGTTCTAGTTAGAATTTATGAGAGGAAACGCTTTTCTTCCTTAGGGGGAGTCAAGTGATGTGGGGAGATTCCTCAAAAGATCTCAAATAATTGAAGTTAACTGACTTGATTTCTTTTAATTTTTCAAAACTCATAAATATATTGTTAGAATTTAAATATTTATTTATTATTATTATTAATTTGATGTATTTATGAGTTAATATATTAAATTAATTAAAAATACAATTGATAAATTCTTAAAATTTTATTAAGTATATATTCAAAAATAACGGTTGTAAATTTTTGTATTATAAAAATTTATTAATAAACAATTATTGAAATATTATATTTTAAATTAATTTCCAAATGCCTTTAGCTTTAGAATTTTTTTATTGACACAAATCAAAATACTTATGATTATTACACTTCTATTGATTAAAATTATTTTGTCAAAACAACTCCATACTACTCATGGTCTTCACACAAGCTAATTATAGGAGTTTCTAGTTCCATGCCTGCTAGAGAATGGGGTGTTGATCTTGGGCTGTTCCTCTTGTTCTTCTTTGTTTCTTTCTCCGCTTGCAGCCAAGGAAGAAGTTTATCGATTTATCAAATAATAAAACCACATTTTTTTTATTATCTTGACGTCACCTATGAGCTCACTCCAGTAATTAGGAACATAATATGATTCAATTTTTATAAATTAATTAATTTTTATAAATCAAAACAAACTAATTAATTTTTATTTAATAATATTAATTTTTAATTAAATTTCAATTTCTTCAGTAGATTAAGATATTCTATTTTAATTATATTTTAAAATTTTCAATTTTATTCAATCTTTAACTAATTTTTTAATAGTATCATCCTTCATGCATTCCTTATCAATTTGAACGCAACATTTCCAATATGAAGTTATGTCAACTATTTTGATTGCCTCACATACTAACGTAGATCTAATTTTTGCTTTTTGTTATTTTTTCTACTTAACTATGAAACCCTGAAGTCAAAATATGTACATGTAATCTACCTAACCCCTTGGACAAGAAGGGAACCAAAAAAAAAAAAAGTACCTTAGAAAAAAAAATTCTTAGTATTTTTTAAGAAAAAGGAAAAATATATACATGCGATAAATACCTTGGTTCAATTGTCTCTTTTCTGTTGATTATCAAAGCCTTAAAAGCCGGTTAACTAAAATAACATAAAAAAGGGCTTTTGAAGTGGAAAAGTGGGAGGTAAAGATTAACTATACGTATGTTATATACTTATATATGATATTTTATTATTTTTCTTTTAAAAAAATTAAAGTAGTTTAAAATATTTAATAACTGCTTTTAATTAATTTGATCTCTCAAGTTTTATAAGGTGACATTTAAGTTTTTTTTAAAAGAATGATTCAAATATATTGATAACTAATCAACCACTACACAAATTAATTATATATCAAAAATAAAAAATTTGTTGGAGAATTTATGTAATAATATAACTTGATTGAAATTAATTATATAATTTAGATATTATTAAAAATTAAGGGGAGCAAATAATTTAATATCATTTAGACTTCTATAATTTCCATAAATAATAGTAGGAAACTAATAGCTTTAGAAATGTAAATTACCAAAGAATCAAAGTTGGAAAAAGATGATAATTAGTCAAATATTTTACTTCTAGGTTCTTCGAAAAAATTTTGACTGTTAGTCAAGTATTTTACTTCTAGGTTCTTCGAAAAAGTTTTGACTGTCGGCTTTGATTCATGGTTGTATTGTTATTCACCTCTTGTCACTAAAAATACGCCTGACATTCCAAACAAAGGTAGTTTTCAAAGACTTCCACCACAATTAACTTGATAACATTCATTTCCAATCTTTTACGTTGAAATTGTAGGTAATAAAAAGTTGAAAAGAACTTTTACTTGTTTTTATTGAGTTTGAATCCTCAATCTAATTTTATTTTGTTCAATCATATCTAATAATTAAAATGGCATCATTTTGTTCGTTAAATAAGATTGAACAATTTCTAAACTACTGTCCAATGGCCAAAATAACGTAGATGTAACAATTGAACAGACTTAGACAAAGTAATCCCACGTTTGGAATAGGCAAGTTCTTATTATTTTGATTGAGAGATAGCGCCACCAACCATTACAGGCTTCGCTATATATAATTAGTGAAGATGGAGTATGGCTGATGGTTCAGATCATATAAACTCAAAATGAAACTTTCCTCACAGCCCAACTTACCTACTTCTGAGACAAACCTACTAAACCACAAGACTCCCAAAACCATGAAAGTCAAAATAGAGAGTACAAGGATTGTGAAGCCAGTGTATGAAGGCATTGCACCTTCAACCTCAAACCATATCCCTGTTAGCGTCTTTGATCGGGTCACCTACAACACTCACATAGCCATAATCTACGCCTATCGTCCACCGACGCCATCTAACGCAACCATTGAGATTGGCCTTCAAAGGGCTTTATCAGAATATAGAGAATTCGCAGGAAGGCTCGGGGAAAATGCCAATGGTGATCGTGTCATTCTTCTCAATGACAAAGGCGTTAGGTTCGTTGAAGCTTCGTTTGATGGGAAGCTCGACCGAGTCATGCCACTGAAGCCATCCCCGGTTCTGCTCACTTTTCATCCTCGGTTGAGTGGAGTGGAGGAGTTGCTCCAAGTTCAGCTTACAAAGTTCTCTTGTGGTTCTTTGGTGGTTGGTTTCACAGCCCATCACCTTGTGGCAGATGGGCATTCAACGAGCAACTTTCTAGTTGCATGGGGAAAAGCTTGCAGGGGACTTGACATGAGTCCACTTCCTCTTCATGATCGTACCATTTTCCAACCTCGGAAACCTCCTAGCTTCGAGTTTGAACACAGAGGTGTCGAGTACAAAGCCAAAAGTCCCATTAATGATTTCCCTGATAAGTTCGATTACTTCTTGGATGAGATTGGGATGCATAAGGCTCATTTCACAGTGGAGTTTCTGTCCAAGTTAAAGGCTAAGGCTTCTCAAAGCAATGGAGCTAATAATGGCAAACCGTATAGCACTTTTGAGAGCTTGGTGGCTCATCTATGGAGGTCCATAACCAAGGCTCGTGGAGTCAGTGCTTTGGAGACAACCCAGATAAGAATCTCAGTAAATGGTCGAATGCGTCTGAATCCAAGAGTACCCAACGAGTACTTCGGCAATTTGGTGCTGTGGGCATTCCCAAAAGCTAGAGTCAAGGAGCTCCTGAGAGAGCCATTACCATATGCAGCCAAGGTCATTCACGACGCCATTGCAAGAGTGAACAACAATTATTTCAGGTCATTCATCGACTTTGCCACACACAAGGCGGACAAGGAAGACTTGGAACCAACTGTGGAGTCCTATGATTCTGTTTTGTGCCCAAATTTTGAAGTGGATAGCTGGCTAAGGTTTCCATTTTATGATCTTGACTTTGGAGGAGGAAGGCCTTACATGTTTCTGCCATCTTACTCGCCAACAGAAGGAATGTTGCTTCTTCTACCTTCATTTCTAGGCGATGGAAGCATAGATGCTTTCGTTGCACTTTTCCCCGACACATTGGCTTCCTTCAAACAAATTTGCTATTCATTAGACTAAGAACACCTTTAGTTTACAGCCACTGAATATTGATCAGTTTTCTTATCTTCTTTTCTTATCCGTTTTTTTTTCAATTTTCGGTTACGGAAGCTATATCTTTTTAAAGCTTACAAAAAAAACTCATTCTCGATCATAAAACCGTTGAATTAAATTAGATAATTTGTGTGATGCAATTGAAGGTGTGGACGGCTATCATGCAAAGTTTGACTCTTGTAACGTAACTTATAAGTCCAATATTATATTTAATACAGTTTGACACTCAAGAAAACTAACTAACTATGTTATTGGAAGCACGTCCAAGTGTCTGGTTAAGAGCAACATCTAAGTTTTGGTTTGGAAATTGTTAACATTGCACATGCACAACATCGTAATTGTGTATCAAACCTTTCTTCTTCTTCTCTTTTTCTTTTTTTGTTTTGAGTTATGTTTGTCTTGTTTCAACTCTTTTGATACTTTCACATATCATTTCAGAATTTTATCGTAACAAATAAGACGATTATTCAATTATATTAAGCAAAACCACGTAAAATATTGTACCTTGTTTAAAAAACTCTGTTACACTCGACAGTCCACACTATGATGTTGTGTCTTGACTCACGAGCAATCACTTCCAACAAACTATTGTCTAGTTGAAAGTAATGACATCTTCTTTCCTCCCGTAAATTATTTTAGGCAATATTTTAAAACTGGACTAAACATCAAACTGAGTTGAAAGAAATGTTTAAGATTTAAATATTCAACTGATATTAAACGGCTATAAAATCGGTATATAATAAATAAGAAATAAAATTTATAAAAGTAAATAAAAATAAAATATTTTATTTAAATAAAAATGCATCTTTGTCTATTATTATACAATGAACTAATAATGAATAAATATGAGTTTAATATAAAACTTAAAATAATAATAAAAATCAAAATTGTATTTCTGAAAGAGATTGCGTCTCATCATCTTCAAAAGCTTCAAATTCTCCAACGCTATCTAAGGACTCGTAAACTATACTTTCATTCAAAACATTTGCATCAACTTCTTCTACTGAATTCAAATAAATTACAAATTAGTAAGGTATGAAATGATTCTCAATTGTAAATTGTAATACATTCTACTTTAAACTTAAATATGATAAAAAAAAGATATGAACTGACCATTAGTAGATGTTTTTAATCCTTTCATTGTGACAAATGCATTTGCTTCATAAATCGCCTTTTCAAATTCATTATAATTAAGATCAGTTGATGGTTCTTCTTCTTCGATTAAAAAATCAGTATGTTCAATATAATTAATATCAACTGAGTCATACGTTCTCTTTTTACTAGGTACTCTAAATACATAATAGAGAAATTATAGAGTCATTAATAAAAATAAAATTAATAAATATAAAATATATGTTCTTCATTCTCATATTATAAATAACATAAACAAGGTCATTAAATATTTGATGTTTCAAACGATTTTGTTTCTTTGTATGTATACGTTCAAAAAAGCTCAAATTACGTTCACAACTTGATGCAGAAGCTATTTGATTGAGTAATCTAATAGCAAGTTTTTTCAATGTTTGAGCACTGTCACGAATAATCTCTACCACTCATCTGTATATAGAACTTATGATGATAAAAATGTAGTATATATATATATATATATATATGAACTTAATAATATATATATATATATTATTAGCAAGTAAAGAATGGATTAAAAGTATAAAAACTTACTAGGCTACATTTTTATCATCATAAGTTCTTTCTTTGCTGATAATCTAGCAAAACTCTCTAAACCTTCATGATACAATTTAATTTCATTTATAGCTTGTGATTGTTCTTCAATAGAAAAATACCTTTGTATTCAATCACATCAAGTAGACCGCCCATAATATTATTTGTAAACGCGTCTTTACTATATAAGCAATATGGATTGAGAAACTAAGATGCTAAGTGGATCCTTTGAGTAAGATGTTTATCCTATTGTCGGTCAATAATATCTATATAAGGCTTGTACAATTTCTCTTTTCCTTTAAAAGATTTATAATTGTTTTGTGAGCTCTATACATATCTTCATATATATATCCCAAAGATGGCTTCTCATCTAAGTTAACAATTCTCAACAACCTTATAAGCGGAATAACTATCTTCATAATGACCAAACAAGCATCTATAAATTTATTATCTAGAACAATAACATAAATTTCTTTTCCTTTTTCACTCTTTCCTAACTTATGATTTGAAAAATGTTTACTTTTCACTAAATTTTGAAGTAGTTGCTTATGTTCATAAACGCTTTTCAAAGTAATAAATGTAGTTGCAAGCCTGGTAGCAGTTGGACGCATGATCTCAACCCAATCTTCTTGTTTTCTTAACCATGACAAAAATGTGATATAATTACACACAAAAATTGTGATCTTAGATGCTCGTGAAGCAAAACTAGAAATATGGTTCATATTGATATCTTTTAAAATAAAATTTATACAATGAGCAGCTCATAGAGACCAATAAATATGTCCGTACTTTGATTGTAATAAGTACTCAGTTGATACATAATTAGCTGCATTATCTAGAACAAAATGCACAACATTCTTTGGTCCAACCCACTTGACAATTTCTTAAAATATTTCAAATAAAACATTAGCACTTTTTACTATATCAGAAGTATTAACAGATTTGACAAAAGTTGTTCCAATATTGCAATAAACTTGAAAATTAATCAAGGTTCTTTGTCTTTGATTAGTTAACCCATATGTCATAATAGTGCATCCTATTAATTCCTAACTAGACTTATATATATCCACAATTAACTAACATTCCTTTTTTGCATCTTGTAATAAGAAGATACCTTAAATCCTAGACCTATTGTTGTTGTAGCATCTATTGCTTCTTGAAAAACACGATGAATTTAAAGCATTTAAAGGAATACATGAATGATATTAGCGAAAACACTTTTTAGACTAAGTTGAGAACTAGGAGTAGTTCTTGGAGGAATATAAGAATCTATGTTAATACTAGTTTTTCTTTTTTCTTTATCTAATACTTGTGTTGCTTCATCTCCTCAAAATGATATATTATGAGTCTCTTTATTTTACTTTTTCTTTTTTACTTGTTGCAAATAATTTTCAATCTTATAACGTAGTTCAAATGGTACTTTTTTGTATAAAGCAATATTACCTTTAATACTAGTAAGATGTTCCTTCATTCTATAAATTCCTTACCCTTTAAACATTCTATCATAAAACATACAATTGTATTGGATATTCTCATCAGGTGCTTGAGAAGAAGAGAAATAATTCTATGCTAGATTGGGCTTACCACAAGTAGAGGATGCGATATTCATCAAATCTTTTTCTAATGATTCCATATTCTTCATTATGATTTATCCTAAAAAGTACAAAAAAAAAACTTGAAACTGTTACCAATTATGCGTTTGAGATACACTAGTTTTTGTAACTATTAGAAGCTTTGATTGTACTACTAGTTAATAGGAAGCATAAATCTATTTTTTTCCTTTTTTGGCACAGACCTTGGTGTAAAGTAAGAATCAGCTTCTTTTTTCCTTTTGTTAACGCTATTATTTTTCTAAGAAAAAATAATTTTTCTTCAACAATAGCATAAACATGATGTGTACAGATTAATTAGGAAGCAAGAAAATAGTCTGAAGTGGTGAATGACATAAAACAAAATTATACCTCAAGAAGATTGATGTTGTAAACTTACTATTATTTTAAATATTTTAATTACTTTTTCATTGGGCAATAAATTCATACTATTTATAATGCAAAATATAAATATTTCACGATATAGTAATAGATGAGAAAATATATTCATGAAAGTTTTTTTCTTTGACAAAGTGATAAAGGCTAAAGCAGAGGATCTGTTTCATGACTGATATAAACATACATCTTTTTTTTCAGATGCCAAAACGCAACAGGCATAAATCTAACATAGACATACATCCTTTTTTCAAAAACCAAAATGCAACAGACATAAATCTAATATACATATAGATATACATCCTTTTTTTCCAAAAACCAAAATGCAACATACATAAAATTGATATAAATATAGAAACACATCATTTTTTTAGAAACCAAAACGCAACAGACATAAACAACACAACATAACAGACCAAACAATTAAGTAAACACAAAAGATGGAATAATTAGGAATCAAAAAACAGAAACAAACAGCAATAAAGGTGACCATACATATACACAAAAACAAATCAACAACAGAGTACTCACTTATTAAACTTTGCTCCAACGAATAGTCGTGTTATTGTCTTAGATCAACAAATTCAATACTTCAAAGAGTATAATATAATTATCAAAATTAGATATTGAAATAGAGTTATAATTACTGTTACAGAAAACTAATTAATCAAGAAGTATGAATAAAGAAGAAATAATCGACTGGCTTATCTTATCTCCTTATCTACATGACAAATTGGAATTCTATAGCAACTTGAAAACTAAATCATCATTTCACTCCAAAACCCATTCATCAAATTTCAAATTTTTTGCTTCCTCTTAAACTTTGCAACAAAATGGTTCACAAGTCTGATATAAAAGTCTTCAACACCTATTTATCTTCGCAATCCTTCGTCTTCTGTGTATGCAAAAGCAGAGACCTATAGCGATGGACACAATGAAAAACATCGATGTTGAGGAAATAGAAAAGACAAAGGCTTTGGTCTTTGTTTTGGGTTTTGTTTTCCTAAAGTGAGACTAAATAGGTTTTGTGGGTTTTCTAACAGCTCTGTCATTGCGAGGAGTGGTTTTATTAGAATGTGACTTTGACTTTTGAATAACCGATTCAATGGGTTGGCTAAAAACCTTATTTGATAAATTACCCGGTTTTTATATACAGAAGTTATTAATTGAAATCAAATCAGATAATTACTCAATTTAGACTATTTTCGGGAGGACAAGACAGTTCAATCCGAATTTCTAAAACCTTTATTTTAGGAATGAAAATAATTCCAACAGGCACCTAAGATGAGACAATATATTCATTTATAAATTTTTATTTGGAGACAGAGGTAGTATTGGCAATTAGTCGGAGTTAGATTGAAATAGGCTCGTGTCTCTTTGAGGTTTAACTTCGAATTCAAGTATAAATTTAAATATGAGTTTTATATTTAAATTTGAGTTTAAAATAGATTAATTTTGATTTATCATGTTAATTTTAATTTGTATAATTACGTTTTTATATAAAAGTATCAAGTTCGAACTAAATATTTAAATTTAGTCAATTCAAAATGATCAATTTAATTAAAGCTTGCAAGTGAATGATACACACTTTTATACGTAAAGCTTCTTCTTCAGCACCTCATGACCAATAAACCTTATTTGTTGTTCAACAATTTCTAATCTATAATTAATAATACATTAATAAACTCATCATAAAATACGTGAACGGCTTGTATATGTCTCACTTACTATGCATCTTTTGCTAGCGGATGTACAAAACTGAATGATGGCAAAAAATTAAAATCCACATCTGCATCTTATGTGCAAAGAGATAATGCAACTGTGAGATTAACTCACACCTTACTTGACTCCCGCAAGTCGATAAGTAAGTCGTATCAAATATTGTGATCCTCTTATTTCCTATATTGCTTTGATAGTAGTGCCCTTTCTATACGAAAATGGGAAGAGATAAAATGGTCTTTCTTGCTCTTCATTGCAGGGTTCAAGTATGATTTGTATCTAGAAAATTGATATTACAAGGCCTACCAAAGAGGAATTTAACAATTTTCTTGACGTTGGTGCTAATTAGCTTCAACCCCATTAATGAGACGGGGTTGAAGCTACTCTGCTCATGCAACACCGTCTCACTTCATTATTTATTTTATAGATGATAAGTTGTCGACTCCTTAATTAAACCAAACGACAACAATTCATCAAAAAATAAGCAAATCCTTTTCTTATTCTTGACATTCCTTCGAACAAAAGTAGCCTTGCCCTCATGGATTAAATTATGCAAACTGGTGATGTATGAAAGAAGCGTCCTCCTAAGTTAGTTTATCACTGTTAGTCCATTACACCGAATACAGAGTTTGGGTGTTGTTGCTTTTCTTCACCATCCTCCTTTCTAACACAACCATTGGATACATAAGGAATTGACCATCATCTGTAGTAATTGGAAGCTCTTACATAGCAACTTAATTATCTCCAATTTTCTTTTTAAGCAATGATACATGAAACACTTAATGAATTATGGAATTAGATGGCAAATACAGCTTATAAACTACCTTTCCGAACTTCTTAATCACTGGATAGGTTTGTAGTTCTTAGGTATCAATTTAGCATGGTTGTGAACGACCATAGAGGTTTGCTTGTAAGGCTGTAGCTTTAGGTAGACCAAATCACCCACTGCAAACATCCCTTTCATTTATCTTCTTATCTATATATTGTTTCATCATGTGATGAGCCATCTGCAGTCGCTCCTTTAGTTGTTGCAACACCTTCTACCTCTCTTGAGAGAAATTTTCCACTTATTTTAGGGTAACTGTCAAAGTTAGTGCTACTGGAGACTATGGGGTTCATACCTGTACAATGCGCGAAAGGGGGGCATTTTCAGCATATTATGATAAATCGTATTATACCACCATTTAAAAAGAGTCATCCACGTATGCCACTTCTTAGGCCTCAATAAGGTCATGCACTGTAAATAACTCTCAACACAATAGTTAAAATTTACAATTTAGTCATTTGTCTAGGGGTGGTAGGCAGGGCCGTTCCTATCGTTGTATAGTCCCTGGGCGAAACAAAAAAAAAGGGCCCCAATAAATCGATAATATACAAACATATACACTTAAAGTTTACATGTTTGTATGAAACATAAAAGACTCAATTTATAAGTATACGCAACCAAATATTAAATGATTATAACATCAGCTAATAATATCTTACAAAAATCATTAACAATAAAATCATCAAAAATAGTAACAATAACAACAAAATAGTAATAGCAGTAGCATTGGGAACTTCCTTTTATAAAAGCGAAATCATAAACTGACTACAAGAGTCGATATTCTATTATGAAGTTGGCAAGCAGGATCCAATCTCAGAAATGGGTGCCTTTTCTTTTGAAGGGGAGAACTAAAAAGAAAGGAAGTCGTTTTGGCTTTTGTTATTCTAGGTTGGCTTTAGAAATGTCATAAAAGATAAGGGTTTTCTTGCTTCAGCATGTGAGGCCTCAGATATCGAAGTTAGCGGGCAGAGAGGGTGGCGAGGCAATCAAACAACAATATTAGACTCCAAAACAATAAGAGAATTGTACTAATAAATACACAGAAGATCATGATTTATGAAAAACAATTTCTCCATGCATTTCTAGATGCAAATCATTAATAATATTATCAAGATCAATATTGTCCAACATATCCTTCTCAATACATAACATAGCTAAA
>JAOSBN010000178.1:4123558-4140931 GCA_027563595.1 Erythroxylum suave | reverse complement strand
TTTAGTTCTTTGCCTTCTTTTTGATAATGATAAGAGGGGGGGGGGGGGGGGTGGAGAGGGATCAATGATATATTTGCTTTTGATGATATATTTTCCTTATTGTTCGCTAATTGTTGAACTGAATTTGTGAAATTTAAATATGTGATATGCATAAATGATAGGCTCTTGTCGTAAGAAAGGCTCCTTCTAATCATAACTATGAGTAAGAATATACAAAGTTTGCAGGTATCTTTTGAAATCCTTTATTATTATTTGAATTTTGAAAATACATTTGTTATTGCTTGTTATCATAAAAAAGGGGAAGATTGTTAACTCAAGATTTATTATTGAAGATTTTGGTGATAACTCTATAGTATTTCAAAATTCAAGTTGGATTTATTTCCTTGTATAGATAAAGATATAATTCTTAAAAGAAAATGATATCATAGGATAAATGCTTCCTTTATTACATAAACCTGTTTAATAAACTTACCTTATTTGAAAAGATTTCACAATATTTGAAAGAATCTTATCAATCACATAATTTGAACAATTAGCTCGGATATTCTTGTCAAAACTTTTCTCTTAATGTCTGAATATTGGAAGATTCCAACAGAGATGATATTGAAGATTCGTTAGATTCAAAGTTAACTCATAATTAAAATGAAGTAATGGCTAGTTGACAAAAATGTCTACTTAAGGAAGAGCCACTGCATTTGCGAACAATACACAGATTTGTGAAATACTTTAGCAACATCAATATTATTGAAAGTTATATCTATATTAAACTTCTTATGCCTTAGAAAGAGAAAAGACTCTATTAAGAGAGACTGTTAAACCCTTTATACCTTTTTTAAAAGCTTGTAGAGGCTTTTTAAACGCTATGAGTGTGAGAAGTTGAAGAACCTTAAAAAATTTGTACTTGCAAGCTTGAAGAGGCTCCTGAAAATTTACTACTTGGAGTTTTATAATGAAATACTCAAGTTAAATATTTGGGGACTGGACATAGGTTTCGTTATAAGTCAAACCAGTATAAATCAACTGTGTCACTCTCTCTCTTTCTTAACTTTAAAATTTTTACATTACAGTGTGTGTGTTTAATTTAGAAGAGGCTCTTTTTGTTTTAAATGTTAACAAACTCCTTTCGTTTTTTAAACATTAACAAGGTCCTTTCATTTTTTAACAGGTTCCCTCTATATACAGACTTTTTTGTTTAAATTTAGCAAGTTCTTCTTGTTTACACAAATTGATAGTAACTTACAAATTTTTTTAAGTCACACACAATTTACCTACCTTTTTGCGTGTGTTTGCTTTATCAGTAAATACTTTGATTCAACTCTCTCTCTCTTGATTATAAAGCCTTAAAAGAAGTTAATTAAAATAACATAGAAAGAGCTTTTGAATTCAGAAAGCAGGATATAGATTAACCATACATATGTTATATATGACATTTTTATTAATTTTGTTTTCAAAAAATTAAATTAATTAAAAATATTTAAGATCGCACATATTTTATAATCTGAAATTAAATGTTTTCATATATTTTATGATTAAATATATTGATAACTAATCAACCACTACCTAAATTATACCAAAAGTACAAATTTTGGTCGAAGAATTTTTACGATAATCTAGTTTGATTGGACTTCATAACATAAGTTAGATAATCATAAAGAATTAAAGGACTGACTAATTTAACTTCATTTAGATAACCAAATTACCAAATAGTTAAATTTAGAAAAAGATGATAATTAATCAAATATTTCACTTATAGATTCTTTGAAAATTTTTTGATTGTCAGTTTTGGTTCATGATAGTATTATTATTTACTTCTTGTCAAACTTAATAGGTGGCAATTGGCAAAAATGAAATGATTAATTACTCAATGAAATACAAAATTACTTTGAAACTTTCGCTATAATTCTGAACTCTCTTCGAATAGACTGTTTAATGACATAAGAAATATTTAAATAAACGATTTAAAAATATATCTGAGATCCCAAAAGAAGTTATTTTCAAAGATTTTCACCTTAGTCAATTTGATAACATTCATTTCCCGTCCAACACATCATGTATAGCTTCTTTGAACACAAATTTGTCCATGGACAGTTTTGAAGCTAGAAAATCAAACCAGTCGAAGAAGTCGCATTTACATTCTCATATCACATGCATCCAAGCTCACCTTGTGGGAATTATAGGATCAAAAATCATCATTGGAGCATTGCTGCGAGTAGTACTGATTTTAACAAAAATTGGGATCAATACACTGTAGTATTAATATCAATTAATATTAACATCAATTATTATCCGATATTGTTTTAAATAATTATTAAAATTATTAATACTTCATTGTATTAATACCTAAAATTTTAAAATTATTGAATTGTTTCTTAATTTTATATACTTTAAATTTAATCTCTTATTATAAATTTATTATTTAGAAAATATAATTCATATGAAACTCTTTTAAAGAGCTTAACATTAATATGAACTTGAATAATTAAATTATATTAATTATAATTTTTATTACTAGTTAATGATATATGAGGGCGAGTCTTGGAACAACCGGTTAAGATTACTCTTTTGTGACTGAAAGGTCATAGATTCGAGTTATGAAAGTAGCCTTTTTGTAAAAATGCAAAGGAAAAGTTGCGTGAAATTGATGTCCTGCACTCGTACCCTCACAGAGTGCTAAAAGTAAAAATAAATCTAAAATATTGTTTAAAGAATGAAAGTAATCAATGAGCATAAAAACTATTTTTATTATATAAAAAATTTAGTCTCCTAATATGTGATTAAAATTTAAAGAATATTGCAAATTGTGATTTAATAATTATATTTATTAAAATTGGTTTTAGACATAATAAAATATTTTAAAATATTTATATTCGAAAATATTTAAAAGCTTGAAATTTTTTTTAATTAAATAATTAAACCACTTCCCTCCTTTTTTTTTATTCAAACCCTTAATTTAGCTTTTGAATCTTTTCGTCACCTGTGATCTCACTGAATAATTAGTAACATAATATGATAAGAATCACTTACAAGCAGTTGATGTAATTAGAAATATAATGATTATACTTGCACTTCAGGAACATTCAGCACATGCCGTTGGTTCTACGGGAATGACATAATCTAATACTTAGATTGCAACTGTTTTTTTGAAAAATAAAAAGTGATATAATCATAGTTAAAAATATAGCTAGATTGCAATGAGTTTAACACATTAGGCCTACTATCATATTACAATGTAACCAAAAACTTCCTAAATAAGGCCGTTTAAACGATCTGCAAGATAGATAACAGCTATAGGCAATACTTACGTTTCATTTCTATGAACCAATTCATTAATCACCATCTCTTGTTTATGAGAGCTGTTTAACTCCCTAATGTTCCCCAGGAAGACCACCTTACATGGAAAAAACCCTCAATTATTTGGGATTTTGTTTTTTCTTTCTTGCTGATTTCTTTTTTGTAGTTTTAAAGTGCGCACAAAAATTTCCTAAGATGTCTGGGACGTGGACTGTAGCTAACTGAGAATTACAGTCCAATCATTGAGCATTCGATGACAGTGAAGTAGTTAAAGGAATAATTTTTACTAAACCAAATCCCTCTCCAAAATTGTAAAAGATTTGTTTTAATTTTATTAGTTATATATATATATACACACACATACACACATATGCCCACCCATTTTAAATCTCTTAAAATAAGTCTCAATTCTATATTTAAATGTTATAAATAGAAAAACAAAATTTTGTGAAAACAAAGGCTTTAATTAAATCGAGTTTAAACTTTGAATATAAGTTGAAAATTTTGTAGTGGTAAAATACTTTTAATGTCGATAAATATAAAATTTTAGTTATAAAGTTATATGATGAAAGATTTTATTATATTCTTATTTGAAAACACCACTATCCATTGACAAATGTTATATTTTACGTTATTAAGTATATAAAACTAATTACAATAAAATTAATCAGTTTATAATACTTAAAATTTTTTACTTATAATATAAAATTACTTGATATGCAAATATTTATCTAATAATAAGACGTTTTTCTGTCCTAAATTTTTATCCGAACTTCAAAAAGTATTACTCTTAGACTTTACTTCAAGTGTTGTATTTAAAAATTTTAACACTTCTAAATATTGAATCATGATGAGGATGAGCTCCTCGACTATTTGCTGGTACGGTTGGATGATGTGCAACAGAATAGAGGTTACGTCTTCCAATCAAGTTCCTCGTGTGAATATTTGTCAAAAGAGTTACTAAGTAGCTCAGCATGATCTAATGTAATTTATTATCAATTTGACCGCAACATTACCTATCTATAAAGTTCTGTCAGCTATTATGATTGCCTCACATTCTAACATTGCTCTAATGTTTGACTTTTGTTATATTTTCTACTTAAATATGATACCTGAAGTCAATATATGTACATGTAACCCACCTACCCCTTGAACAAGAAGGGAACAGAAAAAATATACATTAGAAAAAGAAATTATTAGTCCTTTTAAAGAAAAGAGAAAAGTATATACATGTTTAATACTTTGGTGCAACCATCTCTCTGTTGATTATTAAAGCCTTTAAAGCAGTTAATTAAAATAACATAAGAAGAGCTTTTGAGTAGAAAAAGTGGGAGATAAATTAACCATACAAATGTTATGTATGACATTTTATTAATTTTCTTTTCAAACTATTAAATTAATTAAAAATATTTAAGATCTCACGTATTTTATAATGTGAAATTAAAATTTTTTCCTATAATTTATGATTCAAATATATTGATAACTAATCAATCACTACCTAAATTATGTACCAAAAATAAAAATTTTCTTCGAAGAATTTAAATAATAATATAGTTTGATTGGACTTCATAACGTAAGTCAGATAATGATAAAGATTTAAGGGATCGACTAATTTAACTTCATTTAGATAATTAAATTACCAAATAGTCAAATTTGGAAAAAGATGATTATTAATCAAATATTTCACTTATAGCTTCTTTGAAAAAATTTTGATTCTTGATAGTATTATTATTTACCTCTTGTCAAACATAATAGGTGGCAATAGGTGGCAATTGGCAGAAAAGCAATGATTAATTGCTCAATGAAATACATAATTACTTTGAAAATTTTCCTATAATTCTGAATTCTCTTCGAATAGACTGTCTAATGACATAAGAAATATTTAAATAAGCGTTTTTAAAATATATCTGAGATCCCAAAAGAACTTATTTTCAAATATTTTCACCTTAGTCAATTTGATAACATTAATTTCCAGTCCAACACATCATGTATATTTCCATTTTAGCTTCTTTCTAACACAAATTCGTCCAGTTTTGAAAGCTAGAAAATCAAACCAGTCCAAGAAGTCGCATACACATTCTCATGTCACACGCATCGAAGTTCACCTTGTGGGGTGTTGTGTTATCCAATAGGATCAAAAATCATCATTCGGAGCAATGCTGCGAACAGTACTGATTTTAATAAAAATTGGTATCGATACGGGATAGTATCAATATCAATTATTACCGGTATTAATTACTATCAGATACCATTTCCAATAATTTTTTTTAAATAAAATAATTCCTTAATTTTATGTAATTTAGATCTATTATCATATTATAAAATTATTATTTAAATAAATAATTAATGTGTAACTCTTTTTATTTATTTAATAATAAAATTAGATTATGAAAAATAAAAGATAAAACTACAATTACTTCTTATATTATAAAAATAAATTAAAGATGTATTGCTTTATTAGAAAAGTAAGAATAAAAGTAGACCATCAATAATTATACCCTTATTTTGTTCTATTTGTTTATTATACATAAATTAAATTTACATAAAGCAGAACTTTAGGTTTTTATTAAGTGATTCATTCAAATAATATGATTTATAATTTATTATATATGTTAAAAATTTAAGTATATTGATTATAGATTCCTTTTTTTTTTGAAAATAAATGGAATTGTATTAGCAAAAACTAAGACAACATTGCAATGAGATACATAATCTGTCCACATTAGAGCTGAATTAAGAATACAAGTTTTTCAATCATCGGATATTTAGTATTACAACAACCATTTGTTCTTCATGTCAAGAGACACTGAATTTCTTTTTGGAAAATGATAATTTTCATTAATTATAGACAAAACTAAAATAACATTGGATAGAGTTCACATTTAACCTGTACATACAAGTATACTAAAAGAAGGAAATAAACTATTAAAGATAATGTATTAAAACTACTTTAGAGATTTCATCTACTTATCATGTGAAGATTTTTTGCAATTAAAGCAGATCTAATCCAGTCAATGAACCTATCTACCAGTTAGTATTTCCCTTCTTCCCGATTGTTCAAACTGCAAGAATTTCTCTCTCTCTAGAGAAGTAAACGGTAGAAGTGAATGTAGTTTGTATAGAATATCCTTAGGCTTACCCTTCTTTGAGTTTCTAATGGTCTAGATCAGAGATAGCTCCCAAGTATAAGTGTACCCAGTAATAGGTATCATGTGTATAAGAGATAGTGAATTTTACTAATTAATTTCTATAAGTGTTGCCCATACGTACTTGAAGACTTTTTTTTGCAAACTGATATTTTCCTTCTTCGTTTCCCTTACACAAACTGCAATTTCCTTCCTTTCATATTATATAGATGGTAGTAGTGAATGTTGTTTTGATTAACAACCCATTCTGCTTTCCTTGCTTGATAGTTTCAAAAATCATGCTCAAAGTCTCACTCGATTCAAAAGTGTAACAATGTATAGGTAGTAACTGTAAAATTCTACTCCATATTGCTTTTGTTACCTACATTGGAAATATAGATGGTTCCTATCCTCTTCAACTTCTTTGCAAAGAACACAAGCAGAGTCATGTTCCCCTAAACATTTGTTATTGGTTCTAAGCCTAATCTTGAACATTAACTAAGTAACAATTGAAACCTTTGGATTTAGAGACTGTTTACAAAGAATTGCTTGCCAGGGTACTTCTTCGATATTACTTGCAAATATTTTGTGAAAAAAGTTATTAAAGAATGCCCCTTTTAGATCAGGAGGTCAAATAATGCAATCTTCTCCATTTAACTAAGATAATTGAGGTTAGTTATCATTAAGAAGAAATAATCCTCAAAAACTCCCATGCCAATCTCTAGTGTGGATGAGTGTGTAGGCTTTGGCATTCATAGGAATTTTGTTCTTGAGCTGTGTGATGTCAATTTTTTGTATAAATGAGTTGTTAGTTTAGTTATGAAACCAAAACCAAGTGTTTGCTCAATTTCCCAATTTGTGCTTGATAAAAGGATAAATCATACTTCCCGGATTGAGTAGATGATTGAACATACAAAAGAATTCTCTCGAGTTTATTATCTACTAAAAACTCTTATCTTTAGGATGATACTCATGTACCCACTTAATCTATAGAGCTTTATTGTCAGTCAATATTCTCCAAATTCTCTTACATAAGAGCATCTTTTGCATTCGAAGAATTGGAATAATGCCAAGTCCTTTTTGCTTCTTTAGGATGGTGAGATCACTCCATTTCACTTTAGCATTATTTTCATTTTCTATTTTTCTAACCACAAGAGTGTCTTGAGGATTCTGTCTACTTCTTTATTGCCTCTATTAGGTAATACAATGTGGGAAGACCAATGAATATGCAAGTTATTTACTACTAAAGTGATGAGAGTGAGTCTAGTAGCAATAAAGACAAATATGTTTTGCCATGCATGTATCTTAGATTTAATCTTCTCAATTAGGGGAATGAAGTATGAGAACTTGGGTTTGATTATTGTAACTGGGATACTAAGGTATCTGAAAGGAGGGGAAAGTAATGTAAATCTAGCAATGTTAGTGATTTCCTCTTGATTTATATCATCTGCAAAGATATACCAGATGCCCATCTCAAGATTAATTTGAGCCTAGACCACTCATAAGAAAGTTGCAACATATTGAGTACTATGTTAATGGTATGTTGTCTACACCATTTGGAAGTAGGAGATCATCTGTATAGTATTAGAATTTACTATTGCATTCAATTAGTTAGGCCATCAATCTAGATATTCCTTCCATATCTAGGGTGAAAAGATAAGGGAAAAGGGAGTCCCTTTATATTATTCATCTAGCATTCCTTAAGGGTTGAGAGGGTATTCCATTCACTAGGACACTGAGTGAGTAAGTTTGCATGCATACCATGATCCACTTTATGAAATTAACTAGTAAACCTATTGCTTTAGGGGATTCTTGTAAATAATTTCAGCTGATTATGTCAAAGGCTTTGTAGAAGTCAATTTTCATCAAGCAGCTTTTGATACTTTTATAAGAATTGTACTCTCTTAATAGCTCTTATAAAATAAGGATATTATCACCAATGTTTCGTCCAGGTATGAAAGCCCTAGTATAAGATTTATGACTTCTTTAAGAGCTAACTTGAGTCTTGTAGCAAGGAGCTTTGCAATCACTTAGTATAATATTGTGTAGTAGGAAATGGGTTTGAATTTAGCTGTGGAGAAAGGATTTTGTTTCTTAGGTATGAGAAAAACGTATTTGTCATTAACCTTTATGAGCATTTTGTTAGAAGAGAAGAATTCCAAGACAGATTCTGTGAATAAATTCCCTGTAACTTCCCATGTATTTTGGAAGAACAAAGCCAAAAAACCATCAAGTCATGGTGCTTTGATAGGTGCAAGCTAAATAAGATTTCTTTAACATCTTGATATGAGAAAGTGGTAGTCAAATATTCATAAAGAGCTTGATTTGGTAAGCCACTAAGAACCTCTTTCACTTTAAAACTATGATGGCTATTAGTTGTTGCACCCATCAATAGTTGGAAATAATTCCTGGCTAGATTTTGTAAATTACCCTATTCTCATATTCGGTTACACTAGTTTTCTTACAAAACTAAAATTTTATTTTTGTTTCTCCTTGAGAGTATAGATGAATGGAAGTATCTAATGTTGGATTCACCATCTTTTAACTAGTTCATTCGAGCTTTCTACCTCAATATTGAATTCTAAAAAGCAAATGCCTCCTGATACTCTTTTATCATTTAAGTTTCAGCAATTCTATGATCTTTGTTTTGAGGAAAGTTGTAGCATTTGGCTTGAGCTTCTTTAAGCTTTTCTTTAATGACATTAAGACTTTGATTCTTCATCTTGACAAATTCCTTAAGTGCATTCTTGACAACCTTTAATTTCTGCATTGGCTGATATGATTTGTGGCCTTGAACCTCTTGATTCCAACATCTACAAATTAACTCCATGAAACCATCTTGTTGTGTAAGTCCATTAAAAAACATAAATGGTGCTCTATGCTTTCTTAGTTTTGTTAGATTTTTTATGAGCAAGAAATGATTGTGGGAATATACTTATCTAAGCTTGGTTTACAATTGCTTTATCTAATTTCTTCCTGATGAGAATTAATTTCACCTTGTTGTTTATTTGTCCAAGTGAAAATCCTTCCAGTTAAGCTTAAATCCACCATGCTCACCTTTTAAAGTACTTGATTCAGTTCTCTACTTATATCCATTGTGAATCTTCTTCCACCCTCTGCTTCATTTGAGCTTAAGGAGCAATTGAAGTCTCTAACAACAATTTATGGATTTTAAACTCTAGCTTGAATGTGTTACGTACCAACCTAGATTTTCTCCGTTTAAAAACCAAAGTTAGAGGCATAAATCAAAGATACTTCAAAAGCAGGGATTTTACCTCTAAGCTGGCAATTTAAATGGATGAATTAATCACTCTCTTCAATTGCATGAACCTCAATTAGATTAGAGTTGTATAGGTAGATTATGCAACCATTACAATGACATAAGTAGTTGAAAATTTTGCTTCCATTCAATACCCAAAAACTTGATTCCTTCTTGTGAAAGAGGGGATTTTATTATGGTTTCAAGAAGATCAACAATAACAGGCCTCTTGTCTTGCACATCCTCTTTCACAATAGACTTCTTAAAAAGGTCATTAAGCCCTCTTAGTGTTCCATACTACCATTGTCGTCTTGGGGAAGGTCCCCTTTGATTTTATTTTTACCTCTTCTCCAAGCTGCTCTCCTTCTATAATTAGAGGAAGGTTCTTTAATTTCTTCATTTTCATCAGATGACACTTTGTTGCTTACATAAATCTCCTGGGAAATGTCTATTATTCAACATTTATATGCTTTTCTAGCATTTTCTTGATTTTCTTCTGTTTCTATCTGGGAATTTATTGCAATTTTAGTAAGTTGGTTTAGCAGATAGATCCTTCTTTTCCTTTGCCTGATTCTTTTTTTGTCAAGTTATGAAAGTTCCCTTGTAAGACATTATCATCAATGTTTTGCTCATTAGTGCCTACATTTTGACTATTCCCCTGCGAATCATTTTTGTTAGTATACTACTCATTTGTATCTAACTTTTGTTTATCATGTTTGACACTCATCATTAAGCTCCCAGAATTTCTTCCTGACATCTTGTTTTAAAGGTTTTGCCTGTAAGAACCCACTTTTTAGATGAGTTAGTAGGCTTCCAAGGGCATGTTAAAAGTATCTCAAATTACGACAAATCTCTTGTTTCTCCTAGCTTCATCATAGGTAATCTGTCAAACAAGCTTGAATTTTTCTTCATCTCCACAAAAATTTTGGCATAACCAATTCTTTCCACGTTAGTTGTTTGAGCATCCTTGCAAAGACGTTTTCCCAAAGAGCATGCCAAAAAGCTACCTTTTACTGTCTATAATTCTAATGGTAGATTGTAGAAGTTCACCTACATGGGAAAGAAATCAATGTTGCCTCTATCAAAATCTATCGTCGACTTCCATTCTAAACATAGTTTGACCATGATAAAAGCAATCACATGCAAAAGGGGGGTGAATTTTGAAAATTTTTGCAAGTTACTTTCAATTCATATAAAGAAAAGGGCTTGTTAAAGATTTAAAAAGTAGGAGCTTGTAAGATAATAGTAGCTTATTAAACAACAAGAGCCTACTAAAATATAAGTCATGATGAAATAATAAAAAGAAGACGCCTGTTAAAATGAAAAAAGTCGTTAGTAAGTAGAAAACAGAAGGAACCTATTATAAAAGTGAAGGAGCCTATTACTAAAATGAACACACACAATATAATGTAGAAATATAAAAGATAAGGATAGAGAGAGAAGGACAAGGGCGTAGTTGATTTATACTGGTTTGGCTTACAACTTAAGCCTACGTTCAGTGCCTAAATATTCAACTTTTGTGTTTTACTATAAAATTAAGTAGTAATTTGATGGGCCTCTCCAAGCTCACAATTTAATATTGTTCAAGGTTCTTCAACCTTTCACACTAGAAGTATTTTACTAGCCTCTACAAGATCTCAAATGAAAATGAAGTTTGATCGACATGAGCTTCAGTAATCTATTTCAATAGAATTTCACTTTCTAACGCACAAGAGAATTTTTTACAAAGATATCGCTTTTAAGAATGTATATGTTTTTGACAATATAGCTTCGCAAGCTTTTATATCATTTCGTTCTTATTCATAGTTGCATTAGCTCTTCCTTAAATAATCAATTTCTTCAACAAGTCATTGTTTCATCTTGCATCCTTAGTCAACTGGATCTAAATAACTTCTATGTCATTTTTTCCCAAAAAATCTTTCAGTAATTATGTGGCTAATATATGTCCTTTATAATTAATAGGATCATTTCGGATAAACCATTTCTAATAAGGTAAGTTCATAACGAAGGTTCTTGCAAGAAAGAAAGCGTATTTCTTATAACTTTATTCCTTTTTGAGAATAAAACGATTAATTATACAAAGAACTAAATCCAATTTGAATTTTGAATTATTATACAATTATTATCAAAATCGTTAATCATAATCTTTGAGCTAATAGGTCACTTATGTGCTAATATCTCATGTCAGTGATATCATTCAAGTTGCCATCTACTGAGAATTTGAATAAAATAGCGCCCACTTCCATCAACAATGTGTTTTTAAGTACTTTTTCCTCACGGTGTTATAGACCATGCATTTATAACTGAGAAAGTAGGTTTTTTGTTCTAAAACATACCAACTAGTGTAGAAGACCAAGCTTTCTCACCTGCTTAGAGTAGCTTGACCTTTATAAAATTCTAGTAATGTTTGACTTGCACCTTTTTCTGCTGAATGTAAATCTTATTTCTCCAAGCTCCTATAGGTTAAGGTAAATCAGGGGTCTTGTGTCTGCTAACTTCTTCATATCTAGCCAATGTGTCAAAAGCACCACTTTTCACAACAGCTCTTGAAAGTGTGGGGAACTCTTCTAAGGACTATGTGAAGGATTCACCTTTTTCTTCTGTGGAGTTCGTGGCCATAAAGGTACGAACCTCGGTGAAAATTAGATGCACCCTTTCACCAGAAGAGAAGCAAACTAGACAACGGGGAAGGATTTACCAAAAAAGGACAAACACAGAGGTAAAAGGATCAATGCAATAAAAGAGAAGGTAGATGTGCATTTTTGTTCATCTCCCTTGACATATTGATTCCTTTTATTATTAAAAAATAATTTACGATAATCTATAATCCTTTTACCTTAAGACACCAAAAGGAGGCAACCACATCTACCAATAAGAAAAAAGATAAGATGTTGAAACTTGGAAGCTACATTATTAATTAAATTTGACATTGCACGCGCTCTGAATTGAAATCGAACCTTCCATTCAGATATACATGATGCTAAGCTCACTTCACATATTTCTATAAATTTTAAAAAGAAGTTAAAATGTATTGAAATAATAAATGAATTACATAGAATTAAGTCTTCGTCTAATAAAGCAAAAAGAGAGTAAGGACATTCAGGAACTAAGTAATGTTGCATAACATAAGTTTTAAAATGACTACCTTATATAACCAACAAAACACGACAAAGTGATGTTCCTTTTAGGGTAAAATGATTTACCCTCATCGAATACGCCTCCAGAAGCTTCCAAATTAGGGTACATTTCTTGAGCTCTTTACAACGATTTCCTCTATTGACAACTTTCATGGTAAGTGATTTCAGATTTTTGTTTGTTTCTTCTTCAAGATCTTGATTAATAGAGTCTCGGATTAGGGTTTTAAGTGAACCTTCTCTATGCTTGGATGTGGATGACCAGTATGTTGTTCTATCCAGACATTCATTCTTCTGTTTTGGAACCAGTGTATAGGGCTATCAAGGAACTACCAAGCCTTTTTTCCAGCTAATCTTCTGCTTGAATCTCCATGGGACTATCTTTTTCTTTTATCATAGCGATCTTTCCATCTTAAGAGTCATCACTGATTTTATTGTTTTTCTCCAATGATGGTGTTGATGATGAGGCTTCTGGTATCCCTTTACGATCATATGATCGTTCTTCCAGACAAACTCTATGGAGGTGGGCAATAAAGAAATCTCCCTCAGTTGAACCTGAAGTTATACAGGTACTGCCTTTTCCCTTCTTTCTTTAATTTGCCCCTTCTCTATATTAGTAGTTGATCCTCCAAGAAAAATCTAGATTAGGGTATAATCCTTTAGACCTAGTTATATAGAGGACTTTTTCTCTGATTCCATCAATCAGAGAGTTGAGCACCTCCTGTCTTGTACGAGTCTTATTTTGAAATCTCCTGTTGATTCTCTCTAGCCAAATCTTTTTAGTGGAGGAGGCGAAGGAGATGATATATATACACTCTGCATACTTAGGAGTGTGCGTCAGCTTCAGAAGCCACTTAATCCATAGTGCTTAGCCTATTTAGCACCATAAGCCATAATAGGATAGAGTAGCTCGGCATGATTGATTTGTGCCAAACAATAGGAAACCAAGTCTGTTTTGTATTGTTGCGAGTCTACCATTTCCTAAATTTTGTAATGCTGAAAGTGTTTGGAGGCAAGTTGAGATAATAGAAAGAATCTTCCTTTTGAAGGTTAGGTTGATAGTTAGGAGTCAAATTTTGTAGCTCATCTAGTATGTTCCATTGACCTCCTATTAGGATATATTTGACCCTCTCATTGATAGGAACCTCATGATATAGTTGAAGAGCTTGTGGGTGTCTAATTAGGGGTCCATGACTAGTCCAATTGTCAAACTAGAAATAAGCCCTCTCTTTATTCCCAATCTTGTAAGAGACTAGAGGTTCTATCATTAGTCTAAGCTTTAAAAGCTAGGACAAGGGCCATAAGTAGGAAGGTTTAATAGGAGTGGACCAAACACTATTTCCCTTTAGAATGTAGGTATGAAACCATCGAATCTAGAGAGATTTTTTTCTAGGAGAATATTCTAGAGCTTTTTGATCAAAGTTGCTCTATTAAAGGAGGTAATAAAGATCAATCCTACTCTACCTTTCTCTTTCCTTTTGCAATTTGTTTGCCATTTAACCTTGGAAAAATGATTATCTGTGATAAGATTGCCCTATAGGAATCTTCGGAAGATTTTTTCAATCAATTTGATAACCCCTTTAGATAGAGAAATGTTTGAGGACCAGTGTATATGGAGGGAATTCAGGACAACTTTGATTAGCTATAGCCTCCCCCAAAATGAGAGCACCCTATTAGATCACATGCCCAATCTTCTCTTAATTTTATCATTCAAAGGCTGACATTCGAAAAATTGAATTCTTTTTGTAGTGATAGGAAGTCCCAAATAGGTCAGGGGGTCTAGTTTTCTATTCATTCATATTATTTGTGAGATTGAACTCTCCATTATGTTGGCCCTTACAATTAGAATAAACTAGCTTTTATTAAAGTTAATCTCCAAACCTAATAGATCCCTAAACACTGATAGGGAGTAGCTCAATAGACGTGTCATTTTCCTTAGAAAAAAGCAATAGATCATTCGCAAAACATAAGTTAATCAACCTCACCTTCTTGCATTTAAAATGGAATTTAAAAGACTTATTGTTGCCCACTTTCTGTTTGATTAACTGACTAAGAACCTCCATACAGATAATAAATACATATGGGGAGATAGGATCCTCTTATCTTAAGCCCCTAGCACTCCTGAAAACATTTGTTAGAGTACTATTAACTAGAATGAAGTAAGTAGGAGTGGTTATACAGGCCTTAACCTAATTGACAAACTCCTCGGGGATACCCATTAGCCTTAAGGTCCATAGTATGAAGCCCCATTCAACATTATCAAAGGCTTTCTTAAAGTCCGTTTTGATGGTATAATTCAGTGGGCTATGCTTCCTTTGGTACCTTTTCATCAACTTCAGAACAATGGAAAAATTATCACTAATTGTTCTATTGTGTAGGAAAACAATCTGATTATCAAAGATCAACAAATCTAGAACCATCTTTAGCCTATTTCTAAGATTTTAGAAATAATCTTATAAAGAAAATTGGTGCATATAATAGGCTTATAGTCATCTAACGTAGAGGAACAAGAGGTTTTAGGAATCAAACAAATGTGAGTTTTATTGATCTCCTTAAGTAGAGTTCCCCTAGGAAAGAGTTCTAGTGTTGCTTTTTTAACCATAGGTCTAATATCTTGCCATGTCTTTTGAAAGAAGTAGCCATTAAAACCATCAGGGCCTGGGGACTTATTCAGGTGCATTTGAAACATCACTTCCTCTATTTCTTTTGTTATCACTGGTTTGATGAGCATTGTAACTTGTTCTTGAGAGATCCTTTTGTGAATGAAGGATTCAATAGTGGTTGAGTTATTTAGAATCCGAGAGGATCCATAGAAATTTATGTAATATCTCTTTGCTTCCTTTAGTAGATCCTCTTGATTTGAAATTTCCTCCCCATCTTGTAACTTTAATAAGTAGATTCTATTTGCATTTCTTCTGGCTGAGATAGAGTTGAAAAAGAATTTTGAACATTTTTTCCCATCTTTTAGCTAATTAATTTTGGCTCTTTGCTCTAATAGACTATCATGATCCTTAGCTTTAGAAAGATATGTTATCGGAAAGGTCTTCACGTTATTTAAAATGTAGGGTTGGTTGGATACAAATCAATTTGTTTTGTACCATTTTCAATACCTCTCTCAATAGGGTAACTACTTTTTGAGTGGGGGAGACTCTTCTGCTCATTAAAGTTTTCATCTCCCCTTTTATAGCTTTAAGCTTCTGTACATAGATATATTGGTGTGTCCCTACAACCTCAGCTGCCAAGCCTTTATGTAAAGCCAATGGTGAACCCCTCATCATCAATTAGTAGGTTATTAATCTAAATGGTCCTCTTCTGCCTTGATTATGAGTGATATTTTCAATTTGCATAGGGATATGATCTGAGAATAAAGGTCTATAAAGGACGTTACATAATTTGGGAATGGTGTAATCCAATCCCTGTTCACCATAGTCCGATCAAGCTTTTTCCTTAAAGCCTTTCTTCTCATATGCTTTTTACTCCATGTACAGAAATGTCCTCAAGAATTTAGATCAAAAACTCCTATCTGGTCCACACAGTTATCAAAATCAGCTAAGTGATTTTTTAAACTGAAATTGCCTTCAGCTTCCGAGCTTTATAAAGTAGCATTGAAATCTCCACATAGGATTAGGATAACCATTGGATTCAATTTTTTTAATACATATTTATAAGTTAATGTCAATAATTAAAAAATCAAACTAATTTGTTCAATTCAACTGTAAAATCTTTAAATCAGTTAAGTTTCAGTCCAACTTTCAACTTTTTAGTTCAATTTACTTTAATAACCCATATTGCTAAAAATCAATTCATTTATTAGTTAATAGATTGATTTTCGTAAATTAATCAACTTTTATAAAATAAAATAAATCAGTTAATTTTTATTTAATATTCTCCTTTTTAAGTAAACTTTGAATTTTTCGATGAGTGAAGACGATGTCTTTTAATTTAACTGTATTTAAAATTTTTCTATTTTATTTAATCTTTAATCGATTTTATGAAGGTCTAATACCGATTGAATATTTTAAATCTTAAACTTTTTGGTTTACGAGTTTAACTTTCAGTTTGGTTTTTTAAATATTATTTAAATTTAGTTTTGAAATAAATTAAATTATAGACAATAATTTTAGTTTAAAATGTATATGACCATAGAATATTTGTTCCAAAAGATTCTATTGATTTTTTCTCTCTTTTCCTTAAAGATTAATTTTATAAACTAAATTACTATATTCGACCATTATTATTATAAAATACATTGAAATTGTAAGTAATAAAAAGACTTACATGTTTTGAATTTTTCAACGAGCGAGGAGAATGTTTTTTAAGTTACATGTATTTAAAATTATTCTATTTTATTTAATCTTTAATTGATTTTATGAAGGTGCAATACTGATTGAATATTTTAAATCTTAAACTTTTTGGTTTATGAGTTTAACTTTCAATTTGGTTTTTAACTATTGGTTAAAATTAGTTTTGAAATAAATTAAATTATAGACAATAATTTTAGTTTATAATGTATATGATCATAGAATATTGTTCCAAAAAATTCTATTGATCTTTCTCTCTTTTC
>JAOSBN010000178.1:4106261-4120444 GCA_027563595.1 Erythroxylum suave | reverse complement strand
AAACATAGTTAAAACCTTTGGCAACGTTTTTGAAAATGTAACTAAAAATATTTAGCTACCTTGCATATCTTTATTGAAAACATAGCTAAGCTCACTTCACATATTTTTATACCTTAGTATAGTCATTGTATTCAATTTTAAAAATTTTTAATTTAACAACAATAATTAAAAAATAGAATTAGTTTGATCAGTTTAACTGTAAAGACTTTAAATCAACTAAGTTTTTAGTACAAATTTTAACTTTCCAGTTTGATTTACTTTGTTTAAATGAAAAGAATTTAATTATAGTTAAAACTAAATTGACGTTACAACGAGTTCAAGGCTTTAAGCCTACCATCATATTGCAATATGAACCATGAACAAAAACTACCTAAGGAAGATAGTATGACTATCTGCATAATAGACAACAAGAAACAATTATAGGCACCACTGAACTTTCACCTATATAGAAAGGCTCATTAACTATTTCTAGTATTTGGAATTTTTCTTTCTCTTCCTAGTAGATTTCCTTTTTGCATATTTGAATTGCATGTAAAAATCACCAGGGATGTTTGGGATATGGTCTACAGCAGGTGGTATATCACCATCCTCTATTTGTTTAATATCCTCTGTCCCCTAATTCTTAGTTTGCTTAAGAGTTGCAACTAGAGTCAGCATGTTGGCCCAATCCATCTGATAATGCTCCAAATGTTGGGAGGTGAAACAATTCGCGCCATTGCCTAGATTCTCCATATTGTCTACACTGGAATTGTCAAGAGTTGTCTTTCCCTGGGAAATATCTGTGACAACTTGTTCAGTCATCAACCCAACTAGTTAATTACTATTAGATTGCTGCTTGTTCTTTTCCATTTTCTTCGCTTTTGCCTCCTCTTGTCTAACACCTGTTTTTGTGGAAATAGAAATTACTTCCTCTTGAATTTCTCCAATTACACATACAACAAATTGAACATTTTACACATTCTCTTAATTGTTTTTCCAACTACATTCAAAATAACAACACTAGAATCCCCTATATCAACTGAACTTGTCGCCTCTTTAATTTCTTCACTTTCACATATTTCAATTGCATCATTTGGATTCTTCACATTCTTTTCCTTCTTGTTCTCTACAGCAATATCATGCTCAACTACTAAATTTTTTTAGTATGCCAGGTTTCACATTTCTTCGATTACCCTCCTCATTCTTATTCATCTTAGTGACACAACCTTTGATTCCCTCTTTCATATATGGCTTCTAAGGATAAGACAACAGGATTTTATCCTCCTCCAATTCTCCACTATAGTTATACTTCAAGAGAGGAATATATTCAGGCAATATTTTCTTGTGTTCCACTTCTATGGACACCTTTGAATTTGAGGCATTTTCATCCATAGCAATAGGAACACCTAAGTAACTAGCTAGGTAGCTTAATCCTTCAAATAACTAGTATTCAAGGGGAATTTTATACAAACTGACCTAAATAGGAATTGTCTTGATTTTGCTTCTGTTAAGTTTGAATCCCATTCTCCACTTTTTTAAGAAAATTGCTTATCTTAAATGTGTCAAGGTCCTATATCCATAACTTTGGTAGCCATTTCCTCCTACGAGAATTAAAAAATGAATATCTCATCTTCAGTTATTAACATTGATTGAAGACCCTATTTATTCCAATTCATATTATCCCAATGTTGCATATTTGGGTATGCCAATCTTTTCTCGAGAAAGTATTTGACTAGTGAAGCTTGCTATTTAGCTACTCCCTATTGCAAAACTTCTATAAGAGGGGCGACAGGGCCATCTTTGTTTCCAGCCTACATCTAGGACGATGGTATAGTCTGCTGGGTGTTTAGGAGAGGAGGAAAATCCTCATTCTCCGATGTCTCATTAAGATGTGAGCTAAAAGAATCGAGTGCCATTTTATCAAACAGGTTAAGCATAAAGGGGAGGGAGGTCCTTCCTAGAAAGGAAGAGCCTGGGTTGAGAAGAAAGAAAGAAAGAGGTTTTTACAACGAAAAGAGGGGAGGATCAACAAATCACAGATAGGAGTATCACAAATGCAAGTCATCTTTCTTCTCACCTTTGTGTAAACCTACCTCTCATAGGGATAGATGCAATCTTTAAGCCAACAGATCTAGGTAGCTTTGGAGGGAGTGCCGCGAGATCTGGGTCTATTGGTTGAAGAGGGAAAGTTTAACTGAAAATGATCTAGGGGGTTGAATAAACCTTTTGAAACTTGTGTCATAATTCCTCTGAAGTGAAGATCTCTATTTACAAGCTTCAAGATGTTCCTAGCCGTTGTAGAACGCTCCTAGCCATTGTACAAAATTTTTCTCCCATTTGAATTCGTTTGACAAATTTAAATTCTGTTCGGTTGTAATTGATAGTCGACTAGTCGGTATGTAATAATCGACTAGTACATCATAGTCAACTTGTCTTCCAAGTGATAGTCGACCAGCACACTATTTTTATATGAATCTTCAGCTCCTTAATTCGAATAGTCGACTTATAACATGATAGTCGACTTGTATAAATCTCCAACTAACATATTTGATTGATGATAGTCAACTTATAACATGATAGTCAACTTGTCTAGTTCTCCAACTAACAGATCTCACTGATTCTCCAATCTTTGACTATTGAAATAAATATTTAAAAGCCTTATGTAATATCTTCACATGAATTCTACATTTTTAATTCTGATACTCATTAGTTGACTAGTGCAATTTTTATCCTCATAAGTCGACTAGTGTAATTTTTCAAAATATATGCTTTTTATCTCTGACTAGTGTAATTCTTCATCAACATGATAGTCAACTTGTGCCAGCATTAGTCGACTAGTGTTCCATCTTATTAACTTCATTTTAATCCAATTAACCTGAAATTATTTCTTAACCATTTCTTTAAGTTTTATTATTATCAAAACATAGAAGGATTTAAATTGTCAACCTCCATTAGTCCAACATTAGTAACTCCCCAGCACCGTGGAACAGTGACCCAAGAGAACCCAGGCAAACGAATTTTGTGAGAGCTTTGCGTGTTCCTAACACCTTTGTTATTATGAATTAACTTATTGTACAAGCAATATGTTTTTTCTAAGATTGAAACAGAATTAGATTGAAGTATGTAAAAGATCGTAAGAATCATTTTGATTTACTTTAATAACCCTTATTGTTAAAAAACAATTAATTCGTAAATTAAACAATTTATTTTCATAAATTAATCAATTTTTGTAAACCAAAATAAACCGATTAATTTTCATTTAATATTTTCAGTTTTTAATTAAATGTTAAAATTTTCAATAGTTAAGAACAATCTTCTTAATAATATTTGAATTTCTTCAATTTTATTCAATCATTAACCAGTTTTATAACGATCTAATATAGGTTAAACCTTTTAAACCTTAAACTATTTATTTTACCATTTTAACTTTCGGTTCGACCGGTGTTTGAAATATAGGCCAAGTATTGATCGGTCCCATAAAGTTTAAAAGGTTTAGGGATTGATTTATTAAAAAAATGAACCTAACAATATATACCCTACCCACGCATAGACCACTCTCTTATTTCTACTCTATCTCTCTCCTCTCTACCCAGCCCCAGCTTCATCGTTCATTCTCCAATCTCCATCACACAGATAGTAGTCATCAACCAACCACTGCCCTTACGAATTGTGTCATCGCCTACTACCACTACCATCGCACCACGTTCTAGTCTCCGCCATCAGACCACCTGCCCAACCGCGTGGTTCAAACCTTTACCTTTGGTCAGACTGCCTACTGCTCGTTCTAACCACATGCCTTTAACTGCAAGTTGCCTTATCTAGTCTAGTTACTCGATTGGACAGATTGCAATTTGTAGATCAGAAATCAAGATTTCCAATTTTCAGCTCTAGATTCAAGCCTAACTCGACCTAACCCGACACAATCTGACCATTAGTTGCAATTTTTTATTTTTGTTGGAGTGTTTTAAGTTGTTTGTTTCTGCTTTGATTTGCAATTGTGTTGTGATTTGGTTATGTCGTGTGTTTTTTGAATGGTTTATAAAATATGTATTAGCCAATTTGGGTTTGAAAGTTCAAATTATTTGTGCAAGATAGTTCAATTTTAATGACATTTAGGCATTCTGAATTTATGAAGAAATGAGATCAAAATAATATTGTGTATAAATTATGGAAGAATATTTAAGTATTGTGATTTGTGAATTACGTATAATTCAAGAATATGTCATATTATTTATTATTTTAATAATCATAAAAATGATAGTAAAATTAATTCATTAAGTTGTTAATTTATTAATGAATTTGTGTGAAACATACAATTTACTAATTATTGATTATGTATAAAAAGTATTTAACATATGATTAATCATTTAAATATAATATTTAATATATAATTAAAATCATTTAATATATGTAATTAAGTTAAGGAAATTAAATAATTGCATTTTTATATTGTTTATTGTTATCATTAGGAAATAAAATTACAAATATTAATCTTATCTTATGATTAGCAAATACACATTTCGTCTTATCTTATGGGTAGTTAAATACATAGTAGAAAATCGTATGTGAATATATTAATTTAATTTTGACACATTTCTTCATTTATTTTTATAGATAAATAGAAGGATGTTTAATTACTTCTAATAATTTAACCACTTCAGGAACTTCAATCATCTAGTTTGGGCTCACACTGGATTGGTTCCCGAAACGAAGAATCATACCATTTGTTTGTTTTGTAACAAGCATTTGAAAGGTGGATGGATCACCATATTATAGAAACATTTAGTTAGTGTCAAAGGTGATTTGAAGCCTTGTAAAAAAAGGAAGTCATGATGTGAAATAAAAAATGAAGACTTCGCTTAAAAGTAACAGCATGAGAAGATAGAAGGCAAAGATTGAATTACGAAATTGGTAGTGAAAGTTCTTTTGTTGGCGATCAAGATGGTAGTCGGAATGTTGAAGGTGGTAGTATTCCTACCAAACTAGAATGGAATGTTACACTTGATGTTTGGAAAAGAAGAAGACAGGTGTCTAATTTTTTTGCACCATTAACAACTCTTGGAGCTTAGCCTTCAACCCATAGTGCTTTACAATCTAAGTAAGCAGCTCATAATGTGGATATGATAATGGCTAGATGATGTATGATTTAGGTATAACATTCAATGCTTTTCAGTATTATTATTATCAGCTTACGGCAGATGCTATTGCCACTTGTGGTCCAAGATACAAAACTTCTTCAATTGATAACTATAGAGGTAAACTTTTGAGTAACTTTGTTTATGAAATTAAAAGTTATTTAGATGAAAGAAGAATGACTTGGGCTACTTTTTGGTGTTCAACCATATGTGATAGTTAGACAAAAGGAAAACATGCACCTATTATTAATTTTTTATTCTACAAAGAGGACAATGTTTTTAAAGTTTATTGATGCATCTGGCCTTGCTAGGAATGTTGATACTCTATTTGAAATATTTGATGAAGTTGTGAATGAAGTTGGGTCAAAAAATATTGTTCAGTTTATTAAAGACAATGATTTCACTTATAAAGTGACTGGAAGAAGATTGCAAAGCAAGTATAATTCTTTTTATTGGATCGCTTATGTTGCACACTGCATTGACTTGATGTTGAAAAATACAGGGGATGCTAGGTATTTTCCTATTATTGATGAGATTGTACGTAAAGAAAAAAAAAGTGACCAAGTTAATTAATCTACAATCGTGTATGAGTCTTGAATTTAATGAGAAAGGATTTCACTAATAGTAGGAATTTATGTTGTCCTATTATTATAAGATTTGCAACAAATATCACTTCAGTGTTTTATTATGGTGAAGAAAGGTTTACAAGTTACGATTAGGTTACATCTTTGTGTGTTAGGTTTAATGCTAGATTAGAAGTTCCTAAAATTATACTTGAAGATAATGAAATTGGTCTCACTGTCAGCTTGTCATCCGAGTTTATAAGCCTTTACTGAGGGTACTTTTACTGGTTGATAGTAATGAGAAGGCAACAATAGGTTATTTTTATGATGCTATAAAGAGGACGAAGGAAGTAATCAAGGCCAATTTGAAAAATAGGTCTTTTTTGTACGCACCTTATCTTGCAGTCATCAATGAGAGATGTGAAAGACAAGGTTACTCTCCATTTTTTGTAGTTTGGGTTTTTTTTAATCCTAGTGTCTATTTCAAATTAAGTTTTACAAAGAAAACTTAATAGGATAATGATATCAATTATTACAAAATTGTTGTCCATAAAATGATGCAAGATCTCTTAAGCTCACAGATAGAGATTTATAAGAATGCTTCTAGTGATCATGGGAGGCTAATTTTTATTAGTCAAAGAGATAAAATTAATCTAGATACATATTTTTTCACTTTTGTTACTTGTTGAAAATTAATCATCACTTTATTTTATTTATAATGTAACTTTTGTTGTCTTACAATTACCTAGTGGGACCAATTTGGAATTGGTATTCTAGAATTGTAAAGTTTTACAGTTCGAATTTTAAGTCAATGTATAAGTGCAACATGGTGTGAAATGAATTGGAGCACATTCAAAATCATCAATTTCAATAAAAGGAATAGATTAGAGCATAAAAGATTGAATGATTTGATCTTTGTTCAATACAATTTAAAACTTCAAGAAAGTTATGTTATTATCCTTAGTAAATTACATATAATTTCTTATAATTTTTAACAATTTAATTTTATTGTTTACCAGGACTCTTAATAGAACAAGTAGTTCTGCAGATCCAATTTACCTTGATTATATTGATCTTTTGACAAATTGGATTTATGAGGAACCATGTTTGATAGATAAGAGTGACTTGGAAGATAATCTTGAATGAGAAAGTATTGACATGTCATTTTGTGCAATGAATTTGAATTATAGTGATGATGAGGCTCCTCTCAATAATGAGACTCCTCTCATTGATGAGGATTTTGTACCAAATGGGAACTAAGGTCTAAGCGATTCAAGTGGGTATTCAATTGAATGAAATTCTTGGTTTTTGTTTCTCCTCTTCTTTTAATTTCACTCATATTTGATCTACATGTTAAATTCTATATATGTAATATAATTGTAAATATTTTTGTTTCATATTTCATTTTTAATTGGTTCTTCAGTACGAATTATTATTGTAAATTGTAATTGTTAGAGAGCTATGGATATCTTTTATTTGATGTTGATGTAATTATTATTTAATATATGATAAAATCGTAATATTTTAAATACTTTATATTATTCTTAATTTTGTATTTGTATGATGATTAAATGATCTTTTCCATATTAATTAGGATTATTATTTATAAGTGAAATATGTGAAAATAATATTAATAAAAATAAATAAATTGTTGTTATTTTAATTATAAGTTTTAGAAAGAGACTTGATATAAAATTATAAACTATATAGTACATATATTGAATGATTATTTTAAACTTTAAAAAAAATCAAGAACTATTTTATAAATTTAAAAAATTATCTAAAATGGTACATGATATTGACCTATATTGATATAGTACTGTATCAGAACCAAATTTGATATCGATACCGATACCATTTTTATAAAACTGTTATAGACACTATTTTTAGTTTTAAATGGATATAATCATATAATATTTTTCCAAGAAATTCTATTGATATTTTTCTTTTTCTTTTTCTTTTTCTTTTTCTTTTTCTTTTTCTTTTTCCTAGAGATTAATTTATAAACTAAGTTACTATATTTGACCATTAGTATTCTAAAATACATTGAAATTGTATGCAATAAAAAGACGATTTGAATTCTTGTACGTTAAGTTTTGAACGGCAAGACTTGATTATATGACTGAAAGAGCACCACCAACCAGAACAGGCTTTCCCTCTATATAAGTGAACGTGGTGTATGGCTCAGATCAGATTAGCTCAAAATGGAACTTTCCTCCCAACCCAATTTACTTACTCCGATGACAAACCGACCAAACCATAATACTCCTGAAACCATGGAGGTGAAGATAAAGAGTACAAGAATTGTGAAGCCAGTTTATGAAGGCATTTCACCTTCAATCTCAAACCATATCCCTCTTAGCGTCTTTGATCGAGTCACCTACGATACTCACATGGCCGTAATCTACGCCTATCGTCCACCGACTCCATCTAACACAAACGTTGAGACTGGCCTTCGGAGGGCTTTATCAGAATATAGAGAATTCGCAGGAAGGCTCGGTGAAAATGCCAAAGGTGATCGTGTCATTTTTCTCAATGACAAAGGCGTTAGGTTCGTTGAAGCTTCTCTTGATGGGGAGCTCGACCGACTCATGCCACTGAAGCCCTCCCCAGTTTTGTTTACCCTTCATCCTCGATTGAGTGGAGTGGAGGAGTTGCTCCAAGTTCAGCTTACAAGGTTCTCTTGTGGCTCTTTGGTGATTGGTTTCACAGCCCATCACCTTGTTGCAGATGGGCAGTCAGCGAGCAACTTCTTAATTGCATGGGGAAAAGCTTGCAGGGGACTTGACATGAGTCCGCTTCCTCTTCATGATCGTACCATTTTCCAACCTCGAAAACCTCCTAACTTCGAATTTGAACACAGAGGTGTCGAGTACAAAATCAAAACTCCCACTAAGGATTTCCCTGGTAAGGTCCATTACTGCTTGGATGACATTGTGATGCATAAGGCTCATTTCACAGTGGAGTTTCTCTCCAAGCTCAAGGCTAAGGCTTCTCAAAGCAATGGAGCTAACAACGACAAACCGTATAGCACTTTTGAGAGCCTGCTGGCTCATCTATGGAGGTCCATAACAAAGGCTCGTGGAGTCAGTGCTTTGGAGACAAGCCAGATAAGAATCTCAGTAAATGGTAGAACGCGTTTGAATCCAAGAGTACCCAATGAGTACTTCGGCAACTTAGTGCTGTGGGCATTCCCAAGAGCTAGAGTCAAGGAGCTCCTGACAGAGCCATTACCATATGCAGCCAAGCTCATTCACGACGCCATTGCAAGCGTGAACAACAATTATTTCAGGTCATTCATCGACTTTGCCACGCACAAGGTGGACAAGGACGGCCTGGAACCAACCGTGGAGTCCAACTATACTGTTTTGTGCCCAAATTTGGAAGTGGATAGCTGGCTAAGGTTACCATTTTATGATCTTGATTTTGGAGGAGGAAGTCCGTACATGTTTCTGCCATGTTATTTTCCAACAGAAGGATTGTTGCTTATTCTACCTTCATTTCTAGGGGATGGAAGCATAGATGCTTTCGTTGCACTTTTCCAAGATACATTGGCTTCCTTCAATCAAATTAGCTATTCATTAGACTAAGAAGACCTTTAGTATACACCCACTGATCAGTTTTCATTACTCAACGTAGTCTTCGTTAATTACTCCAAAACTCTTATAGTCTTATTACATGTATATTTTTTCCTTTGTTGTTTTGCAAGTTGTTGTTAATGTTGTTCTTATCTTCTTCTCTTATCTTTTTTTTTTTTTCCAATTTTCAGTTATGGAAGCGATATCTTTTTAAAGCTTACAAATAAACAGGATAAACTCAATCTCCATCATAAAATCCTTGAATTAATATAGATAATTTGCGAGATACAATTGAAGATTTGAACAGTTATCAAGAAAAGTTGACTCTTGAAGCTTATCAAAGTCCAATATAATTAACATGATTTAATACTCGAGAAAACTATGTTACTGGAAGCAAGTCTAATTGTCCGGTTAAGAGCAACATCTAAGTTTTGGTTTAAAAATTGTTAATGTTGCACATGCACAACATCTAATCACGAACCGCAAAAGCATATTCATCAAATTCTATTTCCATTTATTTGTTCTTCCCTTTTTTTTTTTTTTTTATGTTCGTCTTGTTTCATCTGTTTTGCTACTTTCACTTATCATTTCAATGGAGAATTGTAGCGTAATAAGTAAGAAGATTATTCAATCATATTTAGCAAAACCACGTAAAGTCTTACAGTAGTGTTTAGAAAAATGTTCCACTCAACAGTCCACTCTATGATGTTGTGCCTGAACTCCAGAGTAATCGCTTCCAACATACTTTATATGGTTGAAAGTAATGACATCTCGTTACCTATGTAAATCACTTTAGGAATGAAAATAATTCCAACGAGCACCTAAGATTAAACTTGCATGCTGCGTGAATGATATATTAATTGGGTGATCTCTGTTTTCGGAGGAGGAATGGTTCATATATATATAATACATGAAATATTTGAAAATTTAACAAATTTAAATAAAATATGTAAATTTGATCAAATTGTATTTACATGAGGTGTTCCCCAAAAATGATCAATTTAATTAAGGCTTGCAAGTAAAGGTGTCTCCTATAAGTAAAGCTTCTTCTTCGATACCTCATTACCAATCACTACAATAAGATAGATATTTAGTCACGTTTTTCGATTCATTTTTTAAATTGTAGTTAAAAATAAATTTTTAATAACAATTTTAAAAATTATTGCAAAATAGTAAACATTTAGTTAGGGATATTGACCCGGAATCTATGAATACATAAGATTCTATTAAATATATAAAAAAGGAATCGTTTTGAAGTTTTTGTTTAAAACCTATGGCCCGCCAGGCCATAACCTGAGCCATGGGCTGACCCATCCTTGCCCTATCCCTGCCCTCGGGCACAGGGCACCATAATCGAACCCTCATTTCCACTCAACCTATTGACATACTTACATTGGCCACCATGATCGGACCCTCAACCTGACCCAACTTATTGATATGCCTACATTGAGAGATAATTTGGACCAAATGAGGACATTTTAAAATGGTCAACATTTTGTGATGTTTTTAAAAATTGTCTCAAAATGTAGGTCATGTTTTTGAAAACGTCACAAACTCTGTATCTTTTAATGATAATTTTAAAAAATCGTCGTCAAAAGGGCCTGGTGCCAAAAATCACCCTTTGACCTGATTGTCACCGAATGTGAAAAATAAGAAGGGAGCAAAAGAGAATGACGTTTGAAAAGAAAACACTCCTCTCTCATCCTCTGCTCGTTCTTTCATCTTCCTCCATGAAATCGAAGGGCGCTTTAAAAGAAAACCCCAAAGCCAAAAGCACCCATGTCTCTTCCTCTAGTCTCTTCTTTCCTCTTCCTCCATGAAAACGAAAGGTACGCTCTCAATCCATAGTCGACGATATCTCCTTTCATCGATTCACTCTATTCAGTGAATTAGTTTTTACGTTTCTTTCTTCTCTCTTTTTCTATTAAATACCATTGTTTTTGTTAAATTTGTGGACATTTAGGCGATGTCAAATGGGCGAGGATTTTTTTTTTAATTCCTAAGGAAAGCAAAAACAAAACACAAGTATAACATTAAAGCATGCCTCACCTATAAGAGGCTCCTTGACAATCTTGTCATATAAAAAACAGTACATCGAGTGGGATATCTGACAGAACATGTAGCCTTGGGCCTACTAGTAAAGCTAGATTAGTCATTTAGTCTGCACTTTGGTTCTCTTCTGGATAAACATGTTGAATCTGGACGACCCAATCCCTGTCAAGCAACCTTGGATGTCCTACACCAAAAAATTAAACTCAGGCAGTACCAATTGAGAGGACGAAAGAATGTTAATGACCTATATCGGAATTTGAGGTTCCATGCCACTATAAGCCTGTCATACACTCCCCTTAATTCGGCAGTCAATGCCGAACATTCGCCGACATGTGTCAAGAAGCTGCCACACTATTTTCCTATGCTGTCCCGAATTAATCCCCTGCAGTGCCAATATCGGACCCATGTTGCAATGGGCGAGGAATTTTAATTTTAAGATTTAGGATTTCGAATCTTGTCAACCACATTCGAACCCTAGTGTCGGTCCATTGAAACGTGTTTAACTATCAATAGCGAAATTGGGTACTGAAAATTTTGATGTATGGAAATAAAAAAAGGGGTTGTTTATGTGTGTGTTTGTCGTTGTTGATCTGTAAATATGCTAGGATTGCAGAGATCAAAAAGAGTTTATTAGGCAACCACACGCATGATGACGTAGGTTGGATTAAGACAATTTATCAGTATTACGTTGGTTCCACAATTCCATTCAGGTCGTCCCCTCGATTAACGTAGTTTTACTACTTATCAATGGTTGATTTGAGAAAAAAAGTTGCTAACTTTACTGCGATTGTTGGTTGGTGGTGTCTTCTACAAGGAGCATGTGTCAAGAATATACTAGATTCTTCAATTCCGGCGTTGTTGGCGGATAGGAATCGCAGGTTTGTTTATGTTAAATAGGCTTATATAGTTTTGAATGACGTGAACATTTCATTATTTGAAGATAGTGTTCGATTTTTGTTACCGTAGGGATTTAATTTCCCGAAAAAAGCATTTGTTATCTATGTTACAGGCATTTTTCCAACGTTGGTGGAGAGAACAGAACAAGAAAGTTTAGAATAAAGTCAGGGTGCTTGTCAGATCTGGTCAACTTGAGCTAATGTATCATAAAATTCACCAATAGTTACACTTTTTGTTGTTTATATTCATTAACATAGAAGATGCGAATTGGTTATATAAACTGAGATCATATTATCACTTTTACTATGTACAGAATAGGACGCACCGTGTTCTGGAAAGTAGTCTTTATGAACTTGTGATGTAAATTGTTGCTCTGGATCTTCGGATTGTAGAAATGGAGGCATGTGCATGCACGATGAGGGCACAAAACATTACATAGACACGATTGATCAGACAACTCTGGGACATAGATTCATCAAACAAGAGTTCAATATGACCCCTAGAATTGGTTGGCAAGTCGATCCATTTGGACATTCTGCAGTTCAGGCTTACCTGTTGGGTGCACAGGTTTCGAATTCAGATGAATATTTCTTTTTCAATCTTTTTGTTGATCAGTTGTCTACAAGTTTGATATTCCGGGATTTGTTTGTACGAGTAGTTAGATACAGGGGGACTAGTTGGTAACCAAAAGTTCCTATGCAGCTTCATATCTAGCTAATTTGTTGAACACAATCTCGGGTTACAGGTTGGATTTGACTCACCTTTTTTGGAACTAATCGACTATCAAGTTAGGATTAAACGGATGAATGAGAAGAGTCTTGAGGTTGTCTGGAGGGGCTCTAAAACTCTTGGTTCATCAGCACAGGTTAGTGTCTTCACCTATTTTTCCTTTGTTTATAATGCAGTCTCCGAGGCCTAATAATACAAGCACACATCCAAATCAACAATTATCTTCTTTTCAAAAGCTCCTACTCATTGCTTTTTGATTATTCGTAATAATTTTTATATTGAGATGCATTTGTGTAGATATTTGCTGATGCATTCCCAATCTTAATGTTTGATTAAACACCAATTTCTAGTGCTTACCATTTACATAAAAAAGTTTGGATCCGGTAAAATCCAATTAGTCCTCGTTGATCTTGGTTTCTAACTATAAATGCTTATTAATTTTTCAAATAAAAAAAATTATTGCTGCTATTTGTAAATATGCATTGAAAAATATAAATCATGTGAGTGTCTTTACTATTTTATGGACTGTAGAGTGCTTACATGTCAGAGAAGTTGTACTTTGAAAAGTACTTAATGGTTTTCGATGAATATTTTGCTAGATTACTTTCTCTTTCTAACAACTTCCTTTTTTCTTTCCTAATTGAAAACAAACTAGCTTAATTATGCTTAATTATAGATCCTCTATTGATCTTGAAGTTACTTTTATGATTCTTATGGCTAATCTTTCGTATACGATGGCTGACGTATGAAGTTGCTCTTATTGACAAAGACAAACTTAGAGTTATTCTAGTTACGTTGTAAATTTTTTTTTTGGTAATCTTAGCATTTATAGTTTGTAAACTGATTTATGTATTTACCATTTTGTCTATAAGAATTGTAAAATTGTAATTAAAATCTTGTATACGAAAAATATTCTTTTTGTTTGTATGATTTAATAATATTTTATTTTTTATATACAATGTTTCAAATTATCAATTGTTTTTGTATTATATATTTGTATAATAAATTAACAAAAAATATAAATATTATATACAATAATATGGATTAAAAATGTCACAAATAATTATAATTAACATGATATAACATTTTGTTAAAATGTATATTAAAAATTTGACTATATTTTACAAAATGTAGTTAAAAGCATTTTGCTACGTTTTTAGAAACGTAGCTAAAATTTGTTTGCTACGTTTATGAAAACTTAGCTAATAATTGTTAGCTATGAAAATTAAACGTAGCCTAAATGTATTGGC